>BFEA01000329.1:258049-271432 GCA_003427395.1 Chara braunii | reverse complement strand
GGACACTGGACCCGATTTCCAGCACATATGCATCACATCATTGTCAAGGGACGCCGGATCCGGTTTCCAGCAGGTGCTGCTTCCCACCAATAGATGGAGCCTTCAAAAAAAAAAAAAAAAAAAAAAGACTAGAGTGGGGTCTAGTGAGATGTCTATAGGTAGAAGGGCGGATGGTGGCCGGACATCTACTGATAATAGGCTCGAACCTCTGGGTCACAATTACAGCGGTACATTTAACAAACAACACAACAACAACTTGGGGGGGGGGGGGGGGGGGGGATAGGAATGGGTCCACCTATGGGGCCTGTAGAAGACTGTCCATGCCTAGCGCTCGAAGTACCTGTATGACAGGGCTCATCCGACCGTGCTTCAATCAGGGCTGGGCTGGGTAGTTCCTGCTTAGCCCTGGTGCCTACAACCACAGTCTGGTCGGGTGGTTGACGCTGAGGTAGGATTGTGGGAGTAGGGGTGTGCCGGGGAGAAATGATGAGTAGGTGGCGGCAGGGAGTCTCACAAGGAATGGGGCCCTCTGTAGACCATCTGGATAACCTGATGATGGACTACATAGGGTGACTGTCATAGTCTGGCTTCGAACCTCTCCAACAACCTGGAGTCTTGAAAAGATAAAAAAAAATGAAGGCATAGCCAAGTAATTATTTCTTTCTAGAAGGGGAAACTACATGGGTGTCACAAAAATAAGTTATAATTGCACTTTATAACTTATTTGCAATTAGAAGGGGAAACTAAGTCACAAAAATAAGTTATAATTCCACAGTCCAGTTGATGTAGCTCAGTGATTAGAGCACCGGTTGGAAATGCGCATTGTGGTATAAGGTTGCGGGTTCAAAACCCCGCAGCCTTGCACATGGACACCAGCAGGGCGTTAGATAGACGCACGGCTGGACACACATCCCCTTGGGCTGACGCATGGTACTATTACAGACACCTGCCTGCGCACCACCCAAGGGCGGTGTTGTATCATGTTGGTTGTGGGTTTCACAGGGTTTGCTTGGGGTGTTGGTCTCGGGTGTTCTGATGTTCTCCCCAGTCTGGCATATCACACGTTCGTTCCATTTCCGGTAGTTGCTCATACGGTAGAGTCTTGGATTACATGTTACAAGGTTATGGGTTTGAGCTTGGTTCGGTCCTTGGGGGGGGTCCTTGTCCAGCTTGCCCCGTTCTCTCCTCTATACACACACATGATTCACAGAGTGCACATAGCTTTCGGGCATACACACATAGCTTGCGAATTATATATCGCCTATGTGTTACGTACATAAGCTTCCACACATGATACTGTCTACATACATTCACAGGATATACACACAAAAAACAGGCTGGGGAGCTAGTCACTGCAGTGGTGCGGTCTAGTGTCTGCAGTAGGTTCGGGGAGGTTGGATAGGGTGCCATTGGGTGCAGTTCCTACTGACATTCGGATAGAACTGTCTGGTGGCTATATATATATGGGGCCTGTAGTTCATCGTCTGGGCCTGGCGTCTGAAAGTTCCCGTTCGACAAGGTTCGTCCGACTCAGCTTCCACCAGGGCTGGGCAATCTATCAGCCCTGGTGCCTATCACTGCTGTTCGGTCCAAGTTGCCTGCCCTTCGGTAGGGCAATGGTCCTGAGTGCTGGTCACACTGAGGTAGGATAGTGGGATAGGAAGTGCGCTAGGAGTATTGACGTGAGGATGGGTTGGGTGGTGGTCTCATATTCCACGACACCCGCGGCTCACAGTTCTAGGTGATCACTGTGCACACACTGACTGGCCTCTACAACACCCTGGACTTGGTAAGATCCAGTTTCAAATTGCAGTTTGGCCAATGTATACAACCCAGCTTTCTGGCAAGGTAAGGGTGCCCGAAATGCAATTTGCAAACTGTATCTTGCCCCATACTGCAATTATAAGTTATAACTCGTTTTTGTGACTTTTTTTTTTTTTTTTTTTTTTTTTTTGTAAATGGCTCCTATCTATTGGTGGGGAGCTTTCGTTTTTGTGACTCTACGGAAGCTACCCCATCTTTTTTTCTTTTCTTTTCTGTTTTTTTAATTTTTTTTCTTAACCGAACAGCGCGGGCTGATGCTAGGGGTGCTGATAGGAGCAGGCACCTCTAGCGCTTCCGGGGAGGCTCCATCTATTGGTGGGGAGCAGCACGTGCTGGAAAACTGGTCCAGCGTCCCTGAACATTGCAGTTGTTTGTTTGTACACGCATATGACTGAATGAGTGAAATGACAGAAATGGCAGCAAGCTGCGGGGACTAGCTAGCAAGAAGAGAGTTTGGCAGGCAGAATTACACAGCGGCCTGAGTTCACGAGGACTTTGTGACATATTTTTGGACGTAATTGGGGCCAGATACATCCAAGTAGGGCCGTAACTAGGGTCAGATACATTTAAGATTGTGCTAGTGTGAGTATGCTCTGAAACGGGGGGGGGGGGGCGAGGGAAGTGTGCTCTAAAAGTGAAAGATTTTCTGCGCATAGCAAATGCAGCTTAGGGTGGGCGCAACTTGCATGCAGAGTTGGCATAGGGGCACACCTTGGCAGAGGGGCTGCAGTCGTGGTTCTCTGTGTGGCTCATTTGCTCTCTGTCCTAGTTATCTATTTAGTGTAGGAGTGGGAGGGTGTTAGAACCCTCCTCCCAATAATGGGGGAAGCACAGGAGGTTAGGTGCCTCGTGGAGAATACAGCTGTGTCAGAGTTATAATTGCCATCATAATGGCTAGGATAAGGGTACAGCGTAGGAGGAGAAGGTGGGTGGTGCATGGAGACAGGGGATGAGTAGAGTGAAGATATACAGAGCGATGATAAAACATCATCAGAGCTGAGGGTGTGAGGTCAAATGGCCACAACCAAATCCTTCCACGGGCGAAACAATCAATGTTGGACAGCTTTCTTTGTGGGTTTCAGCGGTGGCGGGATGACCCTGGTGTGTAAAAACTGGAGGCATAATGAAGCACACTGTAAATATCAACCACCATGATCACATTTCCGGGTTCCCCCCTCAGCTGCCTTCCCACGTCCATTCCCATTCCCTACCCTCCTGATACGCCCTTCTCGTCTCCGCGTCCTGAGCAGCAAGGACAAGCAGACGTAAGGTGAAAGAGGGGCTGCAAGGCAGGATCTGGGCCACCCTGATGAGGTATTGGCGGAAGGTCCCACTGCCTGACAAGGCCACGGCGCATTTTGACTGGTACGAGGAGGTGCTCCGGCAGCCCCTCTTTGGCGACTGGGCGATCACAGACTGACAGGGCCGGGTTATTGTAGTTCTCATTCCCGCTGGTCGATGTGGGTGCGACACAGGGTATTCCGGGCTAGGAACATTTGGGACCTGGTGACAAAGGACTGGGTTACAGATCAGGAGCTTCGCACCACCCGCCCCTACGTCCACTGAGTTTCGGAAAACCTGGAACAGCTAGTGTTCTCAGTCCCCCTCACATGGGTGGTGACCCTGCGAAAGGGTCCCATCCTGCAGGAGGCAGACTGGGTGGCTATGAAGGAAGATACGCCCCCTACGGATAGGCAGCATCGTGGAAGCTCGACCAGAATGGGCACTGGTGAATCTGCACGAGAGAAAGAAAGACGACAACTCTGGCCAGGTGCCACCCAGACGAGGTCCAATGGTATGACACCACAAACCTGTACCGTATTTGGGTCCTCCATACATCAACGGAGGGGAAGTGGCGAGAGCACCTACCGGAGGTACCCCTCTCCATGCTGGCCCTTGACCTGGAGGACTGGCAATGGAGGATTTTTTTTTTTTTTTTTTTTTTTTTTTTTTTTTTTGGCAATGGAGGATTAACAGAAGCTGGCACCCTTTTAAACTCCATACGCTGACAGTGAAGCCAACTTACAGGATGATCAGATGGGTGGACGATCGAGCAGTAAAAGATAGATGGGTGAGGATACTCAACCTGGACAGCAGTAACCTTCGTGGTATAGAGTTCTTTTTTTTTTGAGACAACGACGGCGCGGTCACGATTACAGTTTTTAAATGCATTTCAAACTCGGTTTCAGCAGTTCAGTCAGGACCCGAGTTTGAAATGCACTTAAGACTCGTGCTGCGCTTTTTTAGCAGTTCAGTCACACACATGGCCGGTTTGTTTTTTTTTCCCTTCTTCTCATCACGTGGTGGGGCCACGCTCGAGATGTCTCGTCCACGCCTGAGAATTTAAGCATCTCGTCACGTGGCGAGGCCACGGCGCAGATGTCTCGGACACGCCCGAGAATGACAAAAAAAGAAGAAAAAGAAGAGAAAAGAAAAAGCATCTCGTCGCGTGGCAGGGCCACGTCCGAGATGTCTTGGCCACGCCGGAGAATTCAAAAAAAAAAAAAAAAAAAAAAAGGCCACATGCCTGACTGAACTGCTAAAAAACGCCAGCCCAAATTTCAACTGCATTTGAAACTCCGGCCCTGACTAGACTCCTAAAATGCAGTTTGAAATGCACTTAGAAGCTGCTTTCGTGACTGTTTCGTAATAGGGAGGTCAGTCAATCCCCTCCAAGAGAGGGAAATCAATGCTGCCTCCTGCTGTGTACCCACATGACGGATTCTTTAAAAAATCAGGCTCCTGGTGCAGATCATTGAAGGGACGCTGGACCCAGTTTCCAGCAGKTGCAGCTCCCCACCAATAGAATGGAGCCATCAACCCTGCGAGGCCTGCTAGAGGAGGATGCTCTTACCAACTCCTGCTAGCAGGTGCTCTCGCGCCAATGATGTTTCTTCAAAAAAAAAAAAAAAAAAAAAAAAAAAAAGCTGCTTTCCTGACTGCACCGTAGTTACCTGTGACGTTCTAGCCTCGCGCCCTGTGCTGTCTTACGGTCGGAGTGATAAAAATATGTGGAAAAGGCCTTGAAAGAACAGCAAAATGGGGTGTGCCAAGGATTTTTGGGAAAATTGAGTGTTGGGACACAAACGGTACTGAAATCCCCCCATGTGGTTCCAGTTTAGTGAGAAATGGTCCTAGCCACGTGGGAAAGAAATAGCGCGCGCTGCTTTCAAACGTTCGTTTAATCCAAAAAGCACCTCTGAACTTCCATGCGGGCTACTCAACGTCTTTTCGGATGGAAGGGCAATGGTATGCACATGGGATCTCGTTTTCGAATTAAGTCCCAGCACCGTTTGTTACAGAGCTCAAAATCCGACGTGGATGGCCTCAGCCTGGTCGCTCTTTCCTTGTGTTCATCCTCGCCGCGTGTCGGGTAGTGGAAGCCCTTTTCCGGGTTTTCCCGATAACGCTCGGTGCGGCGGCAATCGCTACACAGAGTGTTGGGCCAATGAGGTGCCACCGCCGTCCACAGGATGACAATCCATTCGTTAAGAGGCAATAACAATGAGCACAAGGGAAAGTGAGTATCAATAATGACAAAAACAGCGCCTACGAATACTGGGCACCTTGTTTCGGGAGGAAAATAGTAGCGCCTGGCGATCTTGGCGACGTCTTCTCGTACGTCCCATTCACATACTACATGTGTCCTTTTCGACGCCTAGTCGGATTGGGCAAATTGGTCCACACGGCATGCACAAGGCTGATTTTGTACGTCTAATCAATCCGTTATTCGATCAAAGGAATAAGCAGACATCATACTATGCATTGCTGGTCTGTTCAAATTCATAGATCCTCGTCCTTGCGAGATCCGATTGAAGTTAACGAGAGACGCGGGACAGGAACTCGGGAGCTGGTAGGGACGAGGGCGTCATTAGAACATTCATACCTTCATTAAGGGAATATTAAAAGAGAGAGAGAGAGAGAGAGAGAGAGAGAGAGAGAGAGAGAGAGAGAGAGAGAGAGAGAGAGAGAGAGAGAGAGAGAGAGAGAGAGAGAGAGAGAGAGAGAGAGAGAGGTAAGGTCGAAGGATGAGGACGGAGCCGTTGCTTGATCGAAGAAGGGGACTAAAGAAAAAGGAGTTATGAGCGCACAAATAGATATGAGAACCAAAACCAGTCATCTGTCGTGGACTTAGCTTCCAATATAAGATGAGGAACCGAAGATCAAGGCATGCAAGCCTTCTGCTCTCTGACTATGGCCCCAGGCCATGCAACCACTCGTACACATACACCTTCCTTTCCCAGGTATTGGCGATCCGGACTGCCACCTACCAACCTCCACATCACAATGATCGTCACCCCGCCAACTCAGCTTCTACACCGGCTTTCCCAGATTCTACAGTCCGTTGCGGCCACCCGGTGCACAACCTTGCAAAACTACAGTCAACCCGTCAAGAATTTTCAACTCGTCGTACAAACACACATTATTTAGCCACGACTTCCCCGAAGTTGGCTATGGGTTGAGAGATAATTTTTCGGATGCGTGGATTATATAGTTGTTAAGACGGAGATAAAAGATAGAGAACGGGGCGGAGGTAAGAGGGGGTAAAGAGAGAGTTCGGGTTAATCGCCCGGTGATCGATCCCTGCGAGTTCCTTTGCAACCAATCAGATAATAGCGTGAGGGGAGTATCGTCCTTACACTATGCCACTTGACGGCTCGAACACCCTAGGGGGGGATCGATAGGGAGTTTCTGTATGGGGATGAAGGTAGGAAGAAGGAGAGTGCGAAGAGTAGTGCGGAGCGTGATTAAGATTCAGACGAAAAAGGAGGGGGAGAGAAGCGCGAAGCTAGACGGGATGGAAAACAATTACAGATGGAGGAAAAAAAACACGAAGAATGGAGAGGTGAGGATGACATAGGGTATAGTGGGAAGCGGGGGAAGTTTGCATACATGGCACTGACACAGAAACAGAAAAGCATCAAAACGATTATGTTTCGTTCATTCTAGCTCTAAAACTTTTTCAAGATTGAGTAATTTAAAAACGATATCTGTGCGTTGTCGTGCGTATCGGTCTCACACAGGGCAGGACCCTCCCGGCGGCGTCACGCAGGAGTTGGTCTTTAATCGCAAATACTAAATGGAGTTTCTGCAGCCGCTCCGACCAAGTGCGCCAGCCATACCTTTCGCGAACCCCTACGAGAGGATAGGGCCTACGCGAGATACAACTTACCTCCACATGCGGGAGTTGTCACCTCTCTTCGGTGGGCGTATCTTCGTCGAGCTACCGGTCCACAGTACGAAAGCTAATCAGTTGCAATCGGAGAGGTGGGTCAGCCGACGGCGTTTCTTGTACGCTGTAGCATAGGGGGTATGCGCGGTCCCACGCCTCTATCGGACCCGCACGCGAACCGACGCTTTGGGGGGCTGAAGTCCCAAGCGCGAATCGTTTTCGGTCGACTAGGACGCATCCCACTCACCACGTGCTACACCACGCTGAAGACATAAAATCAAGAACACACTCAAACAACACAACACCACTCCTTGTCCCTTTTTGTATTCAACCCATAACCTTCAGATGCAAAAATCGGTTAAGCGACGCGCACGAAACTTAGTATAAAACTGCGCGGACCCAAGACCTTCTCATATCGACTCGCAATGCAAGCAGTCGCAAGCAGTCACAACGATGGAGTACTATGTAGTACCCATAATCATGTGGTTCTTGATAATCTCAAGCGCCGGGTTCAACACTCAAGTGTCGGTTGACACACGCCTTGAGAGGTTAATCTCTCAAAGCTAGACCACCATCAAATGCGGTTGAGAGTCATACCCTCTTCTGCGTCCTGCGAAGAGTGGCTGGTACACAGGTCCACACATGTGGTGGCAATCGTTTTTTATTGCCCTGGAGACCAGCTCCATCGTCCAGGGCCTGGAGAGAGGGTTTGACTTTGACGGCTGCCACAGACTATAACGTGCAACTATAATAATTCTAAGAAGCAGAATGGTAAAAAGGGATCTCCCTTTTATCTCAAGGCATAATTTTGTTTAGCCCTTACGCACGATCGCAGTAGGTCGTGCAAATACTCAAGACATATGTATATATATATATAAAAGGGGTATATAATATGCGACGGTCACTTCTCACAATCACAGTGAAACTCATCTCAGCCATAGGTATATGTGTGTGATCGCTAGCAGTCAATTGCAGAGTCCAAACCACAAGACATATTTGCAATCACATCAAAGATTTAAACAAATTTCACGCACTACACGAGGTCAACTTCAACCGTTCTCTGTGCTCACAACCCTCACTTTAGTCATACAAACCTCAGTCTTTGTCCAACCTTCCATAAATAAAAGCACTTAGTATCTTTGTCAAATGACCATTCAATAAAGTGCGGGTGAAAACCCTAATGAAAAAATTTAAACTACAGGGCTAAAGTCTTTAGGTTGAGCTTGTGAGAGTCAATTGGAGTTGAATCGTAAACCGACGAATCAACAACCGACTTGTTATCAGCGATAACAGGAGATGATCCTTGTGGGATCAAACTAAATCTAGTCCCAATCCGGAATCGAAATATTCAAAGAAGACCTGTGACACAAAACTGACAAATTTTCAAGGCTAGACTATCAGTGCATGGGGAACAAATCTCCATAGCATATTTTCACTCAATATTCTTCTTATGCTAAGTCTAGGTCTACTTCTAAGCAAATGCTCAAAGAGAGGTAGACCTTTGACAGCATCTCCCTTATGAAGCATGCACTGTCAGAATCGTCATCTGCGCAAATATAATCTATCTTTTCTAAATTAGGAAAAATTTCGGCAGCGCTTCCTGTAAGGAAAGTGTTTTTTTTTTAATTTATATCAGCGCCAATATGAAACCAGAAATAATTTTCCAGCTCTGGAAAGTCAAATCTTGTATAACTCCCTGAATTAGTAAAAAATTTGGCAGCGTCTCCTTTAGAGAGGTAGCATTCTCAGATTTATACTGACTCCGATATGAGCTCAAACATAAGACTTGAGTTCTATCAAGATAAAATTTAACTAACTCTTTAGATTTGTAGAAATTTCGGCAATGCTTCTCGTAGGAGAAGTAGCTTTCCAAATTTCATATAAAGCTAAATACTAAATCTGAAAATTAATTTTGACTTCCAAAAGTCAAATTTTGTCTAACTCCTTGAATTAGTAAGAATTTGGCAACACTTCCCCTAGAAAAGAAAGTTTTTCAGATTTTTACTAAGTCAGATATGTAACTTAAACAAAACTTTCAAACTTTGAAAGTCAGATTTAACCAACTCCTTCGATTTGTAGAAATTTCGGCAACGCTTCCCAAAGAGAAAGTAGCTTACCAAGATTTATATCAAGCCAAGTATAACAAATGATCCCATAAAATGCGAGAATTGGCCTAAGTGAAAAAAGTTAGGTAAGAAAATGCAAAAATTGAACTAAATCTTATAGCTCTAGCACGAGGCGAGCAACTAAAATAACTACGTGTCAAATTGAAACTCGGACTAGGTAGTGATCTCACTCAGCCACAAGCAAGGTCAAACCACAAAGGTAAGTACTCTCACAGACCCCAAAGTCAAACCTTGTCAAACAATAGTTCATAGTCTTTCAATGATTTGTCTCTTATACTCAACTTACATAAGGCGTAAAGTTAGACCATCCAAACTTATGAAAATTTGTCTAGCTCAGCTATTGGATATACACAAACACAGGGCACTACAACTTTTCTTTTCCTTAGGCAAGTGACTAGGTTGTCCAACCTAGTCGCCCTGAACTGCTTAAATTATCAAAATTATATATAACTTTCTACACTTAGTCTTTTAAGGCAGCATATGACTGAACCGGTCAACTTAAAAACAAGGTTCAACCTGACCTTTTTCACCACAAATTTATTATTAAATGATACTCTTTTCAGTTTATAATAAGCTATAGTCAGACCATCCAAACTTATGAAAACATATCTGACTAGCCTGTTCATAAATAAAATAACATAAGAATATCGTCAAAATTTACCCTTTTCGGTTCCAGCATGTGCGTGGCTCCAGACCACACCATCCAAACTATTGGAAACATGTCCAGTTCTTTGCCCGATCTTCCATCAGAATAAAACAAGGTGGGTTAGAGTCATCCACTCTTATGGAACATGCTCAACTCTCTTTCAGAAATCAATAAACATAAGAAAATCCAAATGAAAACAAGGCAACCAAGCCATTCAAACTTATGGAAGTCTGTTTGGTTCATGAAAAGGCAATCGCAAATAGCTCCCGCAAGTGAGAGCAACTAGACCATCCAAACTTATGGAAATCGGTTTGGTTCTCCAGACAATCTAAAATAAACATAGCACTGAGTCCTCCAATCTTATGGAGATTTGCCCAACTTTTGGTTGACCCAGTCAAAACGCATGCAAAACCACCTTCCTCCCACCTTTCCTCCAGATGCAAACATTTTTAGAATCTGCTTTCTGACAACCAACAAAATTGAAACTGAGATTACGCATACCCTCCTTTACTTCAATCTGATTTGTGTCATGAAAGTCAAACACAAAGTCAAGGATGGGATACAGGGAGTATACTCAGTCAAATTGTAGCAAGAAGTACAGATAAGGGTGTTAACTGGGTGTATAGAGGGAAACAATGGTTACCTCTTAGTTCCCTGTCTCCAGAACTCCTCATGAGTTTCGTTATAGCTCCTGTAATCGGTGGGTAGATTCCCCACAGATGGCCGAAACGCACAACAACTTGACCAAGATTAAAGTCAGACCTTCAACCACCGATTCTCTGATGTTCTTCTAGTTCGTAGCAATGTCGACCTCCGGATCAAACCTCAAGTTAAAGCGACAACCTCCTCCTCTGACTGACCACCCCCGCAACACTTGATATCGGCCTCCCAAGTTAATTGCTACTATGCTGCCTAGATAGGTTGCATGCGCCTTTTGCACCCTACTCAGACTGCAGACGAAGTGTAGTACGATATTGCAATTTGCATGTGTTGTCCACAACAAATTCGTACAACAGTTTTTTGTAAGTACTTCCACAATCACACAGTATAGCTCCTCGCTCACTGCATATCCATGATGATCACCAGATAGGTGCAGAGTGAGTATGTATCATTAAGCTCAGAAAACCATAATGCCCAACCTTGACAGTAAGACGCAGTCAGACGTTGTTGAGAACAACAACAGCGTACGTAGCAATTGCTCCCTCAGAGTCCGAAAAACCGCTGCAGCTGCGTGTTCAAAAAGTTCATAACCTATTAATCCTTACTATGGGATTACCCGGACAAAATCACTCCACCATTTAAGACCAGTCATGACCCATTACCCCAAAATGCGGACTAAGTTTGTCTCCTATCTAGCGCTCAATGCCGAAACTACAATCACAAAGTCGATCTATCCTAATTGCAAGCGGCGAAGCAAACCGTTGTCGTCACCATTAACAACCGAAGTGCATGAAGATGTCGACCTTGTAAACCATCACCAAGACCAGGTACGTGCCCTCACATCATCATCCTTATCTCTCTCACTCCCCTCTTTCTCATGCCCGTTGTTGCCCCTGGTTCACGAATGCATATGATCGCCCGCTATGCTGGGTTCGCCCAAAGTCTGGGGATCGGGAATCACGAGTAGGAAGAAATTTCGAGGAGAAGACCGCAACTGGAATAAACGATGATCAACCGGGCAAAGATTGAGAACCCGATGACAGCAATGTCAGGCAGCACGACGGTAACGAAAACAAGAAATACGAACCCGAATAATGGCCAGTTAAAAAACGATCATCGGGATGGCGAACGTGATGATGGCCCCGCACAACCACCATTGTGATCGACTCGATCACCACCATAACCGAATCGTAATGAAACGTACATCCTACCGCAACAGACTTTGCTCTGTACCCAACAAGTAAGTATAACGCTAAATGTTTCTTCCGCTGATATAAGGCTGGGTGCACGTGCCCCGCTTCATTCCTTAGACGTGAAAAATGAGAATGAATCGTCTGCTAGAACATGGAAAGATACATCGCCACGAGCATACACATTGAAGAGGGATCCCGATGTGAGCATGGACTAAGGATCTGTCAGATTCAACGTTGATGTAGCGCCAGGCGGCCCTATCATGCCGCCGGTGTGACGCGTTAGCTCCGTGTTGATATAGCGCTACACGCCGTAATTACTGGTGCGAGAGCCTCAAACAACATGTCGCTTTTGTGTATTTAAAGCCTGCTCACACTGCTTAATTTATTATGTACCTACTTTCTCCTACACCCCCTCTCTCCTCTTCTTCCATACAAACAAGGAAACATCATCTGCTAGTCTAAAGGTGTACTCACACTAGCAGGATCTCAGATGTGTTTAATGATCTCTGATCACATTTAAGGTCATCCCAAGATGTATCTGGCCGCAATTCCGTCCAGAAATAGGTAAAAAAGTCCTAGTGTGAGTATGCCCTAATTCCCTTTACCAACTTAGCATCCTTACCCAACTTCGACAAAACACATATGTTTATATTACTTCATAATATGTGCACAAAATGCAGGCATTTGACCAAGTTCGACAAACACATATATTCACAATATGCACACAAGATGCAGACAATGGGTGGGCTACTACACTTTGTCATAGGAATGACTCCGTTTTTTTTTATTATAGCGGACCTCCCCTCGGACATGGGCTCTTAGCCCTACCTGATGGTGGATGTTGCAGCTGGTGTTAAAAAAAAAAAAAAAAAAAAAAAAAAGGAATTAGGCTACCAGAGTGCCCCGGGACCACTTGCCTGGCCGGGCCCAAAAAAAAAAAAAAACTATTTTTTATTTAAAATTTGGTAAAGAATTTTTGATGTGACCCTGAGGCAAAAATTGCTTGGTTTATTTTTCTGCATAATAACATAGTTTTTTTCTCTTACTCTCTTTAAGTTTTTTTTCTCTTACTCTCTTTAAGCGAATAGCTGTATAACATAGTTATTTTTCTCTTACTCTCTTTAAGCGAATAACAGGTCTCGCGTGACATTCCCATGCGAAACTCGCCTTCCAGTGTTGGGAAACAGTCGGGACAAGAGGCGGACCCAACGAAAAGAAGAGTTGCAGTGTTGGAGCATGCGCGTTCGAATACAAGTACATAGTGGCACAGTCACGCGTGCTCGGAAGGCCGAAGATACGAAATTGGTTTGTTGTCAGCGCGCGTATCCCGTCGGGCCAGCTCCAGAACTCACCAAATGCGCAAAATGAGAGTGAATCTCCCACTAGGAACTGGGAAGATGCAGGGCCCCGGGTCGACCCCGTCGACAAGTCAAGAGACGGCGAAGTTAAGCGATGTGCTCGACTACAACTAGTGTGTCCGTTCGAGATTTGTTTCCCCTCCTTTTCTTCGCCTCCCCTGTATATGTCGATGTTCTCGCGGAAGATTCTCAGGGAGGTTTGTGGAAGTGTGTCAAACCCGCTACGTACTCGGGCTGCTGCGGACCGTCTGCGGGGTTCTCTATCTCGAACACGGTCTGCATGCAAACTCCACCATTGTCATGCGCGTCGGCGTACGGGACCTGTCTCTTATACACATCTAGATGTGTATAAGAGACAGGTATAAGTATGTCAACAACCTATTTTTGATAATAGGTGGATTCG
>BFEA01000329.1:126102-147443 GCA_003427395.1 Chara braunii | reverse complement strand
GTGCAGCGGGCCTTCATCTGCCCTGGCCTACAGCCAGGGCCTATTTGGCTATTTGCCAGTTCGGCCTGTGGGACCAGGCCGTGGCCTGACCCCACAGGCCGTATATTGTTTCAGTCCAGTYCAGTCCCGCCCGGTACCACGGTCGGTACCAGGCCAGTCCAGTCCAGTCCAGTCAGTCCGCTGGGGGTATACCCCAGCTGCAGTCTGTTTTTCGGKACTCTTCACTTTYGCAGATCTTGGAGTACTTGCGTGTGGAGTCTGCGTCGGAGCTGCGCTGTCCCTTCCAGCTCCATCTCTACCTCCTCCTTCGTCTCCATCCTAACGGACTGCCATCCCGGCGGGTCCGGCACACCTTTGGTCCAGGTATAAACCATATATCAGTTCGCACGTAAAACGCCCATATCCCCATTCGCACATCCTCAAAGCGACTTCTGCTGCGGAATCTACCCTTTCTTGTCCCCCGAAACACTTCCCTACCAGAAACTCAGGCAGGACGACTCGCAATGGGGCAGAAGGAAGCCCAAATTCATCGGCACGCTCGGCTTCTACATGGGTCGTCACTCACTCTTCTCCTTCATGAAACTTTTTTCTTGCCCATTTTGTCGTAATTCCCTCAACTATTCTCAATGGCCTCACAAGCAAACTCCCTTGCCCAAGTGCCAACTCGACCCCATGCTTGACCCAGAATGAGGAAGATGCGTACATGGTTACCCTTACGATCGTACAATCTTCATCATCATTAAAGTCAGACTCGATCCTAGCGAAAATACCCACGTCCATCAATGTGCCCCACCAAAAAAAGATATGCTCTTCTTCCTTGACTCTCCTCGGCAAGGATACCTCGAGTCTATCTTCCTTTCTAACGGGCAAGGCCATGTTAGAATCTTTCTTTGCATAAGGCATCCCGAGTTGCCTTTGCTCTGGTCTGGGTTCTGCCCATCACATAAAACGTTCAGCATACACCTTCCGTTATCATACTGATAATCGCGTCCTAACATCCCTACCCCTGAAGCCTTAGCTTCATATCATCTTTCACCAGAATTCATCCTTTCCAGCGTTTACAACCACCCATCTTAGAGAAAACAAAAATGGTAATATCTCACGATAATCTTGCATTCGTAGATATCAAAAATTCATAATTATAACACTCATGGAAAACGATATATTACCATAGTAACTGACAACAATAATATCAATAGTAATCAAACACATCATACACAAGCTAGTCAGTTATTCAAAGCATATATAAATATCTCACAACAACGGGCCTATATCAACAGGCATAACATATGATATGCACATTATGATCAGAGATATGATTGTCAACCGTTAGTACTCTCAGACATAATTCTTGCGAGAGTACCACACTTTGCTCCCTTTGCTTTGATAGAAGTATACTTTGGCGAGGGGCAGTGTAATCCTTTTTAGAAAGGATAGCATCTTAAATCCCCAAGTCTCATTCAAGGATCAAGCCTCACTGCTTCTCCCTCCGATTCTGACACTTGTACCTTGCAGACCCTTGCAAATAAAATAAACAGCCTCACCATACACGCTTCGGGTGGTATCACCCCGTCCTGTGCTGGTGAACCCACTTGACACAAAAACAGTTGGGGATTCACCCCCTACTTTTCTGTGGCCAATAGTAGTTGTTTCCCTTATAGACCATGGCCAAACAAGGCTCAAACACTTTCCTCATATTCAGTAGTAGTGTAGTCATTTTATCACAAAAGATACAACAACAACACCCCACTATGGACCAGGAACATAGTTCCGGCGTGGGTCTCACTACTACCTACAAGACAAGATTATAACTCATTCAAATCCATCTCTTAAGGGAACAATAATATAGGATTGCAACCTTCCTTAGGGCAGGCCTTACACATTGACCACTTCCTGAGAAGTACTTATCTCAAGAGGCGGTTACTCCATTCACCTCTGAATCCGCGTCAGACGTGGATTCTGCATAATATCTTTACCCCTTCTTTTAGGAGCAATCCAAACACACAAACCTTAATAGACAACCATAAATCGATAATTGGACTTGAGACACTCATACAAATCCTTGCAGACTGCATAGTTCAAATACATACTTCAGATACATGACCCATATAAATATTTATGACAAGGATAATTATCAAAGGAATATAATCATCAAACACATAGCCTCACACAATCAAACATTAGGCAAGCTTACTCAGACAGTATATGGCATATAGGAATGAGTTCAACATATAACTCAATAGAAATGCCCTCAGATAGTTAGTCTCAAGTCCTTAGTTTCAACTCATAGATTCAAGTGGATGGTCCAAACCTAGGAAAGTTTCAAGTGAAGGTCTAACATAAATTACAACCCATTGCCTCATCAAAGGTAAGCAAAATAATCTAAGTGTTAGCTCCTTCACTGTTACTCCGACTGCCTCTAGAATCAGACACCCTCCTTTAACAAAAAGGGTGTCATGCAAATCTACTACTTCCCGTAGTCCTTTCCATTGAGGTCATCGTACGGTACTCCCTACACCCATTCACCGCTATATACGCCCAACTCAAACACATCGCGTGCGGCAGACCTCACACTTTCGTGTCTATATAACCCAAACAACCACTTAGAATCCAGACTCAAGGATCCCATATTCAGATTCATAAAGCCTTTGACCTCCTTAGCCTAACTCTCCTCAAAGTCCCTTGATGACTTCTAACATAATAAGCTCCCTTACTCGTACTCGGCCTCACCCTAAACCCAACGTACCGTATAACCTTTTATGACCACTCGGGTAACTCTTTTAGACGTAATAGGTACCTTATAGGGTCTATTCCGCGATCAGCCGTGCTGATACCTCCTCATCTCACCTGAACCATATCAGACATGTAAAACATCGTCCAAAACCTACCAACTCTTAAGGTCAGGCGAGGGCATCAATTCCACCTACCACCAGGCTAGTCAAAGTATTTGATCGCATAGTCAAAACGTCTATCCTTCCTGTGCCATCGTTACTGCACTAGCCACAACCACCTCACACAATCAACTCTCACTCGCCCTCGTTCCAATGCCATCAATCGATTAGCCATAAAAAGCTCAACAAAAAAACCTGTCGTTTTGCCTAGTTTTCACAATCCCATACTCGGATGTCATTCCACCAGGGACAACGATAGACAACCGTTATCCCCGACAACGGCGCCACATGTCGAGCGCATCGGTCCGACACCGCACAAGGCAGCACGGGACCCTCCCGGCCGCGCCACGCAGGAGTTGGTATGTTCCTTCGTCACGAATATACACAGAGCTTCCGCAAGTCGCTCCGACCGAGTGCGCTAGCCATACCTCTCGCGAGCCCCTACGACAGGATAGGGCCTACGTGAGGCACAACTTACCTTCACCTTACGGGAGTTGTCACCTCCCTTCAGTGGGCGTATCCCCGCTGAGCTACCAGTCCACAGTACGAAAGCTGATCAGTTCCAATCGCAGAGGTGGACCAGCCGAGGGCGTTTCTCGTTCGCTGTAGCATAGGGGGTACACACGGTTTTACGCCTCTATCGAACCCGTACGTGAACTGACATCTTGGGGGGCTGAGGTTCCAAGCGCGACTCGTCGTCGGTCGACTAGGACGCGTCCCACACACCACGCATACACCACTCTAAAGAACATAAAAATAAGGGCACACACACCCATGTACGTACATACACATATACAAAACGACACTTGAACAAACAACACGACAACACTCTTTGTCCGTTAGTATCCATCCCATAACTCTTCGATGCGGAAATCGAATAGGCGTCGCGCGTGAGACTTAGTATAAAACCGCGCGGATGCAGGGCTAACTCATATCGACTCGCAATGCAAGCATGCGCAGACAGTCACAATGATGGCATACTATGTAATACCCATACTCATGCAGTCCTCGCTAATCTCGAGGGTCGTATTTCGACACTCAAGTGTCGGCTGACACGCGCCTTGAGGGATTGATCTCTCGACGCTGGACAACTGCCAAGTGCGGTTGAAAACCACACCCTCTTCTGCACCCTGCGGAGAGTGGGTGGTACACAGGTTCATACGTGTAGTGGCAATCGTCTCTTATTGTCCTGGAGACCAACTCCTTCACCTAGGGCCTGGAAAGAAGTCAAGGGGTTTGACTTTGACGGCTGCCACGGACTACAACGTTCAACCATAGAATTCTAAAAAGCAGAGGATAACGGGGTATCTCCCTCGTCTCTCAAACGCACGATCTGTTTAACCCTTACGCGTGGTCCCAGTAGGTCGCGCGAAAATACCCAAGCCATAAACATACATATATATATATATACAGGGTAACCGGCGTTTGGGACGGGCCGAACGCCCGAACGTATGGGACCCCTTGGGGATGCGCTCGGCCGTTCGGGTCGAACGCGGACCAAAAAAAAAAAAAAAAAAAAGTCATCAAACAAATCTGAAAACAAGATATGTTATGGAGAAAATCAATTATACAAGATTTGCCAGAGCATTACATCCGAATTCCTTACCAAATTGGAAATAAAAATAAAATACGGAAAACAAATACTAATAATAAAAATAAATAAAAATAAATAAAAATAAATAAAAATAAATAAAAATAAATAAAAATAAAAAGGGAATTAAATTTAGTGAGTGCGCGAGCATGTTTTCGACACCGCCATCTTTTGGCGATTTTTCATTTTTTTTTGGCATAGCTAAATGCCCTGAAAATTAACAAATGTGTACTTCACATAATCCAAAACCCACTAAAAAAGTTTCAAAAAATAATAAAATGTTTTAGACCCCGAACTAATGTGAAAACAAAAAGTAAAAAGTGAAAAAATACGTGGGCGAACACGTTTTGATACCGCCATCATTGGAGATTTTTAATTCTTATTTGGCTTATCCAAATGACTTGAAAATTTACAGGCATGTACCTCACGTCATAGAAAACTTACAAAAAAAACTTTGGAAAACAATAATTAACTTTAGGCCCCGAAATAATTTTTGGCGAGGGCCGAACTCCGTCCGGTTCGGACCCCGTACGGGACCCCGAACGTCCGTACATACGGAGGTCTGCCCGGTGACCTCCGTACGTACGGGCTGGTGACCCTGTATATATATATATATATATATATATATATATATATATATATATATATATATAATTAAAGGTTATTAGTATAGGACGATCACTTCTCACAGTCACAGTGGGACTCCTCTCAGCCATATATATCTGTATGATCGCAGACAGTCGAATCCAAAGTCTGAATCACCAAACGTACCTACAATCACATCAAAGATTTAACTAAAAAGTCTATGCATTACACGGGGTCAACTTCAACCATTCTCTGCGCTCACACCCCTTGCTTTAACCATACAAACCTCAACCTTAGCGCACCCTCCCAACAATAAAATACTCAGTACCTTTGTTAGATGATCATTCAATAAAGTTCGAGTAAAAACACAATAAAACATTTCAAACCACAGGGCTAAAGTCATTAGGTTGAGCGACAAGAGTGAATTGGAGTTGAATCGTAAACCGACGAATCAGCAACCGATCTGTTATCAGTGATAACAGAAGGTGATTCTCGTAGGATCAAGTTGAATTTTAGTCCTGATCTTGAATCGGAACAAATCAAGAGGATCTGTAACACAAGACATGCCAATCCCCAAGTTAAGCCTATAAGTCCATGAAGAGTAATCTCCATATCACGATCTTCCTAATTAACTAGACCTGGGTCTACCTCTACGCAAGTGCCCAAACAAAGGTAGACTAATTGCAGAATCTCCCCTATCCAAGGTGGATTGCCAAAATCGCCACCTGTCAAAATATAACCTATCTCCTTTAAACTAAGAAAATTTCGGAAGCGCTTCACGTAGGAAAAGTGTCTTTCCATAATTTATATCAGCCCGAATATGAACAGAAATAGTCGTCAACTTTCCAAAGTCCAATTTTGTCTGACCTCCTGAATTAGCAAAAGTTTGGGCAGCACTCCCTTTAGAAAAGGAGACTTTCCAGATTTTCACTAAGCCATGTATGACATTTAGACAAGCTGAATTTTGAGAAGTCGAAAATTGACTAACTCTTTGGATTTACAGAAATTCTGGCAGCGCTAACCAAAATTTATACAAAGCCAAGTATAACAAAAGATCCCAGAAAATGCGAAAATTTGACCTAAGTAAAATAAAATTAGCTCAGGAAAATGCAAAAATTGAACTGACTCTTATCGCTCTAGCACGTGACGAGCAACTAAAGCAACTACCTGTCAACTGAAACTCAGACTAAGTAGCGACCTCACTCAATCACATGCAAGGTCGAACCACAAAGGTAAGTACTGTCACCAGCCCAAGTCAACTTTATCAAACAATAGTTCGTAGTCTTTCAATGATTTGCCCCTTTATACGCTGCTTACATAAGGCATCAAATCAGGTCATCCAAACTTATGGGACTTGCCTAACTTAGCCATTGAGTATACACAAAACATAGGGCACAACTACTCTCTTCTTTTGGCGTGTGACTAGACCACTCTAGTCGCCCTGAACTGTTTAAGTATCCCAACTTTATATAATTATCGGGACTTAGTCTTATAAGGCAGCATATGTCTGAACCGATCAACTTAGTTCGCGGTCCAGTCTGCCCCTTCTTACCACCAGTTTACTCTTAGTTTATAATCTTCTTCAGTTCATGATAGGGCTATAGTCAGACCACCCAAACTTATGGGACCCTGTCTGACTAGCCTGTTCTTAAACCACCGGTTGCCCCGCCACCGAAAACCCCTAGCCCCTGCGAGTTAGGACCGGGTTGTACGGAGGGGCGGCGACCGTATGGAGACGCCGGGTTGTACGGATGTCGACGGGTCCAATCCCGCCATTTTGCAAGTGGCAACTTTGCCGATTTTGTTTGCTCAGAAAAAATCATCAAAATGTCTGAAAATTTGAGGGTCCGTAGATTAGGTCGTGATCGTTCAGGGAAAAATATCAGAAAAAAAAAAAACAAATCATTTTGATGGTGAAATATTCACCGCGCTGATTTTGTTTATTTCCGAATTTTGTGAAACGGCGCTACCGACACCCCTGATGATTTCTGACGTCAGGAGGACCGGTTTTCCACATTGTACTACCGGTATCCGTCGTGAAACGGCGCTACTGGTACCCCTGAGGTTTTTGACGTCAGGGGGACCGGTGGTTTAAGTAAAATAGTAATAGAGTATAGCCAAGTTATAACCTTCGGGTTCCAACATGTACGAGGCATTGGACCAGACCACCCAAACTTATGGGACATGTCTTGTCCTCTGTCTGATTCATTTCTCTCTGAATCAACTTGTGCGTGGAATGGAGCCAAGGCCACCCGAACTTATGGGACATGCCTTGTCCTCAGCCAAAATCCCCTCAGAAATAAAGCAGGAAGAGACCGAGTCACCCAAACTTATGTGAAATGCTCAGACCTCCTCGTTCCGAACCAAAGAAAACAAAAGAAACCTAAACAAGGCCACCAAGCCACCCAAACTAATAGGACATGCTTGGTTCCTGAAAGTCAAGCACAGACAGCCCTCGCAAGTCAGAGCAATCAGACCACCCAAACTTATGGGACATGTTGGATTCTCCAAGCAATTCCAAAATAAAACATAGGGCCGGGTCTCCCCAAACTTATGGGGACTTCCCAACTTTAAATGACCCAACCAAGCATCAAACAAAACTCTCCTTTTCCCAGCCTCCCCCCTGATGCACCCCTTTTGTTTCACAATCTGCTTTCAAACAATCAACAAAGCTGAAACTGAGATTACACATGCATTCATTCATTTAAGTCTGGTTTATATCCTGAATGTCAAACCCAAAGTCAACATAGGATGCATGTAGTATACTCAGTCAAAACATAGCAAGAAGTACAGATAGGGGTTATAACTGGGTTTATAGAGGAAAACAAAAGGTTACCTTTCAGTTCTCTGCCTTCAGAACTCCTCTTGAGTTCCGGCAGAGCTCCCGCAATTGGTGGGTGGACTTCCCACAAAGTTTTGCTGCGGTCCGAGTCCTACGGGTTACAATCCCGCCTGCCGCCTTCCTCTCATAACCAAGGACTAGACTGAGAGTTAGAAGGGCAGACGAAGATAGATTTGAGACTCTCAGATCCAAGAGGGGTGCACTCAGACGCGCAGGAGAGGGCCTTGTTATCTTGATTCGCCTGAGGGCCCCGCAATGGTAGCCAAAACGCAGGAGCTTGGTCAAACCAAAATCAAACTGCTGAGCCCAGTTCTCCTGACAACCTCCCAGACCGCAACAATAACCCTCCTCACAACCACTTCTCCAAGCTTCAACACCTCCCCTCAGAACAGTCGTCGTCGTACTGCACCCCTAGATCGGGGAGAAACTCTTAATCTGTCAGCCCTTACAAACGGTGCGACGATAAACAACAAGTTCGTTACACGGTGGCCCCTCCTCATGCCGTAGTGGCACTACATCACTGACCCCCAAGTCTTCTCCCTGTAACTAGTCTACCGCTGCTTTGTTCAACGACAAGTACCGACTGTCGGGTGAGCTTGCAGTCTCACAGCCAGCCTCGCTGTTACCCTCAGCGCTTGACTTCCTTCTCAATCGACTGCAAGGATCGCCACGACACACCGGATGCAGCGCGGAACCCGTGAAGCGAAGTACGAGACGACGCAGTCAAGGCAACGGCCCTGTTGGGCTCAACAGGGCAACCAGACCAACAGGG
This sequence comes from Chara braunii, assembly GCA_003427395.1. Classification (NCBI taxonomy): domain Eukaryota; kingdom Viridiplantae; phylum Streptophyta; class Charophyceae; order Charales; family Characeae; genus Chara; species Chara braunii. The sequence goes on along the minus strand of BFEA01000329.1, from coordinate 138,762 downwards.
CGGCAACTGTGGAGCGGAGCACAAGGCGCCAGCAACAAGGCCACCAACCTATAGGGCACACAAGTGGCAACCACGACGACACGGCCCGTGGGTGAGCACATCACCCTACAACGAACCACCTACAAAGCAAACGAGACACAGGCGATTGCCCGACAGAGCTCAGACACAGACATCCACACACCTGACACGGAGCAAGACAAACACAACTCACTCACATCGCGATCGAACCCCACGCACTGTTGGCTCCCACCACCCACTGAACGAGGGAGTCACTCCGAGAGGCTCTCGTCATCACTTTCAGGCAACCCAGACATCCCGAGCCGAGTGACCCCCACCTCTACTACTCAGTGACAGGGTGAACGAGATCTAACAAATCTCCCGCTAGAACGTAGCTGGGTGCATGAGTTGTCGTGCGTACAAATCTCCCGCTATAACGTAGTTGGGTGCACGAGCTGTCGTGCGTACACTCGAGGGGAAGAGCGGGAAGGAGTCTTCAATCGGTAGGCGGAGCGACGCAGCAGTTAAAGGTAAGTCTCCAACATGCGGCTATCCTCCCGCTACCTCCAATGATGAGCAAAATCGAACGAATGTTCCGCTGGAACATGGGCGGATACATCCCGTTTTCCAGCTTCTCTCTCTCCCCCCCCCCCCAAGTGCAACTGCAACCTCCCTACACCCAAAACCACGCCTTCAACGCAAAATCCGACGTTGCCATCGGATTCGCCATGGCCCTAAACTTCCAAATCGAGCCCCCCCTTGCCCGATTCCGCTCATAATCAACTAAGTCATGCCATCTTCGTCCTCCTTCTTCCCTCGCTCCGCCATCTCCCGCGCAGGTTTCTTTCATACTAACTCCTATTCTGCTAGTTTACTAACTAATCTAACTGCAGATTCATGGTCGTCCACCCCAAAACCTCTATCTAACTCCTTCTTTCACTCGATTATTTATTCCTTATCTTCTCCCGCCATATCTCCGCGCGGTCTCTTTCCTCTCTATCTCCCTTCACACTCCACCTTCTGCCAATCTGCTTTCACCATCGGATTCGCCCGAGGCTAAAACCCCTATCTCGCATCTCTCCCCGCCTGATTTCCTTGTGGATCAAGTGCGCTCTCGGTTCTCTCCCTCGCCATATCCATCATCTCTATTGCTCAACGTACCTGGCGGGCCCTATGTCCAGGTGCACCCCCCTTTTTCCTTCCTTTGTTTTCACCCCGCCTTCTCCCCTTACTTTCGTTGTCTATCTCCTCCCTAACCGACCACTCCGCTTTCGTACCTTAGCGCCCGTCGCCCCGCTGCGTTACTGTTACTCCCGCTGTCTTGCCTGTTGCTGCTAGCGCAACGCCCGCTGCCTTACCTTGACCAGCCCGAAGGAACTTCGGGAACGATCCGCCTCAAGCTGGTCCGACTGATCTGCCACTTGTATAGCCTTTCGCTCGGCCACTCTCACTCCCTGTGCCCTCGCCCTGCTCAGGTCATACTCACACTATGACCCTGGTCTTTTTGAAAAGGCCCGGCCCTGCTGCTACAGGCTAGCCCCTAGCCGGTACCACCCACCCACTACTGCAGATATCGCCCTTGCTGGTGGGTGCAGCTCCCGAATGCTCCGTCGCTGGAGGCTTGAGCATAGATGTGGCTCCGTAGAACGGGGTAACTTCGGCGTGGTCACGAAAACAGTTCGTGGTCGCACTTCAGGCTGCCCTGCGAGTACAACACACCCCCACACGACGTCACCGGGCCCGAAACGTAGGCCGCATACATTCAGCATTACCGACCCTTTTGCCCCAAGTGCAGTTACAACCCCAAGCCCTGACCGTGCCCTGTTCTGAACAGCGGAGTAATAGACGACTTTCAGCAGCTCCCGAAACACGAGGACCCGTCAAACGGGACGCACACTCTAGGTCCTTGACTGTCGTAACGGCCGTTAAGTTCGACGTGGCGCCCATGTCAACAACACGCCGGAGCATAAAAGGCAAATAAAAATATGACGCTAAAATAAAATATTTAAAAAAGGCCACCACCGATCGGGCGTCGCCATCGGCCAAACCAAGGGGGATAACACCCGTCGGGCCCTCGACCCCTCGGTGCCCTCGCACCATTCTGATATTCCTGCGTCGTCGCCTCTCGATCTCGATCCCGATCCCTGAATCTCTCCAATGAAAAGTTGACGCAATAACTAATATTGCTAGGCCCAAGGCCGGGTCTAGTTCTATCAGACGTCTAGCTTAAACAGGCATTGCGCGACGTGCGGGCCAAAAAAGAATACTTCAAAGCCTCCTCGTTGTCGATGTCGTTCTCCGTACGTACGCATGGGTCACGGGCAAGCACATCAATCAACGAGACATAATCTTTTTAATCATAACTTAATCAGAAAAAAAAAATAAACAAAAAATTTGGTCGGCGATCACGCCGACTCTTCAATCATCAACAAGTAAAAGATCACGCGTGCCTCAATATCCGCGCGCCCACACACTCTCTATTCTAGTCAGCCATCCAGTCAACGTAAACCACAGATGCAGCCGCGCCTCGTGCGGAACACTGAAACTTTAGTCCAAACCTATCTTCTGTCCTTTGCAAAAACCAGGGCGGGTACCCTTGTAAGGGTATTCGCATCCACAACGCCCATCCCGTGCCCCGTTCCCCCCCTCCTCGCCCCTCCCACCCTCAACCCCCCATGCCAGAGCCGACAGTGCCAGCATGGGATCAACAACCGCAACAGGAACAACCGGATGTCGAACTGAGCAACCAAAATCCGGGTGATGATCACTGCGACGAAGGCTGTGGGTGGACAAATGGGAAGCTGTTGGCTGCACAGGATGACCTACTAAGCTTCGGGGCAACCACAAGTCGGGTCGCAATGATCACTGCAACGAAGGCTGAGGGGGGTGAAATGGGATGCGATTGGCTACGGAGGATGGGATGCTAACGAAATGACCGACAACGGGGAACCTAAGCTTCTGATCTTCAGGGCAACCGAAGGACGGGTTGCAAAATGAACGGAGGCATGCTGTTGTCTCATCTACAATTCATGACAAAGGCTCATTGTAACCAACTATGATCTCACGGGACACTAGAGATGATCAACTACGAGGGAACTCTGACTTCGTGATACAAAATGACATGAAACAAATGGTTGCAGCAGCCGCACTATGATAAGACCAATGTGGACCCGATACTTCATAAAGGTCCAAGTGCCAACCCGGGGAAGATGCTAATTACTTCAGGATCGCTGGTGGCGACCTGCCTTCAGGCTAAAGAGGCGTTTCCTCTATAAAATGTACAGGATCTCTACAAAAGGTTTACCAGGGGGATTGCAAACACCAAGGGTAGGAGTTTAGTCACTATTGGCAGGAGGAGTGTAGACATTGAAGCACGGCGGACACCATCCTGGGTGGTGCTAGGCCAGTGGGAAGTAGGAGCTTTGCAAATCGGGAGGGTAACATACACAGCCCCGGGGGAGAGAAGAAAGTTCAGGAAAAATAACTCTAATGGTCATATGCCCAACAAACACTGTACCGCAAAGATGTATCCAAGGGACGCTGGACCCGATTTCCGACAGGTGCTGCTCCCCACCAATAGATGGAGCCTCCCCGACGGTGCTAGATGTGTCTGCTCTTATCAGCACACCTAGCATCCGATCGCGTTGTTTTCAAAAAAAAAAAAAAAAAAAAAACAAATCGACCCCCAACCAATCAAATCAAATCAACAAATCAACCCCCAACCTTCCACAGTTACCAACCAAAACCAAAGCCGAAACCCCCCAGTAAAGATTCCTGGAATGAAGCCTCCTTCCTACGGCCACGAGACATGCGTGCAGGGAAAGCCAGAGTGAGCAAATTCAATGCTGGCCCAATAGAGTAGCTTCTGGCAGCCATGGGGAGCCTGGGTTGCCGTGACGAGGTTTCCCACCTTGCACCCTTGGACCTCTGTAGGAAGTGCCATCTTCCAGGCACCCCAGATCTCAATGGGTACGTGTGACGAACCACTTTCTGTAACGCGGGACTTTCTGCGCGGTTGCAATGAGGGGTCCTAAGTTGGGAAGGTTGGGCCAATTACGGGAGATCGGGATCGGTGAGAAATTGCATCAGTGTCCTTGGCTTTTTGTCTTTTTCGTCGCTTCTTTTCGAATGGCTGGGTTCGGAGCTGGGTGTGTCCTGGGACGGCCGGTTGATTGATTGGTGGCCGGATGGCTGGCGCGCCACCGCGCGTGCGATTAATAAATGTTAACGTCGTTTCTTTTGTTTCGGTTCCAAACTTTTGGGCGCGGACGTCGCGCGGGAATTTGCTTCGTTCGTTTTTAATTTTTCTTTTAATTCTTTTTCGAATTGGCTCTCGGAATTTCGGACTTTTCTTCTGAAATTTGTGCTTTTTGCTTCTTCGCATTAGATAGGAATTTAGAAATTCTGTAATTAGGATTTTCCTTGCCGCACAATGCTTTTTGTCTACGTAGTAGGCGCCTTTAATCATGTGTGTAACTGTAATTTTGGGCGGGTGCCATTGTAACTGTATCTTTCTTCTTACGCTTCATTTTTCCCGTCCTTCTTCTTTTTCTTTTGCTGCGTTTTTTGTAGCCGCGTTCTGCATGATCGGATCGATGCGTGAAGAGCGGCTACGTCCCCCACGCTGTGATCAGACCATGCAGATGTAGGCAATCCCTCCCCCTTCCCTTCTTCTAAGTCCTAGTAATTCTGTGTTCTTCGCGCGCACATGCACGCTATAAATTCTGGCTGCGCGATTAGTTAACTCTCTTAACCAGTTGTTGGAAGCTCGGGGTTGCGTGATCAGGAAGGGTCGGCACACGAGCGAAGTAAGAGGTGAGTAGAGTAGGAGTCAGGCGACCCAACGAGCTGGTGCCGAACGCGCGGGGTTGACGAGGGCCACGACGGACTGTGGGCGCGGGCGAACCTGACGGGTGCGGGAGGACTAAGCGGGGTAACGACTTCGTGGGTTGGTGCGCGACGACGTATTGTCCGCATCGGAGAAGAAGAGAGAGAGGAAGAGAGAGTTGAGGTGGATGGACGCGGATTTGTTGATTCTTTGTCTTTTCCCCTTCTTTGCCTGTGTACATAGATTTTGATTTATGGCTCTAGCCAATTCGCCCGTTTTTGTTTTCCCTTCTGTTTTTCGGAACCTGGACTGGGATTTTTGCTCACACTTGTCTTTGCAATTCCCATCTCTGATGCACTACGAATGGAGGTATGGATGCCATGTTTGATTGTTTTTGCCGGATCTTTGTCTTTGCCTTTGTTTGTCGCATTTGATGCATTCGTAAGCAGAATAGGCATTTTGCGCAATTTGTCTCCACGTATCTTTTGATTATCCTGATTATGCATCTTGCATGCCCCAAAACGGCACGGAGTGATTAGACAAACGAATGTCGGGCTTGGCAAATGCCGTCTGAGGACACGTGTAAAACGCAATCAGAGTTGCGCACTTACACGTATCCCCGGGCGACGATCCGTCAATCCCAACGGAACCATTGATCACGGACGCATTGTCTGACTGAGCAGGGCCAGCCCGAGGTCCGCAACGGCGCAGTCGCCTCGTACGAACAGGCGTAAGCCCGGCTTAATTCGCAAGGCCTGCGCGGGCTCGCACGTGGCAATCGCAATCACTACGCACCCACCCTTAGGCAACTCGTAACACCGCAATGACACAATGAGGCGATCCTGGAATTCCGACTCATCATACGACCCAGATTACTTCACCCCTTGGATAAACGAGATTCTGAGACAGAGATACCCCTGCCTAACTAAGAACCGACTGTGTCCCCGAGAATTTCACTACGCTACCACTAACGACCCCCGATGCTCTGATTTCCCCTCTCCGGACCATACCTACTATTTCACCCACCCCGAATTCGTCGTTGTCTCCACCAATTTCCCTCCCTTCCGCCTTCTTCTTCCATACCACCAACTCAGCGTCGTCCTGTGGCCTGCCATAGCCCCATACTGGCCCAGCACACCCTATGGAAATTGCCGACGACGTGGCGATCGGAGAATCCCAGAATTCCGAGAGTCTAACCCGAACGCGCGGCGACCCGCGCCACGTGGCAACTCCCGACGGCCTGACTCATCGGAACCCCCTTTACCCCGACGGGACCCTCCCGCGAACCGCCGTCCCCGAAACCAATGACTTGCTTGGCCTTGAGCATACCATCTGCCTCGTAACCAGAAACGGTCCGCCCTCTCCGCCAAATTGCACTCGTGGCCCCGAAAGATCCTGCCACAGGAGATCTCAGTTCTGACCTGGGACTCCACTTTCCCAAAAATCCTTGGCACACCCCTTTTCGCACTTCCAGGCCCACATCCCACTCCGATCAGGAAGTCGTGTTGGGCGTGAGGTTTGGGCGTCACAACCCAGGTTTGTTCTCTTGACGGCCAAATGTTATTCAGTCGTGCCCTAGTAGGTCAGCAACGTTCCCACAACTACTAGTAGGTCTCCCACCATCTCCAATAGCTCCGTTGCCTTCAACGACCAACCCCCACAACAAAAAAAATGTGTGATTTTTCATCGAAAGTTTAGCGTACGTCGATGCATGCAACCAACTGTTGATTGTGTGTATATTTTCTGTTCACCTCGGGACATGTCATGTGGTACACAGGAAGTGAAGGAAAAAAATAATGTTCACTTATGTTACACATGAGATGGTACGTGGGTGAGTGTTGAACCCAATGTTGGCAGCGTGTGGGCCAGTGTTGAACCCAATGTTGGCAGCATATTGAAATTTTGTTGATCAACTGTTGAACATCGAACGACATGTTGAAGTCGTGACGGGAGGTGGACCCCCGCGATTCCCCAAAAATTGCCTCAAAACGCATTGTGGTGAATTGCGATCATTATTGATGTTGCCTAGTTAGTGTCCATACCCGTATTCCTCTTTCATTTTACGCAGATACTGAAATGTATGAAGATATTGCAGTCTGGATATGTGCATTTTGTCCTCTCTTCCACTACATGAAATAAAGTATCTTTATTGGTTCACTACTAGGGGCCATTTTTTTTTTTCTTCTCATCGTCGTGCGTTTGTCGTGGCTCACACTAGTGAACCACTACATATACATGTTCTGCACTTATGATGCATGTGGCATGAGATCTATGGTGATTTTGTCCTTACTACTTAGTTTAATAAAATAAGCAAAGGAAATTGACAGTCAAACATGTATCGACACAATAAGTTAAGATTGGGTAGGACCACTATTGACCACATTCTTTGTCCATCAGCCGTGAAAAGGTAGTTGTCAAGAACACTTGCATACAACTGCTGGAAGCTACGAATAAAAGAGGGCGGATGACTTTTATTATTAACATGTAGCTATAACATGAAAATGGTGGACGATCATATTATTCCACAACAAACCACGATATATGTGCATTTTGCTATGCATCCCAGTACTAGGAATTGACTCTCGTCATTGGATAACCACTACGACCCATTTTTTCTGTTATTCTCTCCAGTACCTCTAATTGACTTTTGTCATACATCCATTTTGTCATACATCCATTTTGTCATGCATCCCAGTAGAAGAAATTGACTCTTGTCATACATCCATTTTTCAATCATCCCAGCACCAGAATAACTTTATATATATAAAAAAAAAAAAACTGACAGCCAAACCGGTATCGACACAATAAGCTAAGATTGGAAAGACCACTATTGACCACATTCTTTGTCCATCACCCGTGGAAAGGTAGTTGTCAAGAACACTTTCATAGAACCACTGGAAGAAACGACTAGAAGAGGATGGAGGAATGTTATTATTAACATCTATATACAACATCAAAATGACTGACGATCATATAATTCCGCACAAACCACAAGATGGCTCCGATAAATACAATATGAACATGGCGGACGGTCGTCATTGTCAGAATCAGTCTCCTGATAAATACACACAAAAAATTCATCGAAACTCGCAAGCGAAACTTTGAATCATCTCTCTCTCTCTCTCTCTCCGCATTTGTAAAGTGTCATGATGCATGCCACATCTGCAATATTAGTCTCCTGATAGATGCCACAGAAATACATGACGTACTAAAAGTTCGACCACCCCTAAGTTCAAGTACAGTGCACTGCTGCATCACACATGCCGTCACGAACTCAGTATTACAGTCTTGCAATTGAAGTTTCTGTCTCTCGTTCTCTCCCTGATTCACTGCCACGTGGTTTCGCAAGAACTTCAAACCCGTAATCATCTTTAGTGATATTTGTGACACGAGCCGCATTGCTTTGTCTGCTGGGTGTTCCTGCGTAGAAGAATGCCACAGCCTTTTCTGCAACCGATGTTGTGCGATCAAGCTTGAATATTAAAAAGCTCATTACGGTGTCGCGGTTACGCACTGACGTCGCAATATCCTGCTTAATTGATGCTAATTTCTGAATCTGCTCTGATCCTTTGCTTGTCTTCTTAGTCTGTTCAATTTCAGACCGCACAACAAGTTCTGCAAATGTCAGTTGTTGCAAGGTCACCCCGACCCCTCCATCATCCCTTCGCATCTGAAAAACTTTCTCTATCGCTGTCTTGAATGGTTTTGCACCCCACGGATCATTGCCCAGTTGTCTTCATGACTTGTTTGTCTGCATCTTTGCTCACAAGTTTTTGTGCTCTTCCTATTAGGTGGTCCATTTTTGCACATCACAAGGGTGGTAGCCCTTTCTCTGCCCAAAACCAGTGTTTCAACTGCCATGTTATCTCTCCTCTCACCGTTGTCATGACTCTGTTACATTCCACCAGCACTGACCGCCCTCCTATACTATCCACATACATATTGAGTCCCTCCTTCACATTTCTCCCTAACATGTTTGCTGCTGATTGCAGAGATGCGAAGAAGTCGTCTTCCGAGGGGTACATTGTTGCATCCTTCGCCGCAGTGAATGCATACGCCTTTGCGATTGAACGAAATAATCTATCATTTGCTTTCTTAGGAAAATGTATATTGCCTATGTCGCTTGTCTGCTCGTGGTGTCCTCTCTTTCTCTGTATGTTTGACTAGTCCTCGACAATGTCGCCCCCTGGTAAGAGACAACGAACATACGTAAAAAACAGCAAACAACATATATGGCCAGATAACACACGATTTTGTTAATAGTTTTGTGATATTTCTTAACTCTCTTTGTGCATCATTAAAATGACGACATATACGAGGTCCGAGGTTGTGAACTACTGTTTTAAATAATGCACTTACGTTGTTGCGACGACGACTCCTTGCGCACCAACTACTTGTTCGTCTCAACTTTTTCTCATTTTCCTCGTCCAAGTGTTCCTCCACTTTCACGTTTTGGCCTCTTCCCATTACTCCGTGACTTCTGGTTGTCCTCGTCATTGTTGTAGTATGAAGTTTTCTCTTCTTCATCATTGTTCACGTCACTGCTTACACTGTCGCTTTCCTGCTGTGCGCCACTACCCTCTTCTTCTTTTGAATCCTCTGTGGTCTCTAATTCACTGTCACCCCCCTCGTCGTCTGTTCTCGCATTTTCCTCGCTTTCAGAACGAGAGGCGTCCTCCATGGACTGCTGCGACAGGTTGTCTTCCGATTGTGTGTTGCTTTCAACAACATCCGGCCCCTGCAAATCAATTGCTTCGATGTCTTTGTGAACTTTCTTTACGCTTCGCTTCTTCTTTCGTTGTGTTCCTTCATTGCGAATACATTCAAGTCCTTGATCTGTGAAAGACTTTTTATTTGGCGCTTTGGGTGGCTTGCTCTCGCGCCTTGCATGACCCTTTTTCGACTTTGGCGTCACAAGAGGTGATTCCTCCCGTCCTTTCGATCTCTCTCTGTATGTCCTTGTTGCAGGCACGGTAACCAATGCACGCTCCCTGCAGATCTCATTCTCCAATCGTCTCTTTAATTTCTCGTTCCCGCTTCGTCATAAGATGGCTCCGATAAATACAATATGAACAAAAAAGAGAGAGAGAGAGAGAGAGAGAGAGAGAGAGAGAGAGAGAGAGATGAAATGACCCTCAGTACCTACTGAATTCCGGGGATGTAACACGACGCTGTGTGGCGAAACAGTAGCTGGAAATAAACAGCGGCTGACGTGAAGGTGAACACACCATCGGGGACGTGGAGACACCATTTTGGACGTGAAGACACCATTGGGGACGGTTGGCTAGTGCGTGTCATTTGTACACACACAAAACGGTAAGGCACAACACTTAGCCCCCACTAGTGAATCGACTTTAACACATGGACCACTACTGATCGGAACAAGCCCAGCGAACATCTACCAAACAGTCGGTATCTACACACCATCTGGGACGTGAAGACACCATTGGGGACGGTTTGCTAGTGCGTGTCATTTGTACACACACAAAACCGTAGGGCACAACACTTGGCCCCCACTAGTGAACCGACTTTAACACATAGACCACTCCTGATCGGAACAAGCCCAGCGAACAGCTGACAAACAGTCGGCATCAACGCACCATCGGGGACGTGAAGACACCATTGGGGACGGTTCACTAGTGGGTGTCATTTGTACAGACACAAAACCGTAGGGCACAACACTTGGCCCCCACTAGTGAACCGACTTTAACACATAGACCACTGCTGATCGGAACAAGCCCAGCGAACAGCTACCAAACAGTTGGCATCTACGCACCATCGGGGACGTGAAGACACCATTGGGGACGGTTGGCTAGTGGGTGTCATTTGTACACACACAAAACCGTAAGGCACAACACTTGGCCCCCACTAGTGAACCGACTTTAACACATGGACCACTGCTGATCGGAACAAGCCCAGCGAACAGTTGACAAACAGTAGGCATCAACCCACCATCGGGGACGTGAAGACACCATTGGGGACGGTTCACTAGTGGGTGTCATTTGTACACACACAAAATCGTAAGGCACAACACTTGGCCCCCACTATTGAACCGACTTTAACACATAGACCACTGCTGATCAGAACAAGCCCAGCGAACGGCTGACAAACACTCGATATCAACGCACGATCGGGGACGTGAAGACACCATTGGGGACGGTTCACTAGTGGGTGTCATTTGTACACACACAAAACCGTAAGGCACAACACTTGGACCCCACTAGTGAACTGACTTTAACACATAGACCACTGCTGATCGGAACAAGCCCAGCGAACAACTATCAAACAGTCGGCATCGAAGCACCATCGGGGACGTGAAGACATCATTGGGGACGGTTGGCTAGTGGGTGTCATTTGTACATACACAAAACCGTAAGGCACAACACTTGGCCCCCACTAGTGAACCGACTTTAACACATGGACCACTGCTGATCGGAACAAGCCCAGCGAACAGGGTCTTGGATTGCGCGTCTTGGATTGCGCGTCTCTAACAGGTCTTCTAACTCTTTCACTCTCTTCTTCAAATTTTCTTTCTCCGCAACATTGTTATGCCACACTTTTCGCAGCCACCTCACACAGCGCATTCTTTGTTCCGCGTCTGCCGAGTTGTCAGCAAGCTGTAGTTTAACACGCTCGAGCTTTTCTCCGGACTCCGTGAACAATTGTTTATGGTGATGAAGATCTAATGCGAGGTTAGAGATCTGTCGCAAATGGTTTTCGATCTCTGCCCTACATGCTGTCAACACGGCCGTTGTGCTCTCGTCGTGTCTCGCCTCCACATCTGTGTCCATGTTCAAGTCACAAACTTCTACTTTACGCAATTCGTCACCAGTGTTTGACACATACTTATCGTACATGCGTATGGCGACCGCCCCACTACACGTACGGAGAAAGTGCATCCGTGTCAGATACTTGCCAACTTATACGCATTCATGTGAACTGCTTTCGTAGCACGGAACCCCTATTGTGAAAGCAAGAGAGAGAGAGAGAGAGAGAGAGAGAGAGAGAGAGAGCACTTGGCAGCGCTTCGTAATGTCATCATCATCATGTTCACAATCATCATGAGTAGAAGTACGAGCAACATTACGATGCAAGAAACCCTAAACCCTAAACCCCTCCACTGCATTGTTTCTTTCGATCTTCTTCTTGTTGACAATGATGCAATAAGATCGTGAAATGGTGTATAAGCATTCCGACTCCAACTCCACTTTTCCCATTTAAATAAACTATGAGAAATCTTTAGAAAATTGTGTCATCTATCTCGGCTTTAGATTGAGACAAACAGCGACAGAGAGAAAGAGAGGACACAAAAAAATTACACCCGACACTAACAGTTGGCACAAAACAGTATCAATCACAGAAAGGTTTAAAATCGTCGGGGTGTAGGGTGCTACACACCTACGAATCCCCCGCGGCCGCGGTCGCCCGGGTACGGCCACGGTCCGCGGTCGGGGCCGCGAGCCTGCGGTCATGCCCGCGGCGACCCACAGCGACCGAGGGGAGAGAGGGTTGGGGGTGGGGATATCAGATTGGGGTTCCGGGACCCCGACCCTACTCCCTCAAACAAAAAAAGACATCCTGGCACTTACCGCGGCTATACCTCCCACCACCTCGCCGGCTTCCCCCTCACCCTCCTCCCTTCCGCCGTCTATCTCTCTCTAACACACATATGTACGAAAACAAAATAGGCAAAAAAAAAGACAAAACAGCGTGATGAAACTTCCCCCCCAAGCCACCGATTTCCTCCTAATCCTCATCGACTCCCCCATCTCTCTCTCTCTCTCTCTCTCTCTCTCTCTCTCTCTCTCTCTCTCTCTCTCTCTCTCTCTCTCTCT
>BFEA01000329.1:62907-82775 GCA_003427395.1 Chara braunii | reverse complement strand
AGCTTTTTTTTTTTTTTTTTGGTTGAACCGCTGGCCAGGGAGGTCCACTTGAGAGGGTGGTGAGAACCTTCCTGTCAAGTGGAGCCCTGTGTAGGAGGCTCCATCTATTGGTGGGGAGCTGCACCTGCTGGAAACCGGGTCCAGCGTCCCTTGTAAAATGAATAAACTGAGAGCAGGATTAGCCCCACTTGTCTGGCTCAAATAAATCTTGAATTGAATGTGGGGGCCATTGCCCCTTATTGTATGGAATCAGCAACTCAGCTGTTCTAATAAATAGTAAAAATGAATGATGACTGAACGAAACCATGTAATTTGTACCAACTGGAAGAGCGGCATCGCTCTTCTTGAACTGTTGGTGACGTATCTACTATCACCTGTTCTACTCTGTACAGTATTTACACAAATATACACGTCAAGGAATGAAATAACAAGGAAATAAAAGAATGAAAAAAGAACAAAACTACATATGAGGCTATCATTAATCCGGCTCAATTGCCCATGCCCTCCTTGTCTCCAGTAATCGGCTGAATATGAGTCTTCCTTTCTGATCAGGGATAGCCCAACAATGGCCTGTTGACCAGCTCTTCTGAAACTTTTCCTTAATCAGTATCTCTGGAGCTTCGGATTGAGACATCTTCCTCCAATCTGCTTGAATGGCTTCCTTCAGGGCTTGCAACATGTTCCTTTGAAGCCTGTGGATGGAGTATTCCTCATGGGAGAATCGAACTCTGTTTCTTTCCAACCACAGGAACCACATACCCAATAGCCGGGAAATGTAGACAGCTCTGGGCAGGGACATATCTATTCCTCCCAAGATCAATTTCTTGTCCCATTTCCGGTCGTTGGGGTTGTGGTCATAGGCCTGGGACCTGATGCTCTGCCACCAAGCCCAGAATTCCTGGGCTCTGGGACAGGACCACCATAGGTGTTGGCTGTCTTCTATCTGCAGCTCTTCACAGTGCATGCAGCATAAGTTAACATTCATTCTTCTAATCACGCACCATTTTCCAGTTGGGACACCTTGGAAGATTGACAGCCACTCCAGGCTAGCCAGTTTAACTATTGGGAATTTCTTAAAATTTCTCCCTAAATCCTGTACCCAATTGAAGGAGGCTGTGGGAAGATCCAGCATCTGTTGAGATTTATCCCATGAGTCCTTCATCTTCGTTGTGAGTTCACTGGCTCTTGATTTCAGTCTGTACCCCAAGGAAACCGAGTACTCTAGAATCTTGACTGTAGACTGATCATGTGTGACATGTCGCCAGCCCGTGGCTGTTGGGTTGGGTCTACCTTACATCGTAGCAGTGGAGTACCGTTCAGTAAGGGGACAAAGTGTGAGACTTTCCCTTTAATCGTGTTTTCTTTGGTCTCTTTAACTGCTATCTGCAGCACCTCTCTCGATGAGAAGGTAAGCAAGTTCTCCAACTTAACCAGTTCCTTCTTCTCGAGTTTCCATTCCGAACAAACGAGTTCCTCCTCATCTGTGGATGTTTCGATCCTGAGGTAGTTCTTCTCCCTGGTTTGGTCTGTTACCCAGGTCCCTTCAGGGAATGGCTTCTGAGTTAGCAGGGTCAACCATTCTAGTGGGATCGCATTCTGGATGAGCTAGAGTGGGATTCCTTTAGGGACCCTACATTTGCCTCTTGCCATGCACAACGCATTCTGGATGTAGGGTCCCTAAAGGAATTCCTCTGCGTTGTGCAGCTCCTGCAGTTTCTCTTTGAGTTCCTCCCAACTCTTCCATGTTCTGTGGTCTTGGTCCCATACGTGTATGATGCGGTATATCCCTTTGCGGATCCATTTAATCCCGAAGCCACCTTCTGACTCAGACACGCAAAAGGTCGAGCTAGAGTGGGATTTCACCCAGGGGTTTTCAAAAATGGGTTGCATCAGAACCTCATCCCTGGTGTGAGGGCACTCCAGCCTGGCTGGAAACATCGATTTCCAGGCTTGGATAATTGGCTTCCAGATTGGGGATTGAATCTTCTTGTTCAGCATTGGCTTCATAAGAAGACACTCCCAGACATCAGTTGGGTTTTCATGTCCCCATTCTTCAGCAAGGATTAGTTCCATGAGGGTAGACCAAGGCTTGGGGTTGGGGTCCAATAATCCTCTGATTACCCATTTAGCCAGCAATGCCTGATTCTGAGTGGTTTGGGTCCAGCAGGCCCAAACCACCGTCGTTCTTTTTCTGGCAGACTTTCCACCATGCAACTTTAGGGAGGAAAGTATCACAGGCCACTGAACCTTTCCACAGGTATTTGGCTATTTCTTTCCTGATTCTTCTTGCTGAGCCTTGATCAATCGCTCGGAAGGAAAGTACGTACCAGATTGTGGATAATACCATGACATTAATGATTAGTGCCCTCCCAAAGAGGGAGACTGGCCATACTTTGGACCCGGACACTAGGCGATTGTTAACCTTGTCTTCCAAAATCTGGTTCTGTTTAGTCTTGCACTCTTCATATGAAATCTCAATGCCCAGAAACCGTTCAGAGGTGTTGCTGTCTCTTACCTCCATGCCCAGATCAACTGCGAGGGGGGGGTATTATCCCTGCTGAGGACCACCGATTTATTCCAGCTTACCTTCGCTTCCGACGCATTTTCGAAGATCCGAAGACACTTGGCGACTTCTTGCAGGGAAGACACTGTGTTGTCTGAGATGACGAAGAGGTCGTCTGCTAGAGCTGATGTCCTGATTTCCAATGTGGGGCTTAGCTTCAGTCCAGTGATGTAAGTGGATTCTCTTATCATCTTGAGAAGGACTTCTTGTTGGAGGACATAGAGCAAAGGCGCTAGCGGGCATCCCTGTCTCAGGGATGTGGTGAGGATGAATGGCTTCGACTTGAGTCCATTAATTATGACCGAGGCACTTGAGCCTTCATAAAGTACGGTTACTCATCTTTGGTAGTTAGGTCCAAAACCCCGCTTACCAAGGACTTCCATTACAAAGGTCCAGTTAACTCTGTCACAGGCTTTTTCAAAGTCTATTAAGAGTATAACGTCCTTTGATTGCCTCTTCTTAATGATTTCCATACTTTGTGCAATGGTCATCACATTATCTAGAATCTGCCTTCCGTGACAAACCCGGATTGGTCCGGGTGAACCAGGGATGGCAAGACTCTGTCTATTCTTGTCGAAAGAGCCTTGACCAAGATTTTGCCGCTTGCATTCAAGAGGGTAATAGGTCTGTAGTTCCGCACATCTGCTTTGTCTTTTTTCTTGTAGAGCAATGTGATTACCCCCTCCATCATACCAGTGCCGAGCTTTGGTCCCGTGAGTACAGCATTAAAAGCCTTCAATAAAATTGGGGCAAACAAATCCCAATATTTCGCATAGAATTCAACAGGCAGACCGTCTGGGCCTGGGCATTTGCCTCTTGCCATGCTCAACATGGCTGCTGTCAATTCCTCCATGGTAAGCTCTGAGTCCAAGAGGTTTCGTTCTTCCCTAGTGATGAGCTCCCCTTGTGATCCCCACAACTTAATCTCATCTTCTGCAGCTACCAATGGTGCCTCGGGGTCTTTCTCTGTTGTTAGGAGGTGAGCATAAAAGATCCTGAAGTATTCGCAGATATCTTCAGTAGATTTAGCTACCGGGGCATCGTTCTGGAAAGGGTGGGTCATTTCTCTTATTAGAGAGCTGCCACCTTTCGAGGAAGCCTTTGCGAAGAAGGGTTTGGACATGCGATCGTCAGTTAGAATTTTGGACGAGCAGGAGTAACGGGCCCAGGCCTCTTCTCGTTGGATTTGGAACTCTTGCCAGTTATGGAGAGTTCTGTTCCTCTTCTCTGTCCAATATTCTAATTCTGGGCTATCGTGGATCATGTTCCTTTCCGCGATTTCCACTTTTCTGCAGAATTCGGCTTCTTTTCGGTTCCTTTCGTTGGCCAAGATGAATTGGAAAGTGCTCAGCCAGCTGGCTGTTTCCTTAATACCCTCATCCAGACGCCGGTGATAGGAAGCGTCCTCAATTTCCTCCTTGAGCCATTGACCCCAAAATTCCTTGACCCATTGTGAAATCCCTTCGTATTCAAGAATGTGCACATTTAGTCTGAATAGCCCCTGTTTGTGAACTGTGATGTGTRAGGTGCTCAGATCGAGTGAGATAGGCTTGTGGTCAGACATGGGATCTGTGTGTATCCTGGTGGACAACACTTTGTCCCAGGCCTGTTCCCTCACAAACCAATAGTCTAGACGTCTTTTAACTGGGGTGCCAGATGCAGCACACCAGGTAAAGGAAATCWTGTCTGGWTACAAGGATCGGAACACATCTCTGAGTTCRTGAGTTCTTAGGAAGGCTTTCACTTTTCTGCTGKCTGCATTGTTCCCATTGCCATTAGAAGAGTCAAGGTGTAGGTCTAGTGGTACATTCCAGTCTCCTCCAATGACGAGGTTCGGAGAATTTGGAATGATGTAGTCTATGGTCTCCATGAATTGAGAGCGTCCCCTGTGGTCGGAAGGAATGTACATTGACAGGAAAGTCCATTCCTCCCCCTCAAGGAGGATCTTCACCCAATTCCATCTTCCAAAAGAATCTTGCTAACAATCAATCACGGTGGCACCCAATTCCATATTCCAAAAGAATCTTGCCAACAATCAATCACGGTGGCATCAAGGCTGTTGTGGAGTAGGATGGCAGTGCCTCCTCTTGACCCCTCGGCAGGTGACCACCATTGCAGGCCTGTCCACCATCCTTTCAACTTTCTGATCTTATCCTGGTTTAGCTTTGTCTCCTGGAGCAAGATAACCTGAGCGTGGTTCCGGTGAAAGAGAGTTTTCAATCTGGCTTTCTTTCGTTTGCCTTTGCGGTCCCCCAGCCCTCTGACGTTCCAGGAGATTACTCGAATTTTACTGACCTGCATTAACTGCGCCTGATGGACTCCTAGATTGGACGGGTTGGTTGTGTTGCAGGCTTGTTGGTGGTTGGGGTTCGAAGATCCAAGGGGCCTTTATGAGGTCCTTGAAGTGCTTGGAACCGAAATTGTGGGATTTGCCCAGCTGCTGGTGTACCATGGAAAAGTAGCTACCTCTGATCCCATCTGTTACTACCGTTAATTCCAAATCAGCAGTCGAGGTTGATCTCAACCACTGAGTCGGAACCCAGTGCAGTCCAGCATTTGCCAATTTCCCATCTTTGTCAGGGATCATCTGGGCAACAAATAATACTGTGTAGAACAGGTATATTTGGCCAGAATCGCCAACCTGCGTACCGCTTCGGATCATTTCGTAGCCAGGTAGTTGACGTATATCATAACGTCCGGTGAGGAACTGTCTCACCTTGTCCTCTACCATCGGGATGTCAGGTGTGTCTTCTGTGGGCCATGCTGGAATCAGGAAAGGGTCTGTGTGGGGAGGAATAAGCAACCATTGTGGATCAGTGGGACTGTCCCGAAAGATAAGTGGGCAAATCATATTTTGAATCTTGTTGCCCTGTTGAATATCTTCTTGGTTGACCGTTTGCATCTCGTCGTCTCTAGTTGCTGTGTCTGGCTGATCTTGCATGGTTTGTCTTTGCAGGTCAATCCCATCCTGCAGAGAGACCTCCGGTTGGATGCCCGAATTCTCCAAGGAGGAAATTATTCGGTTCACTACCCCGGGTTGACATGCCTGGAAGGAATCCTTGGGAACATATTGTCCCTGGGGATGTGGCAGCACTGGCAGGAATGGGTCAGATTCCCGCTCTCGAGTTGGAGAGGCTCTGGCATATTTAGAAGGGGAGACATTGAAGTTACCTTCAGATGTTTTCGCTCCAATGCCTTGAATCCGTTCTGTGATGATCATCATTCCTGTGCCTTTCGAACCAGTTTTAGTGCCTCTGCTGTTCTGTTTGGTACTAGTCAACGTACCTAATGATCTTTTCCCGGTCCCTGCTTTCTCTACTCCTCTTCCTCTGCCTAGAGGGACAGATTGGAATGGGGGGGGAGGAGATGATTGATTTCTGAATGCATATTGTGCACCATTACCCTGGTTGCTCGGGCACCCTTGGATTCCGCCTGTCTGATGGACATTCTGTGTGGGGCCATGTGATGTTGGAGTCGATGGGGAGGTTCTCTTACCGTGAGTCTGTGGAGTCACGCCTGAGGGAGGTCCGCCCGACTCTGTATGATTACCTGTGCCAGCGTTAGTTGCTGATGCCGAGTTCGTAGTACCTAGTACGACCATAGTCGGACCAGGTACATTGAACTGGGCATGTGCATTGTGGGGAAAAAATGTTTGGTTCATCCCTGATACTCTGCTGCTGGGAACAGAGGTAGCAGGGTGAGCTGGGCCAACAGGAAACGATGTTCCTATTTGTAGTCCTGCTGTTGGAGAGTTGGTGGGAAAGGGATCGTGAATGAACTGATCCGTTCTCGTGGAAGGAGTGAATGGTTGTTTGTTGACTGGATTGTTTTCGCAGTCTTTCCATTCATGTCCGTACCATTTGCAATGTCGACAAAAAGGTGTGAGGTTACTGACCAGATCAGCTGTACATAAATCCAATCCTACCTGTACCTGAAAGGGTTGGATTTCTGGGCCAATGTTGTCTGCTGCKTCGGCAGCCAGACCAAATTTGAAATTTACGAGGTGAGGCTGCTCTGGATCTTCTATGGGATCAAAGTCTTTCACCACCTTTCCTACGGCCATATTGACCATCGTGCGGATGCTGGAAAACGCACCCAGGGGAACCCTGATGGCCATTACCCAAAGATTCTCCTTCCTCTCTTTATCTCGAAATTCTGCCCATTCCTTCTTAGGCATCCAGGGGCGAACCAGGACCTTGTGCCACTTACCGTCCAACTTGAATTTGATGAAGTCTTTTTGTCCCCTCAGAAGCAGATCCCTGATCTCAATAGACCGAGCTATGTAGGAAATCATGTGTCTCCCTTCGATGTGTGTGGTGCCTTTGCCCAGAGCTAATTGCTCTGGTTTCAGCTTTCCACCTTCCAAGGTCCTGATGAAGAGGAGTTTTTCAGGGGTGGACAAATTCTTACTGGACCCTTGGAATGCGAATACAACCGTATGTTCCTTGAGCCATTGAACTTGAATACGGTTGTATTCCTCACATGGAGTAGCCGAGATAACGCCGTTATCTCTGGTTACTCTCAGATATTTACTAATATCGGGTATGTGTCCTTGTGAGTAGCAATCCTGAAGCATTGCT
Organism: Chara braunii; assembly: GCA_003427395.1. Lineage (NCBI taxonomy): Eukaryota > Viridiplantae > Streptophyta > Charophyceae > Charales > Characeae > Chara > Chara braunii. The sequence continues at coordinate 75,632 of BFEA01000329.1, read as the reverse complement.
CGGAGGCRAGAYTCTTCCTCGRCATCTATCGGCTCATTCCACTGTTCCGCTAATTCCGGAGTGTTGGAGGCCTCGGGTTCCATGATGCAGTGACAGTCTCTGAGTCCTCTTTGTAGTGTCGGAGGTTGATTGGTATGAAATAGCAGCAAGAGTTGTCGGGAGCGATATTCTTATAAAGATAAGATTAATGTGCTCACCTATCCATGTCGCTGTGACAAGGGGAGATAAATGAAAGCAAAAGTAATTGGTGGGAGTAGTGATGGGTTGGGGTAGTGTAAGTGGGCAAATYGGAATCGAAGGTGATGACTCAGGGTATGTGAAGGAGGGGGGTGGACGCACGAGAGGTGGCGGTAATGCTACGGTTGAGGAGTTGGGGTCAGGTTTAACGGGATATGCTGTATGTGTGAGATGGGGTTGGGGTGTGGGATGTAGAAGGGTTGGYGGGGCGAGGACAAGAGGTTTGGGAGTTGGGGAAACGGGTAGATGTGACGGGAGGYGGTACAGGGGAGGATGAAGAYGGGTGGAACCAAGGAGGGGTATTGGATATCGAGCAAGGTTGGAATCTTCGGGAGGATAATGGTACTTGAGCTTCAGAGAAAAGACAGATTGGAAATGATGATGTTTATTGTGAACTCGGCTAGGTGTAATGGGTTTAATAATTAATTAACTGGAGGAAGGTGAAAGTTTGGAGTTTTGGCTGGGATGAGCTGGGGTGAAGTAGTATTGATGTAAGATAGAGGTAGGAGGTGTAGGGTATGAAGGGGTGGTGGGGGTTAATTCCGGGGGACGGGAGATATTATGGTTTCAGGGTTCGATATTTCCAATCCAAGAGTAGAGACAAAGGAATAGGGGGAATCGGTTCACACCTAATTTGCGAATTAACTGGCCAGGTGTGAGAGGTGGCTGGAAGATGRAGTAGAGAGGGAGTACGGGTAAGKGAACAGTGAGCGAACAAGGTTAAAAATTACGAAGGGCAATAATGCGAGAGTTCAGAAGGAGGAAGATCGTGGGGGTGAGGATGGGCTATGGCCTTGGCCTATTCCTTTCCAGGATAGGCGATTACTATTACTAAAAATGGTAAGGAGTGGAGGGGAGACTAGTCGTCYAGGCAAAACCGCAAGGTATTCRATCTCGTGTGGGATGGGGATGGAGGGGGAGGTAAGGTATAATGAATGGGATGGGTGGTGGATGCAGAGTATGAGGGATGSGATTAATAGGGGTTTGAGGTGAAGCAGATTGGTCAGTAAATAACTGAGGGAGTTATTGATTTGGGGTTGGKCGGGGAAGGGGAAATGGGGTAATGGTGAGTAGAGGTGAAGGTAGGGGAGATAATAAGGGTTTGGTGTGGGAGTACGGCGGATTGAGAAATGTCGCGGTCTCTAGAATTGGTATTTCCAGGTSTGGAACAGTGACCGAGCGGAGYAATGGCGAGTTGATTTCCTCCCTCTCCTTTTCGCGGCTTGAGGATTACTAATTAAGGTAAGGACTCAAAAAGAGGGTCCGACACTCCTACCGGAATACCATCATTTCGAATCCTAAAAATCTGAAAAGGACATTGGGTCGTAGAGTCTTCTGCCGTAGCCGACGACAAGGAAGAACAGTACACTGCTATGATTCCTCATTGCTACCGACAAAATTTGTAAGACACCAAGTGGAATAGGAAATCAAAGACAGGTTGCGGCCATATAAGTGGAACCGCGCAACAATTTATCTTTTCTACTCCTAGTTTAATAGGCAGGACTGTCAAATCTCATAATTTCGGAAGTGAAATTCCTACGCTTCAAGAATTCTGTTGAATTGAAGCCGTAGGATATTCTGAGTAGCAGGTGGCTCACCTGATACTTGAGTGATGTATCTTCAGCAGGGAAGTAGAAAAAACACGCCCACCCTCCGCGAGAGGAAACGAAGTCCGTACCTACGCTTGGAAGTGGTTGAGCTACTTGGTGGGATTCGTCTCCGCAAGAATATTCGGACTTGAGACGAGAGTGCTTCTCAGCACCTCATCTTCATCATGACTGTGTAATGATGTTGAGGACTTCGCCCCGGCCAGCAGTGCACCATTGGACACCGAGATTCACTGTAACTCTCTCGGTAGTGGTGCTTCCCCTACGAACCCCAGGGTGAAAGATTCACCATAGCTGGTGTCGTATTAGGGTTACTTGGTAACCTAGTCCGTTAACTTGAGAACGCGCAGGCGCAACGCGGCGCCGCTGGGAACGCTACCGGTCGCCTCTCCCTTCGAGGAGTTCTGAGGCAGCTTTTTCGTTCGGGGGCGGGTATCATCAGGACAGAGGTCTGGTTCTGGCCATTTCTGTCTCTGGATTTTTCACCCTGCCGCCTACTCCCAAGCTGGGTAATGGTCCCAATTACTTTTTTTTTTTTTTTTTTTTTTTTCCCCGGGTTGTTTGTTGAGGATACCCCGGGCTCCTCTTTTGGTGCGTAATCAAATGAGTTGAGTCTTTTGTAAGAAAAAAAAAAAAAAAAAAAGAAGGGACCTCAAGCTGGTGAGCCAGAGGTTGCTGGTTTGATTCATCCTAGAGTCGATGTTCTTTGAGAGCTGTGACCCTACTACTAGAGAGCCTTGCGGACTGCAATGCTTCAGGACTGTGTATGTGGTGTCTGTTTTTTTTTTTTTTTTTTTTTTTTTTTTTTTTTTTTTTTTTTTTTTTTTTTTTTTTTTTTTCTTTTTTTTTCTTTTTTTTTTTCCTTTTGTTTTCGGATTGACTGTGTGTGTGGTGTCTGCCCGGTGTATTTTTTTTTATTCTTCTTTTTTTTTCCCTTTTGGAATATGTATGTGGTGGTGGCCGGCTCATTTTTTGAAACTACCTTAGGCTATGGGCGTCGCTCCACTACTCTCGTTCGAAAAGTGGAAAACGAGAGTGAGAGCGAATCTTCCCGTAGAACATGGAAAGATTTACCGCCATGATTTTTATCTTTTCTGCATGTCTACAGTAGTAGTGGAGCGAGGCCCTGTAACCGTTTGCATTTGAGAGTCATGTGGCGGAGCGGCCGACGTGTCTTCCCGTAGAACATGGAAAGATTCCCCGCCACGGTTTTTATCTTTTCTGCATGTCTACAGTAGTAGTGGAGTGAGGCCCTATAATTGTTCGCATTCGAGAGTCATGTGGTGCAGCGGCTGACGTGTCCGAGGGCCTGGCCACACCAGTGTCGAAACAGTGGAATATTCGCCAACTGTCAGACCATTTTCGACATGAAGACCGCCTTCGCCACACTGCATGTCGAAGGCACAGGATAAGCAAACTTTCGTTGTAACAGTTAGAAAAAGGGGGGGAAAGAAGAAGAAAGAAAAAAAAGAAGAAGAAGACACGGGATGTTGAGGCTGCGCCAGTTCCCGGACCCTGATAGATGTCGAAAGAAATCTGATTCCGCACATCCTTCACGACCTCGTTTTCGAGCCCGGGCCGTTCTACACCCATCTCGAAACCACTTCTCTGACAAGTGTCGAAGTCTTTTCGACAGTCTGTGTGGCGAAGAAAAAAATGTCGAAAACTCCAGTTTCTATTCGTGGGGAGCAGCACGTGCGGGGAACCGGGCCCAGCGTCCGAATTCAACTTCATACCTTTCTCGACCATTTTTTTTTCACCCGGAAAAACACATTTGATTATGAAATAAAATTCCACTCGAGGCTGGGGACCTCGCAATTCTACCCGTTGTGTACTGGGGCCGTACCCAGCTTCAGCTTTGCTGGAAACCGGGTCCAGCGTCCCAACAGGAAACTCGTTTTGGCCAACCTTAGGGCCTCGCCACGCCAATGTCGAAATTGGAGTTTTGAAGTTTTCAACATTTTTTCTTCGCCACACAGCCTGTCAAAGAAAAAGACTGTTAAAGAAAAAATGCCGAAAACACTTAGACAATCGTCAGAGAAGTGGTTTCGGCATGGATGTAGAGCGGCCCGCCTGCAGAGGGTCGAGTTTCAACATCGCGGAAACAAGGTCGTGAAGGATGTGTGGATTTCTTTTGACATCTATCAGGGTCGGGGTACTGGCGCTGCCTCAACATCCGTTGTCTTCTTCTTCTTCTTCTTCTTCTTCTTTTTCCCTTTTCTAACAACGAAAGTTTGCTTATCCTGCGTCTTCGACATGCGGTGTGGCGAAGGCGGTCTTTGTGTTGAAACGGTGAATGGCGAAAATGGTCTGACAGTTGGCGAATATTTCACCGTTTAGACACTGGTGTGGCGAGGCCCTTAATCTAAACCTAAATAGATCTATAGACTCCAGGAGGCCTGAACTGCCCAGACGGGTTTCCCACCACGCATACCCTTGGATCTTCAAAGCCGACAACAGCATTCAATGAACCAAGATCAACATGGATACAATTTAACTTTGCTTAGATTACAGAAACGTGGACAATGCATCCACCTCAGGACAGTCAAGTGAGGAGGCTGCGACAACTTGAAAGAACACAACACCAGCAGCACCCCTCCCGGCCACTCACTAGACAGACTCCCCAATGCTGATAGATCAATCAAGGTTAGACAGGAACGCAGATCGCCATGGCAAGAATGGAAGGGGAATCGGAGAAACCCGGGGAAGAGAGGTCCGGGCGACAGGAGGAAGCTGGGGAGGGGTCGTCTCAGGACCAGAAGATGGACATTGACCCTTTCCAAGCCGCCTTTGATTCCGAGCCGATGGACGTAGACCCACTCCTGGACAGCGCTAGTGCGTCACCCGAGGGGCTGGCCTCCGGCGGGGGGGAAGAAGGGGCCCCGCGTCAGCACATGCCTGTGGAACAAAAGCTGGTCGCCAGTGCTGACTGGCTCATGAATAACCTGAAAGCAAAATATGGCCCCATCACAGATGAATTTTGGGACAAAACATACTTAGATTTGTTTCCTATGCTGGATACTAGCACTTCACTTAAACTCATGCTTGAACAGGGACTGCAGCAGGGGGTGGGGTGGACGGAAGCATGGCAAAAATTAACTACCATCATGTTTTCACGCTTTCAGCCACCGACAGTGGGGGGGAGGTGGACATGGAACAAAACCTGAACAAGGAATATGGAGAGGAGGGTAAAATACAATCCCCTCCGGCCTTGCAGCCGTCCCCTGACCCTGCCCCACCGGACCAAAAATGCGCCTTTAGACTAGCGCCCTTGCCATTTGTCATTGCCATGGAAGCCCTGGCCTCACTCATTAGAGCCCACCCTCGGATCCAGAAAGTACCGATCCCGGAACTGCCAGCTCACCAGGTTCCAATGACATCTCTGTTTGGAGATGATCTCACAGTGCTAATCCGAGCAGACAAGCAAAGTCTTCCATCACTAACAGAGGTCATACACCAATTCTCGCTGGCCGCAGATATGAAGGTGAATTGGAATGCTAAAACTGAAGGATGGTGGTTGCACCCCCTTGACAAAGGCCCCCCTCGGAACCACCGATCTCATGGGTAGCGAAGGAAACAACAATCAGAATCTTGGGTGTAAAGCTAACAGCGTTGGCCCGTTGGGCCCTCCACCGGATCACGGAGAAAACTTGGTCAACCTCGCGATTGACAGGATGGCCAGATGGGAGAACCTGCACACGTCCCTTGTGGGAAGGGCGCTAACATTTAATAATGTTCTCGCAGCGATCTGGTATAAGCTTGCGGTGTGGCCCCTCAATCAAAAGCAATATGCCAGACTTAGGCGGGCCCTGATGACCTTTCTGTGGAAAAACAGAGCTCAAACCCAAGGAACCCTGAACCAGTGAAATGGGATATACTGACACAACCAAGATCCAAACGGGGGCTGGGGATACTTGACCCGGAAAGAGGAAGCGAGACCCTCATTTTTAAAGTACTAGTCAGACTTCTCATAGCTGATGACATTCCGTGGGCGCCGTTGGCCTGTTTGCAGATTGCAAACTTGGCCCCGAAGTCACCGACCGAAAACCGGGTGCACCCCTTTCAATGGCTAACAAATGCATATTGGTCCTTACCTTCTCCCCCACACACTACCAACAGCCAGAGAATGTGATGCAGGCCACGAAACAAGATATATCCAAAGATCCACTGCCGTGCATGCTTAATCTCCGGAGAAGCATGGGACCAAAACAGAAACGACCTCCCTGCAGGTGGCAGGATATATGGCGACAACCTCTCTTTGGCAATCCCTACATACTAAACGTTAATGGGAATCCCTTCACTCTCAAAGCTAATTCGACGTGGCTTAACTGGAGCAAGCGGGGCATATATACTATAGGTAACTTGTGGGACGGCGCAAGAGGGGACTGGATTACACAGGATCAACTGACCACTACAACAAAAATTGAAATATACTAAACACATCTCGGCCAAATTGGGAACACTGCGAGAGACCATACCACTGGCCTGACGACTTGCCCTGACAAGAGGGCCCTCAGTGTAGCTAGGTGATTGGGTGGTCAAACGTGCCGACTTGCCACTTCCGCTCGTGATCTATAAAGTGGAAAGAAACAACCAAGGAACATGCATGCTGGAGGCTCACACCCCAGGACTGTGGGGTGCGAGGGTGTCACGATTAACAAGAAACAGAGAATTGAACTGCAATGAAAATTGGGAGGCCCTCATGCACATCAGAGTGATGGGGAATCAATAAGATAAATTATTCGCCTACGAGCTTTCGACCTCGATTGACTTCCTGCCTTTTGATCCTGAGGAGTGGGAGTGGGCGAATGGGAAACCGATGTACATGTGGAACTACACGGTTAAAGGGGGCTACAGACAATCGAGACCACAACAGCAGATCGGGCCTACCATTATAGCAAGATGGTCCAGGGACTCGCCCATCGACCCAGCCCAAGTGCAAAACCTGCCATGGCACACATATTCTAAGATCATGCCTACCAATCTCAGATCGTTGCAGTGACAGATCCTGCACAGATGCCTACCCACACCGGATTGGCTGGTGACCAGGACTAACTTGGAACAAAAATGGCTACTATCCCCGATCTGCTCCTACGGCGGAAAAGCTTCTCCCCCGACTCCAGCGACACTTTAACATTGTCTCTTGTCGTGCCCGATGGTTACCCAGATCTGGTGGTGGTGGGATGCAACCTTCCACTCCCTCACCGCCCACCACATTCCCTGGGACATGGGCCTGCTGCTGCTGGGCAAGAAAGATAACATCGCAAAACAGTGGCCTGCTTTTGCAATCAACCTCTTCTCATATACAAGGCTCCATGTGCTAATGCTTGCTTGGCGTGCAAGGTGCTCCTTTGAAAGGAAAGAACACCAGTTTGGATTGCAGCAGGCCCAACAAGCCTTGGAAGTCAGAACCCAGACACGCGAAGCATGGAAGACCATGAAACATCAATATGCAAATGAGAAAGATCCGCAAGCCAGATTGACCATTAGGGAAACCTACTTGCAGACATGGCAGGACCCTCTCAAGCTCTTCAGTGAGGCAGATCCCGAACTGAATATCACTTGGAAGCCTTGGAGAATCATGGAGCACACCTGGACCAGGAAACCCCTGACGGACTTTCAAATCTCTTACCTACCAACTAACTTCGTCCTCCTGCCGAATCCGCCACCACCACCCGCACCCCTCCTTCAAACACCACCGCCCGTCCCCCCAATCTCCCCACCCACGTCCTCCCTTCCTCCCCGATCCACTTCCCCCACCCTGGCCCCCATACCTCCAACAGGTATGACAGGATGAGGTCTACATAAGGGTAAGACAGTCCCCCAAGCCTTCACTTACGACAGCCAGCGAGCAGAAGGTCCCAGACGGTCATTGTGCGGTGGACGACATCCACATGCCGCAATCTCGTCGGCAGTGACAAGACTCAAGCAGGATATGCACACTGGGCCAACTCGACAGAGCCTGCTACGCACGAAAAAGGTGCCAGAAGGAGGATCTGATGCCTGCGATCCTACAGGGTCACACGGTTGCAGAGACTCTTCACTACAAATACGGTGAAACCCACGTCCAACGGATATGACAAAGGAGGGAAGGACGGATGAAAATGTTAGGCATTCCAATATGCACACTTGTGCCAGCCTGTGGGCGGACTTCTAAGTCACTCCCTCTATACGATCCAAGTTTCCTTGATGACAGTGACATATTGTATACAGGGTACGGACATAGTAATAACCAAATAGGGGGGCTGCTGAAATAAGGGCTGGGTTAATAGACAAGGGGTACTCCTAAAAAGGGAAGGGTGATACTAGCAGCTCCATGGAATGATGGAGCCTCAGGATGAGTAAGTAATAACCACAGCCCTAGGAAACAACAAACACCAATCTCAGTGCTATACAATGTATCAATGGAACGCTTTCCAGCAGGTGCCGGCCCCCACCAATAGATGGAGCAGCCCGACAGGTAAGCCCTCAATTCCGACGGTTCTCTTGCCTTTGCCAAGGTGGAGAACCTCATGTGCTAAGAAATGAAATCCTTATCACCGTCAGGATAGAGGGATATCGCAAGGGCCATTCCCCCCCACCCCCCACCCCCCAAAAAACAAAAAAAGAAACAAAGAAGGAAGCTTAGACATGTAGTCGAGCTGGGTCAGGACACGGGGCCATTGTCACAAACCGCACTGCTCTTGATTCCCATGCGAGTGAAGGACAGGAAATGGCAGGTAGGCCTGTCCCCGGCCGGGAAGGGCAAACAAGGTGCCAAGGTGGTCTCACGTTACAAGGCCTGTCCTCCTTCTGGGTGGATCCAAAAAACTTCCAAACAGAAGCAGCAATAGGGATCTTATAGATGCAGCTGGAAACATGCATTACAGATACCCTCGCACCAGGGGCGCAGGCCATGGCATCGGTAACATCCGGGCTAAAAAAAATCGTCCTGAGGGATGTGGACATCCGCTTTGACCCAGCTAAAGATGCTGGACTGACGTGGCACACCCACACCCAACTCCAGGAACTGCAAATAGTCAAGATCAGGTCCAGTGAGACCTGGACAGAGCAGGACGTCCAAAGATGCTTGAGTGCTATTCTCAGGTTGGGCTTATTGGCGGGTACAACTGGTAGGACTTGGAACAGTTACCATGGGCTCGTTTATGGACCTGAAGACAAATAGGACTGACATGGACCCGGTCAAAGCAATGTACGGGAAAAATTGAATCTGGAATCAATGCCAGAGGGCAACAGACTTGGATCTGCGGTCCCTAAGCGTCATGGCATGGCCTCCTGCAAAATGGACAAACAGAATGCAATATGGGATCTGGTGAGAGGAGTAGGGGGCAAGACCAGATGTTGTATGTATTCACGAAACAAATTTAATGGACACCCTGGAACACAACCGCATCCATAAAAGGATATGGCCATATCAGGCAATCAGGGCAGACCAGGGAGCGCTGGGGTGGCCATCTGGATCCGCCTAGAATCTCGGGCGGACCCGGTACATTGGGTGGTTGATCATGAAGGGGGCCGATGGGTGTCAATTTTGGTCACCCTGGAATTGGAGACTGTTTGTATACTGTGCATCTACGCCCCGAATACCGCGAGAGAGAGAAGGATATTTTTCGAGACCCTGAAAGCACAAATCCCGCCCGGGGTCCCGATAATTATAGCGGGTGATTGTAACGCGGCCCCGAACCGCTGGATGGACAGGTGGAAGACACCCTACCCGACCGCGTTGTATATAGAGGAGGGGCGAACGAATGATAGAGGATCTATGTCTCTCGCTAAAAGTTTTCGATTCCTTTCGGAGACTCAATCCAAGCGCCCGATTCTATTCGCACTCACGTAAAACCGAGACTGATGCCAAATCAAGGTCTAGAATAGATTTAATCATAATTTCAGAGGATATGGGGGGATTGCTACTATTGGCAGCAATCCTACCCGCTAGCCCGCATCCCGGCCTTGACCATAAAATGTGCACTGTCAGTTTGTCGTTCCGCAAGAAACCTGATCATGGGCCTGGCTTTTATAAACTTAACGTATCCACCTTGCAACAAAAGTCCTTTCAAAATTACGTCAAGGACTGTTGGGTGTTTTGGCGCACACAAAAACAACACATACCACACGAAACAGACTGGCTCAACAACAAATTACTATATCTGGGTAAAAAGTGCAGAAAATACTCAAAACTGTTAATGTGTCGAAAAAATTAACAGGAAATGAAAATTCATACCCGTTTCCAACAACTCGAACAACAACAACATCTTGAAAACCCCCAGAGTCAAGCATCTCCAAACGAGTTGTCCGAACTACAATCCCTACGACAACAACTCCAGACTTTCGCAACACAACATTGGGAGGGAACACGTATCAGGGGGCGACTGACACGCTATGAAACGGAAGGATCAATGGACAAAAAATTCTTCAGCCTGGCCCGTGCAAATGCACGCAGAACTAGGATAGAGGCACTATATGTTCCACAGTCAAAACATCAAGAAGTGGCGACCTCCACGCCATAATGCATGCAGATAGCAAGATCCTTTTTTAAAGATTTGTTCACTTCAAGATGCGCTAGACGGGAGGGGGTCGCTAGGGAAAGGAAATAACAGACTTTCTAGAGCCAATGACGAAGGCCCTGTCGGGCCAGCAAAAAGAACAATTAGACAACCTCCTATCCAAGGAGGAAATCTGGACAGCCCTGATGCAGATGGAGGAGGAAAAGACCCCGGACGTGGACGGGTTACCAAAAGAGTTTTGGGAAACGTTTTGGACACTAATGGCCCCGGACCTCATGGGGTTTTACCACCACGTGTGGGAAACAGGGCACATGAGGGAGCTGGTAGGGCAAGGGGTCCTTACCTTACTACACAAAAAAGGCGACCTGATGGACATTAAAAACTACCGTCCAATAACTTTGCTCACAGTTGTCTACAAAATGTTAGCAAAGGCCTTGACAAATCGCTTGATTCCGGTTCTGGAGGACATTATTCACCCGACACAGACCGGGTTTGTCAAGGGACGTACAATCCACGATAATGTTTTGCTGGTCAATGAGATCCTCAAGATAATAAGGCAGGACAAACAAAATGCCGCCGTGGTCTTCATCGATTTCGAGAAGGCATATGACCACGTGGACTGGACTTTTTAGATAGGTGTATGCAGAAAATGAACATTGGGCCAACCTTCTGACAATGGACTGAGATTCTCCACCGCAATGCTACGACGAGTATCCAGGTCAATGGACTGATGGCACCAGTGATCTCGCTACAATGGTCGGTCCGCCAAGGAGACCCCTTGGCTCCCTTCCTGTTCATCATTGTGATGGAGGCATTGGCAGCGAACCTCCGTACTAACAAAGACCTTAGAAAATTACAGATCTCTGCCCTCCCCAAGGAGGCGATCCCCGTATGTTCGATGTTCGCGGATGATCTGACGGTTATGGTGGACGCCACCCCCGAGAACATGAAAGAGATTAAGCAATTGCTGGACTGATTCACGCCAGTCTCGGATATGAATGCCAACTGGGGGAACCCGGCGAACAGAGACTGGAAAACGGCGCCACAGTTGAGGGTTCAGATGAGGTACTGTCATGATATTGAAGGAAACCTGGAAACACCGATCTTTGACATTCCCCTTGACTGGGTGCGCACTCTTCGTAAAGGACCGCGGCTGGTGGAAGGGGACTGGGTCGCAGCCCCGGACGACAAGGAAAGTGTTGGTAATGTGGTGGAAGTAAGGGCAAACGAATCCTTGGTCAACCTCTTCCATAAGGGAAAGGACAATATCCTCATCAGGTACACGCCGGACGCAGTGAGGTGGTGGAAGAATGAGGAGTTGCATAGAATCCGTGTACTGAAACACAAAGACGAATGAATCTCATTTCGTCCCGGAACACCCCTTGCTGAACTCCCTTTGGACCCGGAGGAGTGGCGCTGGGCACCCGCACGAAGAACACCAGCCAACCCGAACATATATTTATTTAGCCTATCAGTGAAGGCCACTTACCGGCTACCGTGAACTGCGGCCAAAGGTGAAAATTAAGGGGATGGTAAAAGCCCGCTGGATAGCCCACCTGAACATAAGTCAGGAGACCATCTGCCCTATCCGGTGGTTTTCAACCAGGATATCCAAACCGGCCAAATTTGCCTTGCTGCAGTGGCAGATTGAGCATCACCGTCTCCCGACAAATAATTGGCTGATAGATCGCACGTTCTTGGAGCAGAAGGGCCTGGCGCTCCCCTGGTGCAAATCTTGCCATAACGCTTTCCCCTCCCGTAAGATCCCGAAAACCATAGAACACATCTTCCTACCCAGGGGCAGTCCTCACTTGGCGCTGGTGGGATAGGATATGAAGCCTCCTGGGCACCGGATCGATTTGGTCGCGGGATTGGAGGGCGCTGCTCTGTGAAGCATGGACCTCCCCCACGGACAACGATTTTGAAAACAACATGTTCCAGCTCGGGAGGAGATTGGTTATTTGGGCACTTTGGAGGAAGCGCTGTACATACGCCATTGAGGGAGTTCGCATGGAAGGAGAAGTAACGGAACTAATAAAACAGTATGTACAGCAAGAACTCCTATCACGATAGCAGCAGAACGCATAAGGCTATCAGAAAGCTATGTCATTGAATCTAGAAAGGGACGCCGGACCTGATTTTCTTCCGTCATATGCAGAGATGCTAGAATTACTAGGAAATATTTTTTTGGAAAGGACGCTGGACCTGGTTTCCAGCCAGTTTTCTATCTCTTCCTCTGAGGACACTGGACCTGCTTTCCAGTCTGATACCCAAGATAGGATGCTGGACCTGTTTTTCAGCAATCCGGGTTGAATTGTGAGGTCCTGGGCCTCTGTTCTTGTCCTTTTAATACCAAGCAAAGTTAAAAAAAAAAAAA
>BFEA01000329.1:37358-62462 GCA_003427395.1 Chara braunii | reverse complement strand
TCGCAGTTTGCTCTAGAGATACATGCAATAACTGACAGCCACACAGCTGAGAGGAGCAACCAGCGACGGATTAGGCATACAAAGCCATACAAAGGACTACCTACAGGCACAGGGGTGAGGGGTGGTACATCCTTCCTTCTGGAAGTAATCAATGCCGTCCACTCGGGCCTCCCATCCATAATGGGGAGGAGCGTGGGGTGAGTCAACCTTGTACTTTCCATTGACTTGCCAGGGGAATAGGAACCGGACTGTTGCTCCCCAGAATGGTAGAGCCAGAACCAAGAGGTTCTTAAAAAAAAAAAAGATCGTCATGGATACAGTTCAAGTTTGCTTCCTAATTCAATGAACCAAGATCGCCATGGATACAGTTCAGGTTTGCTTCCTATGTTAACTTTACTAATCGAACAGCGTTCCCATCCACTAATGGCAGCACTCACACTGACTCCGTAGTGCCACTGCCCATAGTTCTGTTAGTACCTTACAGTCTATCGTGAGTGGATGACAATGTGTTTTCCAAGAAACTTCACCAGCTGTCAAAGAAGTCCAACACCGAGATGCACTCACAAGACCAACCAAAACTACTATCAAAAGCCCTAGGAGCAGAAACACAGTTGTGGCAGTGGTTATTAAACCTCCAGTACATCGGCCGCAGGCCCCTCCCCGCGACTCGCGGAGGCCAGCGGCGCACTCTGGGCTGTTGACGCGATTTATCATCGGCCCAGAGGCCCCAAAAGTTGTGGGGCGTTAACGACAACGCCCCGCGGCCGATGCATGGGCCAAGTACTGGTGGTTTAAGAGTATCGCACTGACAAACAGCCTATTATAATATAATTGATGTGTGTGCTAAGATGCAAGCTGAGGCCCTTCAGCAGGCCCTGACGCGAATACATTGCAGCTGCAAACGAACAGTCGGATTTGCACTCATCTCACAGTGTACCGGGCTGTGGGGACCACCATCGAAGTTCAAACCAACAACAGCAGCATGAGCTACCTACTACCATGAACCATACCAGTCTTGGTTTTGCGAGACAACTGAAGTACAACTGATGGCCACCCAAATGCCAACCTCCTCTCCCCATGTAGACAGCTGTAAAGACGAGCATAAGGCTTCCGCACGACGACGGCCCTCCAACACGCAGCGTGAGCTATCGCACACAGCTTAGCTATGATGGAAATAAACACACAAAACATGCATTTATACCAATTTTAAAATGATAAGCAGTGGGCCTGAAAAAAAAAAAAAAAAAAAAGTTCTGAGGATATCTCCAGTAACGGGATGTGACAAGCCCAGAGCCACCTAGCGTACTATTGTGGCCCTGTACATATTCCAGTGAGAAAGCATTCGACAGGACCCCCAGGATCTCTCCTGTGCATTGGTAAACATCTTTGCAGCCGAATTCACCCACCCATCCTCGCACAGCACAGCGCCCTGTGAAACCGTCAACAGACTACACTACAATACGAATTAATGCGGCCGCCCTTGCTTGCTGCCAGATCCATCGCGCAGAGCAAGGCAAGGCTTGATCGTGAGGGGGGGAGCGTCAAATCAAATTCCAGAAAATGCCAACCCCCACTACCGTCTTCACCCGAATAGAACGCCCCGTCATTATAGCTGTATTTGGCACAACTTTCAGCCCAGATACGGTGATAATTACTGGGTGTTCTACATGCGTGACGGTAGGGAAGATACCTAATTGCAGGACAATGGGTGAATGCGTCAAGAGTCAAGACTAAACATGAACTTCAAGCAGAGGTAAGTGTGAACACTAAACATGAAGACTACACATGAACACAACTCGAAGTGCCTGGTAAAGCCAGGACCTAGCGGAGAGTGTGAACGAACCAGTCAGTATATATGGTCAGATACATGCATCAGCATTCCGATTATGACTCCAAAAATTTAGGACCCTCCTTTGAAAAAAAAAAGAGGGCTAAACTAGACTCAACCAAATAAAATGTAAATCTATGCAGATAGAACCAATTTCCATCATGCTGGTAGTAAAATCATGTACCTATCCCACGAACAGCGCCAAGTACAGAATACATGGAAATTCAAGTATCCCCAAGCAGCCTGACATCAACTTTCTCCTTAGATGACGACTGCTGGTGCCTTTTTTTTTTTTCTTCTGCTGGTGCTTTGGATATGACCGAGTAATGTTCAGAGCGTCGTAATGTTCCGAGCGTCACGTGCCGTTATTGAGCACTTTTCATGGCTGGAGGTCGTCATTCTGAGCTGCCACCGCGCTCCCACCACTGCTGGGCGCTCTCCCACTGCCCCCAGCAGCGCCGCCGCTGCTAGTTCTGCTTCGCATTCGCGCTAGCCCCTCCGAGATTAACAAATGTATAGAACTGGAAGTGGAGCCAGATTCTCTTCAATAAGTAGTCGACATGTGTGGAGTGCATGTATTCAGCCAAAAAAAAGGCTGGATACAGGTAGTCGAGATGTGTCGAGTGCATTTAGGTTATGTATCATACTGGTGTCAATGTCCAGACAGTCAGATCGAGGGCCTGCCAGGATGCCTAGGCGTAGTAGGAGCACAAAGGCGCTCCCTAGCCCACTCAAAGGCTTGGTAACCGTTACGCCTGGGCCCTTTCCCTTTCCGCCACCATAGCTCTCACACAGCTACTAATAGTATGGTGCCTTCCAGGGTGAGCGCGGCGTTGAGAAATCTGAGTCCATGTTTACACTCCGCACTGCGCTCAACCGCAAGTAGACAACTGGGCGCCGCCACCGCCGCTGTTGCCTTTCCATCGCTATGCCCATTCCGCGCGGCCCCCTCGCCCGGAGTTTGTTTTCTCTCTCTCTCTCTCTCTCTCTCTCTCTCTCTCTCTCTCTCTCTCTCTCTCTGTGTGCCTTTTGGCTAAGAGTGTAGTATCTATTCTGATTAGTTAATATATCTGATCTGTGGTCCATCGGGCCACGTTAAAAAAAATAATATTCGGTCAGTTAGTACAACTTTGAACTGCTGAAATACGGACCGAAGCTTGAATCCAGCTGCAATCAGGGAATTTTTCCCAGCTGTTTTGGTAAAAAGAAAATAAGAAAACGGAAATTTCAAATTTTCCTTAAAAACTGGTTGGTGGTCTCATCCTGTATAATATAACTGAATTGAATTGAGTTGAATTGAATGAAATGAAGAATGGCTTGCAACTGGACAGTGTTGGGAGCTTGGTGCAGTGGGATGATCCATACTGTAATACAGAGTAGGTACATACGTAAACAGTGGGAAGAAGTGGGGGAAAAAAAAGAAGAAGGGGTACTTTTCTCGGCCTTTTGGCTAAGATCAAGTGTAGTTTTTTTAACACAAAAGGGAGCTGCCCTGGGGCGAGGTCCCACTAGCAACGTGATAGGATAGAAAGGAGTTTGTGGGGCAGTTGAGTGACCCAAATCCTGCCGTGCAGTGCTCGTGATCCCACGGTCGGTATTTTACGTGTATTACCCAAAAAAGTAAGGAGATCTTTGTTCCCGTCCTCCTTGGGCGACACTCCGAACTTGATGAACGGAGGGACGACGGTACATACAACTTAGCAGGATAGCGGGATGGGAAGAGAAGCTGGGATGATGATAAAACAACGTAAACACATCGAGGGAGAGGAGACGAGAGGGTGGAATTACGTTTGATAAGCCGCACAAGTAATCTAAGAAGGGAGGAGCAAGGGAGGCAACGACGAAAGGACAGCGAGGGAGTGGAGGAGAGAGTCTATTCAGTAGGTTGATGGGATAGGGGGAGTAGTGGGGAGGAAGTCAACCACGCATTTGAGATCGAGTGAGAGGAGGGGAGAGGGCGGAACTGAGGTTGACTACTGTCTTCCCCCGAACATAACGCACCCTAAAAATGAATGTATACAAGTTGTATTTCCGGCCAGATACAGTCAAAATGATGGTGCGTTGTGTTCGGGGGAAGACGGTAGCCGTACAACCGATATAAGAGGAGAGGAACAAGGGAGGGAACGACGACAAGACAGCAACGGAGTGGGGGGGAGAGGGAGAGGGCGCCTTTGAGAGGGTGTGTAGTACAGTAGCGAAGGGAGATTTTTGGAGCTGGCGACAGTCTAAAGGCATCGGAGGAGGGAATGCAGGGTGATAGACAGGAGCGGAGGAAGCACTCCACAAGCATGCCGAATGGGAGAAAAC
Source organism: Chara braunii (assembly GCA_003427395.1). NCBI lineage: Eukaryota > Viridiplantae > Streptophyta > Charophyceae > Charales > Characeae > Chara > Chara braunii. The sequence continues at coordinate 58,327 of BFEA01000329.1, read as the reverse complement.
CCATGGGACGGTAAGACTCCCCTAAGGCTTGGCCGGCCGCCGAATCTTCCCTTTCACCTTCCCCGATCCCCCGTGTCCACATCCCATCGCCCCCATCGCCCCCCCCCTTAGCCGAATCTCCCCTTTCACCTTCCCCGATCCCCTGTGTCCACATTCCATCGCCCCCCCTTTCCCTCAACATCGATACCTACCTTGAAATGACGCGCAAACAACAGAAGAACTAACACAAGAACAATATCACACCATCACATGGTGAACTTATTGTCATGGAATAAACAAACACTTAAAACATACGACCATTCATGGATTCATCTCATACACGCTGCAGTCATATAACAGTCTCAAACGAGTACAACCCTACAGGCAAACACGAGTTGGATTCACTAAACACTTACAAAAGGGGTAAGAACGATCATTCAAGTATATACAAAACAAGCAACATCAATGAAAGCAGACATAAAACAGATTCACAAGGGAAAGTTAACACACACCCCGTGCAAGTGATATGGAGGGACAAGGAGCGAACCATGGACGAGAACAGACCAACAGACAGAACGGATCTGACCAGCTGGTGCTTCGCCAGAGGATGAGGCAAGAGGGACATGGCGGGAAAACAGATTCACAAGGGAAAGTTAACACACACCCCGTGCAAGTGATATGGAGGGACAAGGAGCGAACCATGGACGAGAACAGACCAACAGACAGAACGGATCTGACCAGCTGGTGCTTCGCCAGAGGATGAGGCAAGAGGGCCATGGCGGGACCCCCGAGCAGGGGCTGGGACAAATCACCCAGGCAGAGGGCCCTGTGCTGGAACCGGGACAGGATGGGTCCGCATCTGACCATGCTGGCCCAGTGACGCCCCCGATTGGGATTGGAACTCCGCCCACCCAACGACCTACAGAGACTTGGGCAGCAAAAGTGAGGACTCCCTCCATAGACAGCGCTAAGGGCCCACAAGCGCCCGGGCAAGCTCATGAACCTGCTCTCCCTGCTGGCATGCAAGTGACGCAGCCGATCCAACCTGCACAGCAGCGACTGGACACTCCAACTCAAAAAATTCCCAGAGAGACTCATGCTCTGATGACTGCGCTGGCGGCAGCAGGGAAAAGTGTGCATGGAGACTTGCTAGCGCTAGACCCGATCGGTCTGATGAAGGCCCACTTCATACAGAAACTTTACGTTCGCCCCATCAGTAAGTTCATTGAGAAGAATGGATATATTTACCCGCATGCGGTCTTTCCCCACCAGGCTCTCGCCAACAGGGATCTAATCTATGCCAAAAACGCGGTCCAGGTTGTTTTCCCAAATGAAGCCACGAATGCTCCCATTAATGAAAAACTCAGATGGATTAACGGGAGACTGAGAACAATCAAGACTGACTTTCAAGCAGTGCAGGCTCATTTCCTGATCGAGATGGTGGAGACTCGAGTGATAACAGTAATTACTATCTACCCAATTGACAGGGACAATTTGTTAAAAATGAGGGGGTTGAAATTCCGGGCCATGCCGGTGGAGATCTGCCAGTGGGAGCCGCAGAACCCAATTACACCTGATCAAAGAAGAGAGCGATGTGAGCCTGGACACGGTGTCACCCGCCTCGTTTAGCCTGAGGCTTTCACAGTCGCAGCCCCGGCCCCCGTCGCAGCTGCACTTGCAATTGCAGGCAGGTGGCACCCCGGGACTAAAAGTGCGGTGCCAGAAGGATGACCGGTGTGAAGCGCATAACCAGCCGCCGGTGCACGACACGCTGCTCGGACTTGTTGACAAAGCCCCGCAGACCACAAAGCTCAAGGAAGTGGTCTCAGAGCTTACCGGTGAGCGCAAGTTCTTGCTTCTCACCCCCCCGGAAAAAGTCGACCATCACACGCGCCCCCGCCCCCCGGAAGAGGATGGGCCATTGCCTCATGGAGGGGCCTCGGACTGCCTGCTTACCGGGGAGTGACAACTGTGCCTGCCAGGCCCTTCAGGTCCGGATCCCCAGCCCACCTTATGCGTGGGAGGGAATGAACAGCACAAACGTGAAAATAAGCAAACTGGCCTGCAACCGCCTGTGGAGCCACAGCTGCTATACGACCCGATGGAACTGTGTCTCGCTGGTGTAGACAAAGCTGACCAACCGTTGGCGGTACAACACGAAAACCAACGACAACAGGTGCTGGCCCTACAACAGCTACAGCCCCAACACCAACACGTCGCTGGGGAAGACAAAGCTGACCAACTGTCAGCGGCACAGCACGAAAATCAACGACAACAGATGCTGGCCCTGCAGCAGCAACAGCCCCAACACCAGCACGCCTGTGACAGTTCGATCCCTGAAGTGAACTGCCGCATCCAGCAGCAGAACCTGCAACAACAGGACTGCCTGCAGTTGCAGCAATGCCATACCGACAGCATACCGCAAGCACATGTTCAAACGCAGGACTGGCACCGCCGACAGACGCATCTCATTCCACAGAACGATTGTGAGGACCACCTCCGGCTGCTGCTCCAAGCGCAGCTTGCGCAATACCAGCACCAACAGCATCAAGAGAGAATGATACAGCAGCAGCTGCTGCTTCAACACCTACACCTCCAATGGCAGCAACAACTTTGTTGTCAGCAGCAACAAGTTCTGCAGCAGCAGGAGCTCCAGCTTCATAACTTCTGGCAGCAAGAGGCGGAAAGGCACAAAGTGCAGGAACAACAGCCGCTCACTGCGCAACACCACTTGGTCGCTGCTCACCTGGACTGGCACAACGACAGACAACCACCTCAGGAAATGGACACATCTGCCCCCCCCCCCCCTGATTTGCCACTGCCCGCCGAGCAGCAGCAGCCCCTACCGGCGGATATGGAGGTGGAACCGGTTCCTCCACATTCGACGCCACCGGAAGAAGCACACCCCCCGCCCCTCGCAGCAAACGAAGAGGTTCAACAAAAACTCGCATTTTTAACAGACTGGACCCTCACCAAGATTTTCTCCATGTCTGAAGACAAGCCTGCCGTTAAATTGGACAACAGATACTGGGGGGAGGCCAAATGGGTCCTGATGTATAGCCCCAGAGTCCTCGCCACGGTCGACAAATACAAGACAGTCTCAGCGATAGATTGGATGGAGGTCGGGGCCGCAATTGTGTTGGTGGTTAACGACTTTCTTGACAAAATTGATAATTACATCAAAACCCGGTTTGGAAAGGACCCGGACCCGCTGCTCGGCGAGAACATTGGGGAGGCATTTCTCCACGAGGGACTTGCCTGGCCCAAAGTATTGGTGCACGAACTCTGCGACACATTGCACACCGTCCAGGAGCAGCCTGGAAACGTCAGTCCTCAATCTCTAACCACGGATCTGGCTCTGTCCCCTCCCACGCAGCACACTATTCACGACCGGCCTGATGCCGTCGAGCCTCACTCGCTGATAACGGATCTGACTGTGTCCCTCCCGACTTCCCGTGCCCACTGTTCAACAGTCGGCCTGCTGGTAAAACAGCCATCACCGCCGCCGACTGCTCCCTCAGGGGCCAGATGCCTGAAGACTGTGGTCCTTCATGATGACGAGGACACAAATGAAAACCAATCACAATCAGACGATGACCGGCAATAGGCACCCCCCCCTAAGAAGATGCGGGACTTAGTGCGACTACAAGAAGACGATAGTTCGCCGGTGGCCATGCCCCCGGGGGTGGCTGTCTTCCCCATCATGAGAGAGAAGGAGGGAGGTCAGGGGCTGCTGCGCCTTGGCCCCCCGGTGGACACTACCCGCCAGCCTCAAACAACAAAGACGGCATCAGCGATGAAGGATCTGACAATTGAAGGCTGGAGGGGGAATCCTTCAACAGCCGTCATTCTCAAACGCCTCAAATACTGGGTCAGGGAGAATGGCATACCTGACACATTGGGGGTGGTCCTTCCGCAGACGCTCACATTCCCGAAGGGCATAATTCCTATCTTGCTTTTGCTAGATTCCACAAACAGGACAACCTCAACCAAAGTGGGCACGCATTTCAGGTGGTTTACTCACCGCCAGCTAATGGACCTACCCGCAACACGGTTTGTGACCAACTACGCTTGGACAACGAGTAGAGTGCTGCTCTTCATGCAAACCTTCCTAGAAGAAAATGTCCTTGAGGAGCACAACCAGTGGGATGACCCCCCGTTTGTGCTGCCCATTAAGGTTGTGCCTTGAAGGCCTGCCCCGATGACCATAAGGAACTAACTACAAATAATGAACCCGCCCACACCAGACTGCGTGGCAGCGAGCAGCAGTGGACTGCTCCCTAACAGGGTCCGGGGTCCGGCTAGCCGGCCACAGGGCCAACCTCATCAACCTCCCCCCCGACACGACCCCCCTCCGCCACCCCCTCGACCATCGTCCCCCCAACATCGACCGCCCCTCCAATGCCCGGCCCCCCCCCTCGTCTTCCCGAAAATCAGGAGGCAGCCCCAGTGGGCAACCAAACTGGCCCAGGTAGACCTGGACATCCGCTCCCTTAACGTTAATGGACTCATTCAGGGGGCGGCAGAGAAGAAGGACGCTATCCTCAATATGATGGACGCAGTTTGTGTGCAAGAAACACACCTGCAGGACACCCCGCCCCACAATGCAAAAGGCAAATCTATATGGCCGTATGTGTCTTACTCGGCTCCGGCCAGAAACAGGGCATCAGCAGGCGTGGCGATCTGGCTCCCCCCTTCCTCAAGACTGAAGCCAATCAGTGTGGACAGGGATGAACAACACAACAGGTGGGTCTGCCTCAAAGTGTCCTTTGAAGAGGAAGAGTTCTACCTGACCAATGTCTATACGCCGAATGACCCGGCAGGTAGGGTAGAATTCTGGGCCTCTCTCCACAATATTCTGCCCATTGATGCCCCGCTTATCTTAGTCGGGGACTTCAACACCGCGCTTGATCCCCCCATGGATCGAAGGTCCCCTTGCCATACTCAACACCTGGGGGATCTGCAGCGGACCGATGTGGGGTCGGATGTACTTATGCTAAGGCAGTTCATGGCAGAGAGGGAGCTGGTCGATATGTATAGACTGCTGCACCCCGCTCGGCGAGCCTACACTTGTATGTCCTCTCGAGGTGAACGAGGCCTCGCTAACTCTCGCATAGACCTTACGTTAGTGTCGAACGACCTGGTCGGTCTGGTTACAACTGCTGAAATAACAGCCATTAGCCCGTGTAAGTCCTTCGACCACCGCATGATCACTCTTGGCCTATCTTGGCACAATCACATTCAAAGGGGCCCGGACTTTTTTAAACTGAACACGTCTCTGCTCCCCCTTTCCAAATTTAAGGATACTGTCACTTCGTTCTGGGAGTATTGGCAAACTCGAAAACCGGTATCAGGGGACATAGTACAATGGTTTAACGAAGGTGTGGCGCAGTTGAGAGAAAGAGCAAAAATTTTTCCCATACAGCACGCTAGAGATCGAAAGGCTCTTCTTGAAAAGCTGATGAAGGACCTGGAAGACTGGGACGACCAGCTTATGGACGACCCACAACATCCCGCCACATTCGATAGACTGCAAGAAGCCAGAGACCACCTCCAAGCCTACATCGACCAACAAACACAAGCATGGAGGATTTTGGCCAGAATAAAACGTGCGCACACAGACGACACTATGGCAAAAACTTTTTTCAACAAAGCGAAAGCGAGGGCGAGAGCCAATGCGGTTCCCGTGCTAAGGCACCATCTGGGCACCGCGGCTCCACCAGCGAGTAACGCATATTCCATAACGGACTACGCGGCCCAGTACTACCGCCAGCTGTTCACTTCCCAAACGCCTAATAAGCCGGCCGAGAGAGTCTGTCAGGCAAGGGAAGAGCTGCTAAATACACTACTCTCCCGTCTCACGGTTTCCCAAAAAACGGACCTTGATGCTCCCCTCACCCAGCAAGAGCTTTGGGAGGCGCTGAGAGACATGGACGATGAAAAGACCCCCGACATCGATTCATTCCCGAAGGAATTCTGGATTTGATTTTGGGACCTCTTCAAGGAAGATCTGATGGACTATATCTTGGCAGTCCAGAAAGAGGGCTCCTTTGGGGGTATGATGGGACAGGGGGTCACCACTTTCCTTTACAAAAAGGGCGATAAGGAGGACATCATAAATTATAGACCTATAACCCTCCTTCCAGTCCCGTACAAAATGGTGGCAAAGGCGCTGACTAAAAGACTGCTGCCCTCGATGAACATGCTGATCCATCCTGACCAGTCGGGCTTTATGCCTAACCGTAACATTCAGGATAACGTCCTTCTGGTCAATGAGACCATCAAGTATGCTCGCCAGAGGAAAGTCCAAGCTGCTGTCATTTTTATTGATTTTGAGAAGGCTTACGACCACGTCGACTGGGATTTTCTGGACCTGTGCTTAGGTCGGATAAACTTTGGGCCGGCCTTTTGCCACTGGGTTCAAATCTTCCACAGGACGGCCACCACGAATATCATGCTTAACGGTCATCTCTCACCACCAATCCACCTCCAGAGGTCGGTGCGGCAGGGCGACCCTATCGCACCTCTGTTGTTCGTTGTTGTAATAGAAGCTCTGGCCTCTGCCATCAGAGCTCACCCTGGCATCAGCAGGGTGCCTATCTCGGAACTCCCGCACCACCTTATCCCGGTGACGTCGCTGTTCGCCGATGACCTGACTGTCCTCATCAAAGCGGATGACGACAGTGTGCGCGCCCTCTCTCAAATCATAGACCTTTTTTCGCTGGCAGTGGACATGAAAGTCAACTGGGGGGTAAAAACAGAAGGATGGTGTCTCCACCCGCAAGGACAACCCCCGCCGCAAGAGCCTGCGGTGGCCTGGGCGCGCAAGGAAGATGCCATTAGAATACTGGGGGTGAGGCTGACAACACTAGGCCCCTCGCAAGATCATGGTGATGTCCTGGTCAACCTCGCAGTGGGACGATTGGCCAGATGGGAAGGGCTCCACACCTCATTAGTGGGTAGGGCGCTTGCAATAAACAATGCAGTACTGGCAGCTATCTGGTACAAATTAGCGGTCTGGCCACTCAAGAGGCAACAGTATGCCAAACTCAGGAGAGCACTGACTACGTACCTCTGGAAAAACTCTACCAAGGAGGAGGGCTGCATCTCAAGGGTCTTAAGGTACTCGTCAGACTGCTGGTGGGCAATGACGTCCCTTGGGCCCGACTAGCCTGCCTGCAGATTGCATCCTTGGCACCCGAAGCGCTCACGGACAACAGGCTGCACCCCCTCCAATGGCTGACTAACACAGAGTGGACCTTGCCCTCCCCCTCGCTACAACGCCAGTCGACCGACCCGAGGCAAGCGGCAAGGGCAGACATCCCCCTAGATCCCTTGTGGCCATACATGCTTAAGCTTTGGAGAAGGCGAGGACCGGAACAAAAACAGCCCCCAAATAGATGGGAGGACATTTGGAGGCAACCCCTGTTCGGGAACCCCCGCATCTTGGATGAAAACGGTAACCCCTTCAGTCTCAAAAATAACTCCCCATGGCTCACTTGGGCCAGAAGGGGTGTATATACAGTGGGGGACTTGTGGGACCCGCGGGCAAATGATTGGGCAACATCGCAGCAACTGCAACGCAGGCTTAAGCATGCCAAGAACGTCGGGGATAGAATGGCCACACTGAGGGCTGCTCTCCCCCTTGCGTGGCGTCTCACTATCCAGAACGGACCGGATATCCTGCATGACGATTGAACCGTCAAGTACGCAGACCTGCCCTGTCCGTTGACTGTCTTCAGAGTCAGCAACAATGATAATGGCCGCTGTACATTGCAAGCTTACGATCTTTGTAGCCCAGGTGTCAGATTCTCCAAACTGGTAAGAAACGATAACCTCGATGGGTCTGCAAATTGGGCTGGCCTCGTGCATGTTCGTGTTGTGGGGGACTCGCAAGACGGGTTCTTTGTGTTTGAGCCTGCGACCCCAATGGCTAAGCTCCCGTTTGACCCGGCTGAATGGGAATGGCCCGGCCCCAAACCTATGCGCATATGGGACTATGCAGTCAAGGGTGGGTATAGGGCCTCAAGGGCTGTCACGGAGATTGGCTAAAAGTTGTCTGACAGATGGACCCGTGACTCTCCCCTAGACTCGAAGCTAACTGAGGACTTCCCGTGGACCAAGTATGCTAAGGTTATGCCCACGAACCTCCGAGCCTTGCAGTGGCAAATTGCCCATCGGTGCCTGCCCACCCCCGATTGGCTGGTGTCCCGTACCGACCTGGAATAGAAAGGGCTATTGTCGTCGTTGTGCGCCTACTGTGGCAGAGCGACGCCCCCTGCCAGGGCCACCCTGGAACACTGCTTACTGGCGTGCCCCATGGTTACTCAACTCTGGCAGTGGTGGGATGCAGCCTTTCCCATGGGACCTGGGGCTGTTGCTGCTGGGTAAAAAGCAGCACCTCACGAACCACTGGTCCCCCTATGCAACTAACCTCTTCTCGTATACGAGACTGCAAATACTGATGCTAGCTTGGAGAGCCAGGTGCTCTTTTGAAAGGCGGGCCCACCAATTCGGCCTGCAGCAGGCCCAACAAGCTGTGGAGGATATTCTCAGGTCCACCACGCAGGATGCATGGAAGACATTTATTCGGGACTATAGGGAGGAGAAGGACCCTGTTGTTCGGGATATACTAAAGTCGGCCTTCTGCCTACTGTGGAAGGATCCGCACCATTCATTCTCCGAATTGGACAAGGACCTCCTTATCCACTGGAAACAGTGGAGGGTCTCAGAGCCTTCATGGCAAAGGAGACCCCTCCACTCCTTCCAAGTCCCCTTTTTACAGCCCAACTTCGTTCTTATAAAACAGTGACGTGCCACAGGGGCACCTGCTCGCCAACAGAGTCGCTCGTACCCTCTCTTTCCCCTTCCCCCCTCTCTCTCCCTCCCCCCCCCCCTCTCTCCGCCTCTCCTTTGCCCCTGATGTTTTATACCCCTGCCTTCTCCCCGATGCTGTATACCCCTGCCCCTCCTCCCCACCCCACTCCCTGCCCTCCGAACAGCCTCATCAGTGGAGGGACCAATAAYTGATGCGTCTCCRGATGATGAAAGTCGAGCCGGTGGACACATAAAAAGATGCAGACCCGGGAGACGGAGGCAGGGTTATCTCAGCCGCGGCCTGCCCCGCCCCGGGACAACCTGCCGAGTCGGGCCAGACAGGCCYCTGCCTTCGGGAGTTATAATGGGTTGTCTTTCTGGCGTTGTGAACAATAGTCTGGTTGAAGTGATATTGAGGGAGGTTGACGCTGTGGTCCGCGGACACCTCTCGGATCCACTACAAATGCCATCTCTACTACTGTCAAACTGGTGTAATTGGGGGCTGCAGACACCTGGGATAGTGGCTCGTCGTCGGCAACATTGTGAGGTTACATTAGATCCAAAGCAATGGCCGGGCGGGTTCCCGGGGGGCACTTGGCCACTTTCTACTGAGAGCTGTTCCAAGGGTTGGGTAACATGCAGCCAGGGGGGATAGATAGATGCTCCAGAGCAACAACTTTACGGCCTGATGCCCGGACACTCATTGAGCTGCGATGTTGTATTGGAGGGACGCTGGACTCGTTTTCCAGCAAGTGCTGCTCCCCACCAATAGATGGAGCCTCCCGGATGGTGCTAGGGGTGCCTGCTTTATCAGTGCGCCTAGCATCCATCCGGGCTGTGTGTTTAAAAAAAAAAAAAAAAAAAAAGAAGAGAGCAGCTCATGAGTAATCACTTCTGGGTTGAGTGCAGATTCACCCCGATATGTGTCCAGGGAGCGATCCTGGCTTACCTGCAACAGATTGCTCCGATCCTCGGCTACATAAACGACCTGCCTCAAGCTGTCCCCAAGAGAGACGACACCCTCCTTGTGGCAGTGGATTGGGACCCCAACAAAGGATTCCCGGTCAGTGGACAGTGGTCCTTTTCGCAGGCAGGCCGTAATTATCCAGTCCAGGTCAGCCACACTCAGGATCCCTGGTGCTACACCTGCAAAACAAGGGGGCATCTGTGCACAGACCCGCAGTGCCCCAAATATCAGAACAGCCAAATTCAGGGCTCGTGAGACCGCACCCAGATGGCCTGGGCAGATGGATCCCGGAAGACAGGGCCTATGAAGGCTGGGTATTCTATAGAAAAGTCCTCAACATCCCGGGAGAATGGAGGTGGGAAGGGGAGGGGCGACCATCTCCCTCCCCGGCAAATACGACATCACCCCAGGACCAAGCCAGGGGAGGTCAGACCACTAAGGGGTTAAGGCCAGATCTGGCCAAACCGGGCCCATCCTCCACGACCCAGACTCTGGCCAAACCGGGCCCATCCTCCACGACCCAGACTAGGAATACAGGGTTGCGTAGAAGGGACCAATCACAACACGATCCTCAACACAAGTCGCTCCAGCAGCGGCCACAATAGTTGAAGGCCAAACCAACACTTGGGGCGCAGGTGAACCATAACCCGCTATGACAAAACCTCTCTGCCCAGCACGCGCAGCAGAAAGGGGGCACTCAACAGAGGGACTGCAATCAGCCTAACCGGCAGGCACTATAGACTGAACTGACTGAACAGCAGGTACGGCCGGTACAGCCTGTACAGTCTGGGCAGCCTGTGCAGCCTGTGCAACAGCCTAATCATCAGAACAGAAGCATAGAGATACAACAGACTCCACAGTCTGCTCTACCTACACAGCCTGCCCAGCACGCGCAGCAGCAAGGGGGGACTCAACAGAGGGACTGCAATGAGACACTACAGACTGAACTGACTGAACAGCAGGTACGGCCGGTACAGCCTGTTCAGTCAGGGCAGCCTGTGCAGCCTGTGCAACAGCCTAACCATCAGAACAGAAGCATTGAGATACAGCGGACTCCACAGTCTGTTCTACCTACACAGTCTGCACAGCCCTCCCAACTGACCCAACCGGTGAACACTCGCCAAGCCGGAAACCAGCTACAAACCACTATGGGGGTCACCAAACAATTCAATACGAGGGGCCGAGAGTCGCGGCCAAACCAACCTGTACAGCAATCTACACAGTTCCAGCAGGCGGGACAGTGCACTGCCCCTCCTGCATCGCAGGCACAGCTGCAGAAACATGACTGGCACAGCAACGGCCAAATAAAAAACTCTGCACAGAATCCCGTGCAGAGTCAGCAGAATCAGCAGATTGGCCACAGAACCGCCCCTCTTGCACTACAGACACAGCAGCAGGAACATGATCTCGACACAAACGGCAAGGCTGCTGTACAGAAACAAGGACAGCTGCAGCAACAGCAGCACCGAGACACGGAACCCCCGGCCACACAGCCTGAACTAACCCTCCCCCCGAATCAGCAAGGGAAGCAGCCACTGCAGAAACAGGCGTATGGACAATCTCTGCCACAACAACTGCAGAAGGAAACATTTGGACAATCTCGGCAGACTGCTGCTGCCTTCACTCAGCAGACAGGCAAAGAACCAACGTACTAACAGGGGGTTGGGCGCCCACAAACAGCAGGAGCATGAGATGGTGGAGGAGGAAGCCACAATCGAAAAGGCGGTGAAGTGGCAGGGGCGAATTACAGAACTGTGCGCCCAACAACTACCCGAAAACGGGGGAGTTCAGCAGAATTCACCCCCGATGACGAGCACACGGGGCGGCTGTCCACCCCAAACCCTGGATTAAGGCAGATGCACTATCAGCAGGACGCCCGCCGACAGGAAGTAATGGACACAAATCTGCCACCCCCTGCCGCTCTCAACTGCACAGAGGCTACAGCGACGTCAACCATTCCCCCCACCATAACAGATTCGCCTTCGTTAATGGAGGGGGTGGAGAGGGCAACGGAGGATCTAATGGGACGACGCCTGATGGACCAGGCCGGTCCCGTGGCGGGACCTGCGGATACTCCTACAGGTACGACAATAGTCCTGGCTGGACTAGATGACTACACCTCGCATCGAACATACACTGTCGACCCGGCGCTGACCCCACTGATGGGGGATGCAGCAAGACAAGTCCTGAACCTCCACCAGGTACTGGGGGGTGACATACAAACAGGACCCTATCCACAACAGCAGTCGGTGATCCATGAACTTCAGAGGCAACAAATTTGTACCCTTCCGGCTGCGACCTCCGAGCCGCCTGAGGTGCCCCGTCCCCCTTTGGGGATTGAGGTACACATGAGGGATAACGCAATTACCCGGGAGGATTGGGAGAACCTAACACAGCATCCTTGTTCAGCACCCGGCCACGGCACTGCGAGAGTCCCCAAACGTCTCTCACGGGAAAGAACAGTCAAAGCAAGGCTCAAAGTCATAACAGATACGCTACTTATGGGGCTCATGGCTCATGGGAACCACATGACCATTCCCCCACTGCACAGGGAAAGCATCCAGAGAGCCTTTATGAACACAGCCTCGTTAACAGAATACATAGACAGTTTCCCTGACCCGCCCTCGATTGATTGGCACACAGTTGCAATGTGGATCCGAGACGCCATCTTTGACCTCAGGGACACGGTGAGAACAATAAGACTACAAAAGGGACAACACTAGACTGGATCTGCGCAGCACCTCACACTGGAGCTCGCCGACCCAGAACCATCACAACAGCAAATCGACTGGGAGGGGATAACATGACCGGCTGTAATAGTACAGGATTTGGATAATGTCATGATGGGGGACCCACATGATAAAGCCTTGACGTTAACAGGGCCTGAAAGTTTGGTCCTGCCTCACCTTCTCGGGCCCCTGGCACACATTAAACCCGCCCCGGACAAGGGGGGGATGATACCCAGAACTGGAGTACACCGGGACGGGCACGCACAACAGCCCGAGGCAGACCTGGATGAATGTAGCTCTGAATCAGGATCGGACGACTTAGAGTACTCAGATACTTCGGACGAGTCAACTTTCAAATAAAATCTACCTGAGCTACACACTGTCCCCTTCACCCCGGTAAACTATCAGCCCCCCCTGCGCCTGACGCCGCCCTCACAGTCACATCAGCTCCTATAACAGTTTCAGGAGGACACTCCGCATAACACTACAACAACTAAGGCCCAGCCCCTTACCCTACATCTCTTGGAGGAACAGCTTGACCCCGCTGATACTCCAGCTGGCACAATGGGTCACACACACACTGTCACATACAGTGACACATAAACACTTCAAGCAAAATGGTGTTCCTCAAGGATCATTTGAATTCTAGCACCAACAAGGATCCCTCCGCACAACCACCCATTGTTTGGTCTGCTGGAGTAATTGTTTTACCCCTGAGGAGGGTAAAGGAAGGTGCGGACAGGCAGATGGGGCTGCGCTATAGCCCACAGCGGGTCCCCAAATTGGCTGCAAAATCCCTCACAAGCGATCTACAACAAGGATATGCGATACAGGGATGGAGGGGTCAGGCCTTCCAGGTGCTGACAAGGAACAAGATTAAGAGTCATGTTATGCAGAATGGTGACTCCAATGCCATCGGAACGGTAGCCCACAGCGGGTCCCCAAATTGGCCGCAAAATCCCTCACAAGCGATCTACAACAAGGATATACGATACAGGGATAGAGGGGTCAGGCCTTCCAAGTGCTGACAAGGAACAAGATTAAGAGTCATGTTATGCAGAATGGTGACTCCAATGCCATCGGAACGGTCCTCCCACAGGACATACCGTTCCCAAATGGAGTGACCCCGATCCCCCTGCTATTCCCGCAGGCAGATCGCTCACCACATGAGGACGCCCACCTGCAATGGATGACTAGACATCAACTGCTGAACTTGCTCACAAACAGATTGCGACCAAATGTCACTTGGAACACAGAGGAGCAGATCCTCTTCCTACGGATTCTTATTGAGGAGGACATGTTGGAGGCACACCAGCAGTGGGATGACCCACCATTCATCAGGTACCTCCAGACTGGGATCTGAACTCCCTACATGAACCTGGGTCCCAATAATTGGTGCCTCCCTCCACACAGTGTTCTGGTCCAAACGGAATAGATTCACCGGACCAGATGGATGACCGACATGTGGCAGGACAATTGGAGGTAGGGGGGACACCTGTACAACAATCCGAGGCTCCTCCGCACCAGGGCCAGCAAAGACAACCCCAGTGCCCCAGCCCCAGCCCCCCTCGCCCAACTCCGCCCGTGAGACGAATGCCGATATGGGCAAAGAAAATCACAAACGCAGATTTGGACATCAGGGCAATTAATGTGAATGGTCTGGCTTAGGCCAACGAACAGAAACAAAAGGCTATCTGGAATCAAATCACACAGGATACTGGTGGGGCATGGTCGGACGTGGTGGCAGTCCAAGAGACCCACCTCACCGATTCCCCCATTCACCAGGCTAAAGCCAAACAAATCTGGCCGCATACCTCCTTTGCGGCCCCGGCAAGGGCGGCAACATCAACAGGTGTGGCCCTCTGGCTCCACTCAACATCTAGGCTTACCCCTGAAGGAGTGGGACACAGAAGAAGGCAAATGGGTCTGGCTGAAAGCCTCATTGGGAACCGAAATATTGTATGTAGTTAGCATATATGCGCCCAATTACCCCGGACAAAGAGTCGCTTTCTACTCAATGCTCCAATATTTGCTCCCTCGCGATGCCCCTATCGTCATGGTGGGGGATTTCAACACGACACCTGACCCAATGATTGATAGGCAGTCCCCCACCCCCACGATACCCAAAATACTCCGGCGCACTGTGGTCCTGACGTCGCAGCTTTGGGACATATGATGGCGGATCTGGGTCTCATAGACTCATACAGGCAACTCCATCCTACAAAAAAAGCTTTCATGTGCGTGAGGTCAAGGGAGGACAGAGGGATTGCGAACTCCAGTATCGATCTGAGCCTTGTCTTAGAAGAGATCTCAGGATTCCTCACAGTAGCAGATATTTGCATCATCTCGCCGTGCAAGTCGTTCGACCACCGCATGATAGTGACTGGCCTATCCTTCCACTTACACGTAAACAAAGGCCCGAGCTACTTCAAATTCAATAATACGCTCCTTAAACTCCCTGCTTTTGACACTATAGTTAAGGACTTCTGGGCGTACTGGTCTGCACACAAGCCCGAGGATGATAGGCTTGTCCAATGGTTCAATGATAGAGTTGCACAACTTCGGGAAAGGGCAAGGAAATACTCGATCCAACATGCGAGGGAGCGGAAGGAGAACCTCGAAAGACTCATGGCCCACCTGCAAGAATGGGATGCCCATCTCATGGACCATCCCTTGGATGTGGATACCTTCGGCGCTCTTCAAAGGGCAAGGGCTCAACTACAAGAATATCTTGATAACCAAAACCAGAAATGGAGAATCTAGACACGAATCAACAAGGATGCAACCAAAGGAATGATGACTGAGATGTTCTTTCGTAAAGCTAAGGCTAGAAATAGACAAAGCACGGTCGCTTCCTTGAGACACCCATTTGATAACAGCCAACCGCTTGCGACCAATGCCTACAAGATAGTCGAGCATTCAGCAACATGCTACCAAAGACTTCTTACATCGGAAACCAACCATCATCCACCCCACACCCTGCAGGCAGCCAGGGACACCCTCCTAAATGTCATCCCATCTCTCCTCATTACTCAACAACGAGAAGGTATGGAAAGACCCATTACACATGAGGATATGTTGCAGGCCCTAAGGGATATGGATGATGAGAAGACCCCGGGGATCGATTCTTTCCCCAAAGAATTTTGACTCCACTACTGGGACATATTTCAAGAAGATTTTTGCCAATATGTGAACGCAGTATACAGAGAGGAGACGTTCGGGGATATGATTGGGCAAGGGATCACAACACTCATTTACAAAAAGGGGGACAAGGAAGACATAAGGAACTATAGGCCCATCACTCTCCTCCCGGTCCCCTATAAAATTGTGCCAAAAGTATGGGCCAACAGATTACGCTCCAATCTCTCACATCTCATCCATCCTGATCAGTTTGGCTTCATGCCCTACCGAAACATTCAGGATAACATACTCTTAGTCAATGAAACCATCAGGTACACAAGACAGCGTAAAGTCGATGCTGCCATCCTCTTTATTGACTTTGAAAACGCGTATGATCACGTGGATTGGGATTTCCTGGAATTATGCCTAAACAAGATGAACTTCGGGCCTGCATTCTTGAAATGGGTAAACATACTCCACCGAACTGCAGTCACAAACATCATGATGAATGAACACCTTGCGCCGCCAATTAGATTGCAGAGATCTGTGAGACAAGGAGACCCTGTAGCCCCGATGCTATTCGTCCTCATGATGGAAGCCTTGGCGGCAATGATAAGGGCTAACCCTGAGATACAACGAATTTCAGTGCAGGAAATCCCGAATCACCTTGTCCCAGTCACATTCGTCTTTGCAGACGACCTCACTGTCCTCTTCCGAGCTGACCTTGCCAGTTTCCAGGCATTGGCACGGACGATCCACCTCTTTGAGGTTGTGGCAGACATGAAAGTGAATTGGGGCACGAAGACAGAGGGATGGTGACTCAGTGTAAATGACAATCCACCACCCGATGCACCAAGGGTTGACTGGAAACCTAGGGATGCTGCTATCAGAGTCCTGGGGGTAAACCTCACTGCTCTTGGCCCTCCTTATGACCATGGTGACAGACTGGTGGACATAGCAATTCAACGCATGAATGCTTGAAAAACAACACACACCTCGTCGACTGGTAGAGCACTGGCGATCGATAACGCCATATTTACGACTATATGGTACAAAGTGGCCTTCTGACAACTAAGTCGGAGACAGTTAAGGTCATTAAAACGGGCTGTGCGAGGGGACCATGAATTCACCACGTGTATTAGGAGGGTGGCATGGGACATCATCACACAACCACGAGCCAAGGGGGGGTTAGGCATAATAGACCCAGAGAATGAAACAAAAACTTCGATTTTTAAGTTCTTGATAAGATGGTTGTTAGGCAATGATATCCCCTGGGCACCATATGCAGCCATTCAGATCTTCACCCTGGCCCCACAGTGCACAGTTAGCAACTGTGCCCATCCACTGCAATGGCTAACTAACAAATATTGGTTGCTCCCCGCACCGCCTCGAAACAAAAGGGATGGTACGCCCGCCTCCACTGCGAAATGGGATCTCAAGGCCGACCCCCTATGGACAGATATGTTGAAGCTGTGGAGAGAACGAGGTCCGACCCACAAACCTGTCCCGCTTAGATAGGACGAAATACGAAGACAACCTCTGTTTGGGAACCCCTTCATACTAGATCATATAGGTAATCCCTTTTCGCTACAAACGGGCTCGAGATGGCTCCCCTGCGTGAGAAAAGGGATATACACAGTGGCTGATCTGTGGAATATCCACGCAGGTACGTGGCTATCGGTCCAGGACTTTCGACAAAAGTTGCACCACGTCAGAAAGCCGGAAGAAGGACTGCAAGAGATCCAAGAGGTTGTTCCCCTGGCATGGGTGCTGGAACTCGAAAGAGGCCCGACAATACGGCCGGGGAACTGGGTGGTGCGACCGGAGGACTGGCCGATCCCCATGGTGATATACACTATAGAGGAGGTTGGCTCTCATGAGGCGAGTCTTAGGGCATACACACCACGGCTCCCAAAAGAAAGATGGTCCAAACTGGACCGGCAAGACACCCTGGACCGTCAGACACCTGCCGCAGGACTTGTCAGAATATGTGTGATCAGTGATAATGACAAAGGAACCTTCGTGTATGAGCCAGTTGTACCCCTCTGCGAGCTGCCATTCGACCCACAAGAATGGGAATGGGACAGGGGGGACTCCCGTAAACTGCAAATATGGCAGTACACGGTAAAGGATGGGTACAGAATAGCAAGGAAACCAGCATATATATATCTGAACCGATCAAACTGCAGTGGGCAAGGGATTCGCCTCTCAAAGAAGAAGACCTGGACACAATCAAATGGGCCTCATACGCGGCCATACGACCTACAAACCTCCGGGCACTGCAGTGGCAGATCATCCACAGGTGTTTACCTACCCCAGACTGGATTGTGTCGAGAACAAATTTGGAAGACCGAGGTGTGTTGTCTCCACTCTGCACCTACTGCAGTGGGACCTCCCCTAAGAAACGAGTTACACTCGAACACTGCCTGGTGGACTACACCATGGTCGCGCAGCTCTGGCAATGGTGGGATGCAGCATGGCATCATCTAACCGGCAACCACCTCCCATGGGACCTCAAGATCATCCTTTTGAGGGAAATGCCCCCGGAAAGGGCCGGGTGGACTCCATTTAGTCTTAACCTGCTGGTAGTAACAAGACTACCAATGCTAATGGTTGCATGGCGAATGAGATGTGCGCATGAGCTCAGGGAGCATGCATATGGTTTCATGAAGGCTCGGGCCTCGATTCTAGAAACAATCATCGTCAACACACATGAGGCCTGGCAAAAGCTCAAAAATATGCTGCGAAAGGAATCAGATATAAACAAATGGAAGAAACTCTCGGATAACTTTCACTCTATCTGGGTGGACAGTGCAGAAAAACTCTGCGAATTGGATCATGATAACCAGCTGCGATGGAAACAGTGGATGCTGACGGAACCACAATGGGAACGATTACCAAGATGCCATTTTCAGTTCCCATTCCAACCGACCAACTTTATCCTTCTCCCGGCCTGATATCCCCCCTCACAGCTCCTGACCCTCTTTCTCTCTTGGACCTTTCCAATCCCTCCCCCTAACCCTCCCTCAATCCTGGCCTACTACCCTCCCTACTACCCTCCCTCCCCTCCCTTCCCAACCACACCCGCTTCCCAATCCCACCGCAGAAGGCCGGCCAAGAAGGGACTTCCTGCGGGTGGTACAGCAGAGGGGATTACTCCCCGGGGATAGAAGATGCACCCAGCCCCCACTATACATCGATTCTCGGACAACAGATTGTTCCTCATAGCTGGATGGCTGCCAGAGCAGTGGAGACAGACTCAAATAGACTCAGACAGTATTTGTGAACGACAATACAACGACAACGCGACATTGTGACGACACAATGACATGATGACACAATGACATGGGTTTATGGGTGGGTGGGAACAAGGGGCGGCTGAGGCCACCCCATACCAATCGACTGGTTTTTCTTTGGGCTACGGGAGGGTGGGAACATGGGACGTCCATAGAGTTAATGGGTTAAATGGGTTTGTTGGTGTGCTTGGATGGAGGACAGGTGTAAGGGGCTCCATTCACCATATCCCACTCAATACGTGCCATTATGGGACAAGAGGCACAGCTAGAAACAACTTCAACTGCAACTCATGCAGCACAGGGCTACTGTAAACAATGACGTAACAGACCCTGCATAATGTTATTAGTTGGTGGACTGTAATTGATAGGCAGTCAGGCCTCATTAGATTGGACTCAATGACTCAGGTTGTTTTTGAGATTCTGTTGATCAGCTGGATAGGGTTCTCCCATCATCTGACATATATTGTTTAACGTGCATACATAGGCAGGTGGAGTTATCAACACACCTCTGCATAGGGACGCTGGACCCGATTTCGAGCAGATACATGCACAGCATTGCACAGGGACGCTGGACCCGGTTTCCAGCAGGTGCAGCTCACCACCAATAGATGGAGTCTTCAACGCTGGGACCTACTTACCGGGGATGCTCTTATCACCTCGCTAAGTAGCTTTCCCATATACGAAGTTTCAAAAAAAAAAAAAAACACTGGGCATGCCCGTGCAAGGAAAGCTTCCCGCCAGAATCTTTTCAATCGGTTGGGGGTGTGGCCAACCCCAAAAGAGGGTGGGGTTGGCCATAGGCCCACTGGATAGAAGATTTTCAGTATTTTACTTGCTGTTGTGCAATTATCTCATTGGGTGGAGCCCTTCTTCTATCACGGAGTATATGGAGGGTGTCAGCATCACTGCTGACAGAAGTCGAGTTTATTCCAGAAAATGTGGCGGTTACTTTGTTCACTGTTGATGCAAGCACCACCATTTGTGATCTGATGGCTGGGAAGCACTCTGCCGTGATTTCCGGTGGGAGGTCTCTGTTTCTTTTTTTTTCTTTTGCCTCTCCTGTTTTCTCAGCCCAGAAATTCGTAATGATCCTGTCAGCCCGCTGCGACTCAGTGTCACACTGGATCGGCCACACTCCTATCCGACTGCTAATGGGACCTCGCCCCTGTAGTATCTGTTCTTATCAGTTTAATATCTCAGAAAAAAAAAAAAAAAAAAAAAAGAAAGGCATTGCTGCAGTGGGCAGAAGCCAGGGGGCCGGAGTGTGTCAATTTGAAGCCGTGTGCGCTCTGTGTGAGCGACAGCATGCAGGTTGTGTGTGACAGGGCTGCGCTACACTACTCTCTACATGCACAAAAGACAAAAAAGAGTATGGCGGTGTGTCTTTCTTTCTTTTCTTTTTTTTTCCGGTGTATCTTTCCATGTTCTAGCCGGGTGCTGAAGTTGCCTTCCTTTTCACGTTGAAAGTTGAAACGAGGTCCAGTTGATGTAGCTCAGTGGTTAGAGCACCTGTTGGAAATGCGCGTTGTGGTATGAGGTTGCGGGTTCAAATCCGCAGCCTCGCACATGGACACCGGCAGGGCGTTAGAATGACGCACGGCTGGACACACACCCCTTGGGCTGACGCATGGTAAGCTATTACAGACACTGCCTGCGCAGGTGGGGACCACCCAGGGGACTGTCCATGGTGTTGTATGTTGGGTCCTGGCCTATGAGGGGTTTGCCTGATACAGTTAGCAGTCTAATGAGGATGCAGGTACGGGTTTGTGGTTAGACTGCTCATGTGTGTTGGTTACCTTAGGCTCTGCTTTGGGGGGGGCAAGGACCTGAGGTGGGATGGGGTTCCGTTTGGGGGGAGTGTTGGCTTGGGACAAGCTCTGCTGGAGGCTCGGTGGGGAACCTACAGTAGGGGATTGTCTTAAGGGATGCCGGTAGGAGGGGTGTTAGTCCACAAACTCTGGTGGAGGAAATCATTGGGGAACCTGCAGTAGGGGCTGTCTGAGGGGGATCCTCCAAGATAGGATGGTCTGGGTCCCATAAATTAGTCGCTGACTGTAGATG
>BFEA01000328.1:1799267-1820882 GCA_003427395.1 Chara braunii | reverse complement strand
GATCGGACCTACGATCTCACGGCCCAGATCGCAGGTCGAGGGTACAGCACCACGGCCCAGCACTACTTATAGCTGGGCCAGCTCCTGGGCAAAAAGAGTTCGAGTAGCTCATTCTGAGCGACACGCTGCTGGTTGGAGGTTGCGCTATGCTGCGCTAAGTAGAGGAGTAGGGAGTAGAGTTAGGCGAGGTAGAGAGTGGCGGAGGCCATACCTGCAGTCGGTGAGCTTACCTGGCGCCATAGCTGGGCTCCACGCGGTACCTGCACACAGCAACGGACGAGGTCAGTTCAAGTGGCAGCTACCTGCAGGTGAGATAGCAAGGAGGACTTCATCCYCCTCTCTCTCTCTCTCTCTCTCTCTCTCTCTGTCTTCTCCCTCCTCCCTCTTCCTTCTTCTTCTTCTATGAGAGTGTAAGAGGTTATCAGTAGGGATTCAGGTAGAGGTTGTAAAGGGCATATTGCCCACGATCTGATTCGACATTTCTGGGACGGACATTGTTGGGACATTCGGCAAGAGACTATTTTGGACTTTGCCATTGCGATCTGGGTCTACTCTCTCGCCTCCCATCTCCTTCGTCTCATCCCTCCCCCATCTCTCATCCGTGGTATCTCCCCCATGTTGCGTATGAAGGAGGGACCTTTCTTCCGTGTTTGCGGTCCCTCCTCTTATCTCACATGTGTGATGTCCGATGGATGTCGGGTCAGTCCAGGTCAGATCAGATCTTATCTTTGAGTCTTCCGCTGCGCCACATTGTGCCATTTGTATGTATCGAGGTGTACATTGTTTGTTGATGCTATGATGACATTGCTTTGTTCACTTCAGTCCTTTTCATCATATTGCAGATCCTTGGTCCACTGCGCATTGCTCCCCTGAGCATGCGTCACCTCCCCTTGGCTTGGAGACGGGTCCTCATAAAGAGTCATGTGGTGCTACCGAACGACTGGGTCATAAGATATGCAGACTTTCCCCATCCGCGCATCGTTTTCAAAGTTAGTTGGAATGATGAAGCTCGATGTACATTACATGCCCACGAACTACTGGGGCCGGGGGCCAGATTCCCCCAACTGACAAGGAATGAAGACCTGGATGCAATTGAAATGTGGGGAGGGCTAATGCTCACTAGACTGGTAGGTGATGTAACAACGGTTTCTTTGTGTACAAGCCCACAATCTCGATTGCCAAGCTGCCGTTTGACCTGCCTGAATGGGAATGGCCTATGCATGCATGGGAGTACACGGTGAAAGGGGTCTATAGAGCCTCAAGACCAGAACTGCCAATTGATCAAAGATGGGAACGAGATTCACTAATGGATCTCAAGTTACTGGAGTATATACCATGGCCTACCTACGCTAAGATTATGCCCACCAATATCAGGTTCTTGCAGTGGCAGATTCTGCACTGTTGCCTCCCGACCCCAGATTGGCTCGTGTCAAGAACGGACTTGGAACAAAAAGGTCTGTTGTCTCCCATTTGCACATATTGTGGAAGAGCAACGCCGCTCGCTAGAGCAACAATTGAACACTGCTTGCTAGCATGCCCGATGGTTAAGCAACTCTGGCAGTGGTGGGATGCAGCATTCCGCACACTCACAAACACACATATCCCGTGGGATCTAGGCCTCCTGCTGCTCGCCAAGAATCAACACCTATTGGCCCAATGGTCACCTTTTGCAGCCAATCTTCTCCTACATGAGACTGCACGTCCTTATGATGGCTTGGAGAGCCAGGTGCTCGCTTGAAAGAAAAGACCATAGATTCGGGTTGCAGCAAGCTCAACAGGCGATATAAGACACCATTACATCCCACACACATGAAGCCTGAAAATCCTTTAAGCAGGATCTTCGGGAACAGAAAGATCACGTAGTCATGTGACGCCCTAACCTCACGCCCAGTGCGACTTCCTGATCGGAGTGGGATGGGGGTTCGGAAGTGTGAAAAATGGGTGTGCCAAGGATTTTAGGAAAGTGGGGGTGGAGTCCCAGGGCGGAACTAAGATCTCCTGTGGCAAGTTCCAGCGGTACAGATGCAAAAGGGGATATACTTAGAGGGTAGGTTGCTGATGTCGTGCAGCATAAGGCAGATGGCATGCGTAGGGGACACTTCTCCGGTTATCGTTGTACCGATAGATTTAAACATACTTGCTTTCCCGAACAAAATCCCAACAACATTGCCCATGCTAACAGGTTTAACATTTCAGGCCAACAGGGAAAAGGAATCACCATTGCAGTTGGTTTCGTATTCGAGATTGGTCGCGCGATTCGACCAGTTGTCGGTGTTGCCCGTAACAGGCCTCGGGTTCCGCCGAGGCAGGCCGTACGCAGAAGTTGTGCCAGTGCAATTGCCGTTCAGCTTCAGTTCGGGCCTGTCGGGTATTTCCCGAAGCTCGGCCCGCCCGGTGATACTGACAACCCTCGCACGGCGGGCTGGGCCAGTAGCGAGCTATGAAATTGCACGGTACTAATGTGAGTTGGTGATACGGGAGAAGGATATGAAGGGAGGGAAGTTGGTAGTAATAATGACGAAGCCTGGGGATATAAAATATTGCGTGTTATAAGTTTTCGGGTAGTCGGGACACCTTGGGGTCGCTAGTTATGGCACCGTGAAAGTCTCTTGCGCATAATCGATCGTTTTCAGTGAGGCAAGGGAATTTCGAATTTCTTAAATTTCCCCACCGTCTAAGTTGTTCGCTTTCCCAATATTCCGGATCCCTCAGAGTTTCGTAATCAGACGCACGGGAAGGAGATCTGGTAGCCATGTCTGTTTAGTAAGTCGCATCCCCCACATCCTTACACGAGATTAAAGCCGACTTACGCAGGCGAGTGCGTACGTGGTGACTCGGTTTTCTCGAGATCGTGATCGTACGCACGCGTGTACGTAAGGAACAACCGATTGGTTCCGTGTGCCGGTCACATTCAACCGTAAATGCAATTATCCTACCAATCACTACATGCCACATAGGTGACGCAAAAGAACAATTAGACTTCAAACATCCAAAGTGAGCATTCCTCATCAGACCTGATTGCACATCTCATGCAGGCGAACACTGGTCAGAGACAACACGCATCGTAAAAACAGATCGAAAAAATCGCTAACAAAAAAAAACCTACATTAATTCCATGCATACATACCAAGCAAACAACAAGGAAAATCCGAGACAATATACGCGAGAAGTTCACAAGAAAAGGGCCGCGATAAAGAGATCCGCAATCTCATAATTTAAAATTATACAGATGCACAAAAAACAAAATGAAAAGAACAACAAAAGGAAGCCTTATTCCACACCCACACCACTGCTCTCTCTCTCCTTCTCTCTCTCCTGCTGCGGGCGGTCCGTCGCTGCGCATCAATACCCACGATACCGGCAGTCCGTCGCCACGTATCCACACAGAGTTGTCACCCCGCTTAGCTCGCATACGCCCGTCAGGTTCGTCCGTGCGCCACATTTCGTCGCGGCTTATACGTCAACCCTGCATACTTGGCACCAGCTCGTCGGATCGCCCAACTCTCACACTCACTCACCTTCCAAGTTGCTTGTTAGCCAACCCTCACTGATCGCGCTAACCTCAAAATTCTTAGAGAGCAAACTAATCGCGCTTGCGGAATTTATAGCATGCATGCCTGCGCGAAAGGTACGAGATTAAGATCAGATGGATAGGGAAAGAAGAGAGGAAGTGCCTACGTCTGCATGGCCAGACCGCGGCGTGGGGGTCGTAGCCGCTCTCCACGCATCGATCCGGTCATGCAGGCGCCTCGACCAGTTAGAACAGAGCATGCAAGATGGGGAAGAAGGAAGAAGGCGGGCAACATAGGAGAATCAAGAAAGAAGAAGGATTATAGTTGCAATCACGCCCGCCAAAAACGACAGTTGCACAAGATTAAAAACGTGATTCAGTCAGAACCCAGTTCCTCGCGCCACAAGATGCGTGCGAACGTTGCGCGACAAAATTCAGAGCACCTAAATTCCTAGTCTAAGTCCTAATTGCAAAAGGAAAGTCCGAGAAGAAAAACAATTCCGAGAGCCCGTGGGGGCTCGACATCAGTTAAAAATTCGAAAACGAAAATTCCCGTGCCCAATCGCGCAAAAATTCCTAGTGCTTACAGCAGAACAAGAAAGAAACTATGGTACAATCATTTCTTGCGCCCGTCATGGTGCCACCATCCAATCGTCGGCGCGGGGCTTTCCCGGCACGGGGCAAACGAATTCCAACAAAAACAAAAAAGAAGTGAGGGTATCCATGCAACTTGCCCAACCGATCCCCGCTTTCCACAACTCACCCCTTCGTCCTGTCGTTTCTCCCTCTAGCAACCCGGCGAGGAAAATCGCGCAATGACAGAAAGTAGTTCGTCATATATGTGACGCCCAGGGGGTTCCAATCTTGAGCAAGCTCCTGCTTGCTTGATTCTTCGACACGTGTCGACCTCTCTAATCGATCGACGACGTTGAGCTCTCTACGTGCCACTTACCGTAAGATAAAAGCGCGGAAGTCATCCAACGTGACATTCGTGGGTTCTATCCTACAGATTCCCAGGGAAGGGCAATCTAATTACGGACGGAGGAAGTGGTGGAGGATCTTGGGGAAGAGGGGGCATGAAGCGATGGATATCATGGGTTCCGAGGGCGGGAAGGGAAGTGTAGTGGATGGAATGGTGAATGCGAGGGAAAAGAGCATACTCGTGTTGATGGGGAAGCGAGGCGAGGTAGTCGGGATAGAAGGTGGAGATGGTACGACGGAGGGCAGCGCGAAAATTCTCGTAGTTCTCGCAGGCGGGGATCGTACCCGAGACAACATAATAAACTTCTATGTTATTGTATTCCCGCCAGTTCGTGCTAAAGAGAAGGACGTGGAGAAAGAAGGAATCGACGAGGGAGCGAGTGGTAGAGTGCGGGACGATGGTGATTAGGAGATGCGTGGCGTAGAGTTGATGGAAGAGGGTGGGCGGAAAAGGACACCATCCATCAGGGAAAGGGGGTTGACCTGGGAGTTGGCGAACCATCATGTAATCATGGGGACGGCGGGATAATGACGGGGAATGAAGCCCGATCACCCGCATTTCTACATAGGCGAAGGGTAGGGCGGGGTGGGGAAAGGGATGGAGTCGGCGATTCACTCCTCCTGCGGCGGCGGCTTCCCGATCCCTCGGTGGCAGCTCCATCGTCTTCGGGCTCCTCGCTCGGCGGCTCCGGATTGAGCAACGGGTCTCCCAACAACAGCTCCGACGGGGGCCCTTCCTTGATCGGTTGCTTGCCTTCCGCCTTTTCTCGTTGCCTTTGCGCTTCGACCTCTCTTTCTTCTTCACTTTGCTTGGGCCGATCGCCTGCTTCTCCGGGCTCGCTCTCCTCCTCTTCTTCGTCTTCCTCCTCTTCCTCTTCCTCTAATTCTTCCTCGGTCTCTTCTTCGCCGAGGTAGTCGGAATCATCCGGATCCGTGCGCGATTCTTTTTCTTCTTTTTCTTCTTCTTCTTCTTCGTCGTCGTCTTCGTTGGTGGCGTTTCACACGTTTTTCCGTTGGATGACGGGGTCCCACAACACAAGATCGGTGACGTTGATTTCCAGGTAGAGATCCTGGGACGGGAAAAGACAGTTGTCCGCGTCCAACTTCGTGCACGTGGACCACAGCAGATGAGGCGCAAGCATGCGAGGAAGTACGTCAGGGTCGGGCTTGCTGTCGAACCTTGATAGGATGTCAAGGGGCAGATCGTCCACTAGCTGTGCCAAGAAGACCAATAACTCGCTCCTGATGAGGGCGAGATTTCCCTCCTCCACCAAAATACTATGCCCAACAGTTCTCCCTCCGTTTTCGTGCGCCAGGCCTGTACGATTAGCAGCTCCACCTCATCGTTCGGGACTTCAGTCCCCTCCCCCCCAGGTGTTGGCTCGGACCAATGAAAAATCGCCCTTATGAGGCAGAAGCTAAGCTCCAGGTAGGCGTCCCACCAATCACTTCACTTATCTTCGTTCAGGATCGGCACGGTAAGCAACTTGATGCAGAAAGAGAGGGTGGGGGCGTGAGCGGACTGCCAAAAGGTGGGGAGATCGGAAGGAAGACCGAAGAGAGAAAGATGACGACGACTCATTGGGGCAGCGCAAAAGGACGAAGCTCCAGAAGCAGGATCGGCGGCGAACTGCTGGAAGAGCGGAGCTGCAGATCGATGTCATGAGACGTCAGGATCCTGTCTCCCCGTCGGGCCAGGAGCGCTGTCCACCCAGGCGCAATTTCTTCTCCCCAAGCCCTCAAGGTCGGGAAGATGTCCGCGTGGATCGCCGAAGGTATTGCGGTGATGTCTCCGGTGAAGACGATGATGACAGAGACGTGGCTGAACCCGGGTAGAGAGCGCTGAAAGGTCGAGATCTCAGCTAGTACACATGTCGTTCCCGCCTGCGCAAATCGGAACTCGGCCGCCGCGTGGATTGCTACTGTACTGAAGAAGGCCGCAAAATGAAGAAGGTCGGGGCTAAGTCGTGGCCGCTGCACCTGCCGGATTATCGTAACTCGCCCCCTCGGGGTCATCAATTGCGCACCTACTGGCTGCTCCACCGAAAAGCTCATGGCGATGGAGGTGGGGACGGAGTTGCGGACAAGGAAGGAGAGGGGGAGGCTAGACAGTCGTCCTCCTCTTCGGCGTCGAAGGAGGAAGCAGACGAAGGTGGAGATGGGGAGGTAGGGAAAGGACTCAGATAGGACACATGGCGAACGATCGGACGAGCCGATCGGCTGCCTGAGACCTTGGGTGCTAACCGCACCTTGTTCACCCGTTCGGGCCGAGCTCAGCCACGCGAAATCGCCTGAAGAATCGTGGCCCCAACTTCCCTTGGCGAGCACATTTCCTCACCTGCACCATATCCCCCAATTTATATTGGGGCCGCGGACTCGCGTTCCCATTTCGGGCCTCGTAGCTTCGGACCTGTCGTCCGTGGGCCAATTCAGTCATCCGCTGGCACTTTCGGGCCAGTCGGGGAAGGGACCGTTCCATCAATTCCAAGTGTCGTTTGGCCTTGTTCCGAGCCGTGGCCCTCGTAGGCCGTCGGCCCAGGGTCGATTCATCGTGGAGACTCGGTATCGAGACGCATGCCAAGCTATTGGTACGCAATTGAAAAGTGGTTGAGCCTGTAGACTTGTGGGGTGTTCCTCGATGAACCGCCAAGATGTGATCCACAATATCAGGCCACGGCCTCGTGTCCCGAGCCGCGATATTTCGTCGCAGAGCTGTCTTAATTACCAGGTTCGCGTTTTCTACCAGCCCATTAGACTGTGACATGTGGGGTGCAGTATTACGAATGGCGACACCAGGTATGACCAGATTCATTAAAACTTCCCCTCTAAATTTCGCCCCATTGTCGGTTAAAATTTCTTCCGTGTCCTGGTGCATCCCGAGGAAACGGTTGACATATCGCGCAATTTCTGCTGCCTGTCGCGTCCTGCATGGGTACGCCTCGATCCATTTCGAAAAGTGATCCACGAATACCAATAAAATTAAATATTCGCAGCTATTCGGTCCAGGAGGCACCACGATATCGGTAGTGTCCATGCTAACTCTTTGAAAAGGTCGTTCGACTACAGTCGGGACTATCGATCTTGGCGGCTGGATCAACACCTTATCAGCAGCGCAAACGTGACAATTTCGGACGGTGAACTTAACATCGTCACGAATATTGGACCAGTACCATTCGTTCTTATCAATCGCTGTCTCGGTGATTCGGACGGCGAAATGGGTCGCAATTTCCTCGTGCGCCGATTTAACCCAGTCATACCTCATGAACGGGTGTGGTACAGTCAGGCATATCCCACTACCGTCCGTCTTCCGTTTTTCCAACCGTCTTCATTCCAGTGATAGTCCCGAGCCCTCTCATTAGCCCTCCTCCGATCCTCCTTGGTGAAGTCTCGGAGGGGGTTCCCTACTACAGTAGTTATCAAAGCGACGTCGGTCCATACTTCTGCCCTCCTAAACCTTTGGGTATTTTCCATACCTTCCAACATGGCATCGAGGAACCGAGCCTCGGTCGGGATTTTGTCAATCCGACATAAGGGGCACAGCCAAGGCTTATTGCCGCTTCGATACTGGATGTAGGAGCCATGGGCTCTCGACACGCACTGTCGACAATCTACCCAATCGACGTACCTTTCCCCACTAGGATGCATAGGGGCCGAGTAGACCCGCGGAATGGTTTCGCAAAAATAACAAAATTTATCACGTAAGGAGAGAAGAGAGGAGGAGGAAAGAGGAGAGGGAGAGGCTCCAGAGTTGCCTCCATCACCCATTGCCACGTGCGTGCTCCTTGTTTCGTGGAAGAACTGCCACCTGTCTGTATCGGGGTCCGCTTGCCGGTTCTGGTTTTTCCACGGGATGATCTCTTCGCCTTTGGCGACCTTCGTTGGTCGATGTAGTCGCGTCAACCCGTCCGCATTCCCGTGCCTCTCCGTCTTTCGATGGATGATATCGAAATCGTACTGTTGTAGTGATGACGTGTTCGCGACCGTCGTTCCCCTCTGCGCTAGAATGGCGCAGATGGCCTCGGGTTGCCAATCCGTGATGAGAATGAATTGCTTCGCTGGGTCCGGTCAGATCAAAATAGGTGTCGTGGCCAGGGCTTCCTTGAGAGTGGTAAGGCCCGTTCGCACTCCGCGTCCTAGCTGAGGGGCTGGTCCTTTCGTAGCAAGTTTGTTAGAGGTCGTGTAATAGCAGCGAATCCCTTGATAAATCGACGGTAATACGACGTCAGTCCCAGGAAGGCTCGAACCTGCATCAGCGACGTGGCAATTGGAGCGTCTCTGACAACTATGACTTTTCTCGAGTCGGGCCTCAAGCCTCCCCGTGTCACTACGTAGCCCAATAACGAGATTTCCGAAAGGAAGAACTCGCTTTTCTTCAGCGCAATTTTGAATCTGGTGTCTCTCAGCGCTCCCAACGTCCATTCGATGTGCGGTGCATGTCCGTGGTACGATTCCAAGTAGACCAGGATGTCGTCCATATACACGATTACGCAGAAATGAATCATCCCCTGCGTTAACCGAGTCTTGTTGACAAAGTTTTGGAACGTCACGTTCATCGCTCTTTGAAATGTAGTTGGCGCATTGCAGATTCCAATCGGACACCGAACCCATTGCCACGTGCCTTCGAACAAATCGAAAGCGTTCTTTGGCCGGTCTTCCTCCTTAACTAGGATATGGTGAAATCCATGACGAATATCGAACTTACTGAAGTAATTAGCACATCCAATCGCATTCAGCAAATCGTCAATCCGAGGGAGAGGATATACATCTTTGATCGTGATATCATCCAGCTTACGATAATTGATGCAGATGCGGACTGACCCATTCGTTTTAGGTACTAATACGACTGGGAACGACCATGGCCCAGTGGCCGGTTCAATCCAACCATTAGCTTCGAATTCCCTAACCCTCTGTAGAGCTGTCTTTCATTGCGCAAGGGAGTATTGATATGGTTTGCAGTGGATTGGGGGGGTGGTTTCTAGTCAGGATCTCGTGTTGAATCACTAATGACAATCCGATATCGGTGTCAGTTACACTAATCGCTCCCTGATATTCTTTTAGGATGCTCGCGATCGGGCGATGGGTTTCGTCGGGTACGTACTGTGGTACATGCAGTTCATACAGTTGTCCCAATAGTTGGACAGTGATGGATTTGGTATCAGTTCGTGCAGCGCTTCCGGAAGGGGGTGCAAAGATAAACGAATTATCTGATCGCCAGGAGAACACCGTGACCATCATCTGCGCATCTTCCTCGCGGATTGCCACATGTTCTTCTGGGGTCAGACCGTCGCGGATATCCTGCCATGATACGGGTTTCTCTGCGATCTTGATTCTGAGGCTGTTGGTTTGAACTTCGGGTCGCCCAGGGGGTTCCAAAGAATTGGCATCAGCCCTTAAGCGGAGCAATCTTACCTCTTTCCCTGGGGGTAGCAAGGAACGGGGCAAGTCCGTGATGTTACAAAATTTCCTCTTATCGTTGTATCTTGCAAGTAGCGGAGTGATGCTCTCGTATATGGTTTGAGGGGGTTCCAAAGAATCGGTCATCCTAGAGATTTGCACGAGAGGCTCACCCAAGATCATTGCACGTGTCCTCTTTACGTTCCGTTCCGTTATGCTGAATGATCTCGCCATCGTTCATAGAGCTAGGTAATAAATGCGTTGTTGAGCCAATTTTCGAACCACTAGATCATCCTCGTCACTGTCATCAGTATCATTCGAGAGTTCCTGTTTCTTTTCCCGTTCCGCTAGCCGAGACTTGTTACACTCTGCAGGATCTTCCCATGTGATCATTCGGAGGGCTCCTATTGAAGGAGATCACAGGGCTGCGTCCGCCATGGTTTGGAGAGTCAGTCGCATGGGTATGACGTACGGTTTTCCTCCTGTGTTTCGGAGGACAATCGATCGTTTTTCAAAGTCCAAATTGGCTCGAAATGCGGTGAGGGCAGGCAATCCTAAAAGAACGTCGTAGGTGCTTACATCTAATAATACGACATTTCCCAGAGCATGTACCTTTCCTAACCGAAAGGCAACATTTGTCATTTGCCCTACTATTTTAATCTTTTCTTCGTCTGCAAAGACGAGATGATATTTCTCCGCAAGCATGATCAGGTCTTTTCTTATTCCCACTCTTTCTACTATCCTTAGCGAGATAGCCAAGACGACGACTCCTGAATTGATGATGGCATTGTACGGAATTCCCCAGACTTCGATGTCACATTCGGCGGATTTCCACGGGATTGCTTTGATCCGTAGGAAGTGATCATCTTTCTGTATTAGTCCCAATCATATAGGTTCTGTCGTACTGCCAGGGTTCGGATTGTCCTCTTGGGCATGGGTTTTTCCTTTCGTGTTTGTCGTCCTTGCAAGAGCGAATCGTTTTCTGTTCGCCTTGCAGTGTTGCAACATGCGCTCGTTAGCCTGTTCCGAAATGGACAACAGGTGTCTGATCGGGAGGGGAATGCGGTGATCCAGAGCGCGGACGACGTTCAGAACATCCATTTCCCCAGTGACGAAGGTGGGTCCTCCGGATTCCATTTCCCCTGGAGAGGGTCTCCATTCCGCCACCTCTCGTTGTTCATGAGCGGGTCTAATAGTCCCGATCATTCCCAACCCCGGATATCCTAATGTTACGTACTGGTCTAGCAGAATAAGCTCTGCAGCTTCTTCCGTAGTGGCCAACGTACTCCCTCGTCCTTCGATTTCTTCCAACATCGCTCCTACCCTTCCCGACCTATTGGCGATTAGTGTCGCAGCTACTGGGGCGGCCCCAACTCGAGGTTGTGCGGGTCCGAGTCGGTGGGGGCAATCCCGGGATATGTGTCCCGGTTGGTGACACGTGTAGCAGACGCTCAGATTACCTGCAACACCTCCGACTGCGGGAGCAGGGGCCAATCCCTGCTATATTGGGGCAGCTCGTACAGCTATGGGACACATCGATCTCATCATCGATTCTATTCGAGCATTGTGTTCGCGCTGCTCCTTTTTGCTTTCTTGAATCAGGTTGACCAGTGTTTTGGTTAGCTCTAGTAAAGCAACTGATTTGTTCGATCATGTGGGATTTTCCACCGGTGGTGGGGGCGTAGCCATCACGGGGACGGGCATTCCCGTGATCACACTGGGGGCTGTCCGTTTGGGTACGATCTGCTCCAAATAGGTAACTGGTCCGGACACAAACTCCATACTTTTGAACTTGTTTTGCAGCGCGGCCAATTCGGCCTTGGCCCTAGCCATCTCCGATGAGTCCCCTTCCCTGGAGTAATCTTCCCCTTCTAGGAAACTCGCGGCGAACTTTCGTTCCATCTCTTCCACGGCGGCCATAATCTGTTGCAGCGTATGAGTGATGGGGGAAAACTGTTTACGCAGCTTCGCCCTCATTATTCTGCTGCGGAGTCCATCGATAAATAAGTCTCTTCCTACCTGCTCTCCTCGCTCAGTTTTCACAAACATTCACTAAAATCTATTGCGGTATTCCGTAATGGATTTGAGGGGCTTTTGAACCCGATCTTTAATCATAAAGAGAGCCTGTTCGGGATGGATATAATCGAATCGATTCAAAAAGTCCCGCTCGAATGTTGGGAGATCAATCCAAACATAGGTACTAAACCAATGATGTTGATCGCCTCCCAATCGGGCGGGGATGTTAATCTGTGCTTCGTCATTGTCATACTGCTGTGCTCGGAGCGTGGCCAACCATGCTCCGGCGAGATGATGTGCTCGGTCAAAAAGGTAGAGATCGGGTGGGGCCACAGGTGCCCATGGCGCAGGCGTCGACTGAGCTTGATTGGGGTTTTGTTGATTAGCATTCATGTTGGTCGCCTGCCGAGCACCCGACCTATTCCTTGTGACTATAGGATAGCGTCGCAACTCGTTCCGTGCTCGGGGGCGTCCTCTGTTAGCCAGGTCGCTCTATACTAATTACCCACCTGTCAGCCTGGAGCCCGCCACGTGTCAGTTCCGATACCAACCTCACGCCCAGCGCGACTTCTTGATCGGAGTGGGATGGGGCCCCGGAAGTGCGAAAAAGGGGTGTGCCAAGGATTTTAGGAAAGTGGGGGTGGAGTCTTAGGGCGGAACTGAGATCTCCTGTGACAAGTTCCAGTGGTATAGATGCAAAAGGGGATATACTCGGAGGGTAGGTTGCTGATGTCGTGCAGCATAAGGCAGATGGCATGCGTAGTGCATCTCTGGCTACAGCTCGGGGACACTTCTCCGGTTATCGCCGTACCGATAGATCATAGATTTAAACACTCTTGCTTTCCCGAACAAAATCCCAACAACATTGCCCCTGCTAACAGGTTTAACGTTTAAGGCCAACAGGGAAAAGGAATCACTACGCCGTTGGTTTCGTCTTCGAGATTGGTCGCGCGATTCGGCCAGTTGTCGGTGCTGCCCGTAACAGGCCTCGGGTTCCACCGAGGCAGGCCATACGCGGAGGTTGTGCAATCGCCGTTCAGCTTCAGTTCGAGCCTGTCGGGTGGTTCTCGAAGCTCGGCGCGCCCGGTGATACCGACAACCCTCGCACGGCGGGCTGGGTCAGTAGCGAGCTATGGAATTCCACGGTACTATTGTGAGTTGGTGATACAGGAGAAGGATATGGAAGGGAGGGAAGTTGGTAGTAATAACGACGAAGTTGGGGGATATCATGATAGAATATTGCGTGTTATAAGTTTCTGGGTAGTTGGGACACCTGGGGTCGCTTGTTATGGCACAGTGAAAGTCTCTTGCGCATAATCGATCGTTTTCTGTCAGGCAAGGGAATTCCAGATTTCTTAAATTTCCTCGCCGTCTAAGCTGTTCGCCTTCCCAATATTCGCGATATTCCGGATCCCTCAGAGTTTCGTAATCAGACGCACGGGAAGGAGATCTGGTAGCTATGTCTGTTTAGTAAGTCGCATCCCCCACATCCTTACACGACGTTAAAGCTGACTTACGCAGGCGAGTGCGTACGTGGCGACTCGGTTTTCTCGAGATCGCGATTGTACGCACGTGTGTACGTAAGGAACAACCGATTGGTTCTGTGTGCCGGTCGCATTCAACCGTAAATGCAATTATCCTACCAATCACTACATGCCACATAGGTGACACAAAAGATCAACAGTTAGACTTCCGAAGTGAGCATTCCCCATCAGACATGATCCCGCATCTCATGCAGGCGAATACTGGTCAGAGACAACACTCATCGTAAAAACAGATCGAAAAGATCGCTAACAAAAGAAAACCTACATTCATTCCATGCATACATACCAAGCAAACAACAAGGAAAATCCGAGACAATATACGCGAGAAGTTCACAAGAAAAGTGCCGCGATAAAGAGATCGGTCATCTCAGAATCCAAAATTATACAAATGGACAAAAGAAAAAATGAAAAGAACAACAAAAGGAAGCCTTATCCCACACCCACACCACTGCTCTCTCTCTCCTTCTTTCTCTCCTTCTCTCTCTCCTGCTGCGGGCAGTCCGTCGTCGCGCATCGATACCCACGATACCGGCAGTCCGTCGCCTCGTATCCACACAGAGTTGTCACCCCGCTTAGCCTGCATACGACCGTCAGGTTCATCCGTGCACCACAGTCCGTTGTGGCCTACACATCCCCGCATACTTGGCACTAGCTCGTCGGATCGCCCAACTCTCACACTCACTCACCTTCCAAGTTGCTTGTTAGCCGACCCTCACTGATCGCGCTAACCTCAAAATTCTTAGAGAGCAAACTAATCGCGCTTGCGGAATTTATAGCATGCATGCCTGCGCGAAAGGTACGGGATTCAGACCAGATGGATAGGGAAAGAAGAGAGGAAGTGCCTACATCTGCATGGCCAGACCGCGGCGTGGGGGTCGTAGCCGCTCTCCACATATTGATCCGTTCATGCAGGCGCCTCGGCCAATTAGAACAAAGTATGTGAGATGGGGAAGAAGGAAGAAGGCGAGCAACATAGGAGAATCAAGAAAGGAGAAGGATTACAGTTGCAATCGCGCCCGCCAAAAACGACAGTTACACAAGATTAAAGGCGCGATTCAGTCAGAACCTAGTTCCTCGCACCACAAGATGCGTGCGAACGTTGCGCGACAAAATTCAAAGCACCTAAATTCCTAGTCTAAGTCCTAATTGCAAAAGGAAATTCCGAGAAGAAAAACAATTCCGAGAGCCCGCGGGGGCTCGACATCAGTTAAAAATTTGAAAACGAAAATTCCCGCGCGCCAATCGCGCCAAAATTCCTAGTGCTTACAGCAGAACAAGAAAGAAACTATGGTACAGTCATTTCTTGCGCCTGTCATGGCACCGCCATCCAATCATCGGCGCGGGGCTTTCCCGGCGCGGGGCCAACGAATTCCAACAAAAACGAAAAAGAAGCGAGGGTATCCATGCAACCTGCCCAACCGATCCCCGCTTTCCACGGCTCACCCCTTCGTCTTGTCGTTTCCCCCTCCCAGCAGCCCGACGCTGAAAATCGCACGATGACGGAAAGTAGTACGTCAGAGTCAGACAAACCATGATTGATAACTATCGCCAGTTATGGCAGGACCTGAATAAGATCTTCTCAAAATTGGACACGGTGCTCAACATCCATTGGAAGTCCTGGAGCGCCACAAGAGCCACTTGGCAACGCAGGCCCTTCAGTGAATTCGAAGTCCCGTATCTTCAAACCAATTTTGTGCTGGTCATAGATGCATCATTGCAAGCGTCCCACCCACCCCGCCCTCCAGGTCCTATCCCCCTCGCTTTCACCGACTATCCCCCCCCTTTCTCCACCCCCCCACCACCTCCCTCCCTCCACCCCGCCACCCATGGTTTACGGTGATAATGGAGGTCCCCAGGATTGAACACTCGGCAGAACCATCACCAATAAGGCAACAGGGACAGAAGGCAAGCAGCAAGAGGTGAGCTTGGAAACCGGCACAGGGACCAACACAGTAGTGGACGGGAATTGTAAGACCCGAGCAAACAGGTGGGAACGGACAACAGCAAACAGCACCCCACAAAGGGAGCATCAGTTGGCACTATGAAGACAAATGCATCCAGGCCCGGAGATGGGATAAAGAGACCGAGCGACCCTGTGATGTACCAAATGGATTCAGATGTACTCTGCTTGCAGCTCCCTGGTTGGTGGGGCCCCAATGTTGTAGGATATGGGATGAATGGTTATTGAGAGAGTGCAAGGCTTGACGAGTGTAAAAGAGTTCAAAGGGTTTAAAGGGTTCAAACAAGGGGGGGCTGCTGAAGAAGGCTGGGCCGATAGATAAGGGGCGTTTCAAGTCGGGACGGGTGATATAGGCAGCTCCATGGGATCGCCAAGCCCCGGACTGAGAAGTCTAATGGCCACAGTCCTGCCAAATTACGATTACCAATCGGTGTGTTGAAAGATGCAGTACAGTGTTTTACAGGTCATGTGAAAATATTGTATCTGTCACAGAAAAAAGAAATCCTGCAACATATTACATCATTTAACCAAAGCTGGCTTGGAGGGGACAAGGGAGGGAGGCTAGGGCGGGTGGTTTGGGAGGGAGCACAAGAAAATGACCAGGTTGGGCTTCAAAGGAACTACCGCTTGATATTCAATGACTGGATTGAAGTTGACTCAGCCTTCCCATTAAGGTCCCTGATGGACTTCCCCGATCCTTTTCCCCCATCAAATCTATGTCTAGTTCCCAGATCATGGTATGGATATGAATGATCCCATAAGAGATTGATACAGTGCTAGGAAGATATGTCCTTTCAGGCGCCCCAGCAGGTGTTGCTCCCCACCAATCGATGGAGCCTCTCCTTATGTGCTAGTGGTGTCTGCTCTTATCAGCATCACTATCACAGGCAGGAGTATTTTTTTATTAAAAAAAAAAAAAAAAAGGTCATGTGCCCAAGAGGGGAGGTAGGGGAATGGGAGGTTTGGTGCCTGCATGCTCTGGGAACCATTGATAGGGTATACCACCTGCCTCCAAGGCTGATAGTTGAAGCTAGGCTTCTGTTAGTTGTGTAGCTCCATCTCCCTCCTCCCAGCACAGGTCATGATGCTGCCTGTTGCAACAATCTGATGTCTGTACAAACCACCAATTATGATGTTTAGGGATGCTGGACCCGGTTTCCAGCAGGTGCTGCTCCCCACCAATAGATGGTGTCTTCCCGAGTGTGTTAGTGGTGTCTGCTCTTATCAGCACCTCTAGCATCACGTCGGGCTGTTTAAAAAGAAAAAAAAGAAAAAAATGGTGAAGAGCCCTCCTTCCACTTGCCACTAGAGCTGGCCGTTAGTCCCCTTGTCATGGTCTGGTATTTTGTGTGTTTACATCGAAAGCTGGGCCTGCTTGTTCTTTTTTTCAGGGGCGAGGGAGGGGGCAGCTTCTCATCCGGTTTACCAATAGCCTGGAGCTATCACAAGAGGAGGGGTGCATCAGATTGGTGCTCTTTATACCAGGCTATACTCCTCCCTACAATTCACCTTTCACTACCTACCTACCACTACTCCTAAGCCTGTATAGGGAAAATCTGCAAGCATAGCTACGTCTCAGGCTCTCACAATCAATTTTTTTATTATTATTTTTTTTTTTTAAAGAAAACCAGCGACCACTACTAGAGGGGGTGATAAGAGCAGCCGCCTCTAGTAGCTGTCCCTGGCTGCTCCATCTATTGGTGGGGAGCTGCACCTGCTGGAAACCGGGTCCAGCGTCCCTGTATAACAAGATCAACCACAAGAATGTTCGAGAGCAGGCCGCCAGCATTGATTGCCCCAGGATACCCAGGACGATTGACTGAGCCGTTAGGGAGGTCATGGAGACAGAAGTGCCTCTTCACCCTTTGAGCAGGGCGCCTCATCTATCCTGGTGTTACTAGCATCTTTCATCGCCATGAGTGTATGGATAGTATCTTCTATAAAAAGAATGAGCAGAGCTTAGACGAAACAGAGGGGGGGGGGGGCAGTTATCGGAGCTGGCCCAAGCCAGCGCTGCTTGCAGCATGCCGAGGGAAGGTGTACTCATTTATGGGAGGAAGCTACCGGGGCTACGTTCTTCACCCGAATAGAACGCCCGGTCATTGTAGCTGTATTTGGGCCAACGTTCAGACCACATGCAGCGATAAAGACTGGGCGTTTGCTACGAGTTGCATGTGGTCTGAAAGTTGCCCCAAAAGAGTATACAAGCAGAAGACCCTAACGGGATGTCAGCCTTACGATGAGCCGGGGTTAGCTCCTACCTTCTTCACCGGAATAGAACGCCCGGTAATTATTGCCGTATCGGGGCTGAAAGTTGTGCCAAATACAGCTATAATGACCGGGTGTTCTATTCGGGTGAAGAGGGTAGCAACCACAAGGGCCTAAAGGCTGTTGGACTTTAAACCACCAGTACTTGGCACAACTATCGGCCGTGGCGCTTCGCCGTTAACGCGTCGCACCTTTAGGGCTTTGGGGTACCGGACCACAATGGCGGGAAGCGCCAGCCAAAAAAAAATTCAAACGGTACTGCGGCGCTTCGGCAAGAATTGGCGCGCAGGGGCATTCCGGGCTCGGCATCGATGGTTGGGCCAAGTACTGGTGGTTTAAGAGACTTTTTTTTTTTTTTTGGGGGGGGGGNGAGAGAGAGAGAGAGAGAGAGAGAGAGAGAGAGAGAGAGAGAGATGCAGCGAGAGAGAGAGAGGTTCGCTACTGCGGGTCAGAACGACAAAAACCAGCACCAGTGAACACGGATACATCATGCAGTAGTGAACCACGTCATACACAGACAAACAGGGATGAAGACGTTGTGATACAGGTAGTCAACATACATCATATGTGGAGAGAGAGAGAGAGAGAGAGAGAGAGAGAGAGAGAGAGAGAGAGAGAGAGAGAGAGAGATCACGTTTCCCTAACTACCCGCGCAGCCACGATTTGACATCTTGTGTAGAGAGTTTTTAAGCGGTCGTTGACGTGGAGTCCTTTCCTGCAATGCTGATATTCGTTCTTCCCCCCACGCCGCCCCGCATTCATTACAACCTGTAACATCATCTCTTTCATGTACGATATGAGATGGGACATACAATTCGCAACCAGTCTCGCCATTTGTCGTGAATTCGCTTTTGCAACGAACTGTTCAAATGTGTCTGTCGTCATAGGTACTGCAACATATTCATCATCAGCACGCGGCGTTTTACTTGCGACGACGCATGAAAAATTGTGTCGGACGTTGCGACAATTCAGTGCGCTAACATCGCCTGTGTGTCCGAAAATCGATTCAACGCGGGTTTCTCGTTGAAAAATTCAACGCGCGTTGAATTCGCGTTCAACTCCCGTTCAAACACGCGTTGGACGCGAATAAACGGGGTCCGGGATGATTTTTTTCCTGGGCTAAACGTGATCCAAAAAATATATATATATATATATATATAGGGGGTTGTAGGTCCTTTCGAGGACTACAACCCTATATTTTTATTTTTATTTTTTGATGTTTCAGTATATTTTAAAAAATTCAAAAACAGAAACACACAATGCAAAAAACAAAAACTAAAATGAAATGACTGTTTTTTTTTGGGGGGGAAGGGGTGTGTCGGGAGGGGATGGGGGGGCTTCAGGAGGTTTAGGGAGGGTGAGGGAAGGGGTGTGTCAGGAAGGGCTTAGGGCGCAGAAAAAAATATTAGGGCCACCTATTCCTCATTGAATTTTGTTTTTTTTCCTTCTGAAGGGCCCCCAGCCGATATTCTGCAGGGCTCCCATGTCCCACCAGAGACACTCGTCATATATCGGACGAGAGGGGAGCAGGCCAGCAATATATCTTGTGGATCCGAAGTCAGGTCTGCATTCCAACAGTTATGGGCTACAACGACTTACTACTGTAGCTCTCTTTTGCTTTTGTTTTCACGAGCAGCTCCACTCGTCAACACTCGCACAAAAAACAAAACGTATGGCCGCGTATGATTCCATGTTCTAGAAGAAGATTCATTCGAGTTTTGTACTTTATTTTTTTGTTTTTGTTTTTTTTTTCCCTTTTCCTACGAGTTGTGGCCCTAAGGGCCTAGCTCCACTCGTCAGCACTTGCACAAAAGACAAAATATATGGCAGCGTATGATTCCATGTTGTAGCAGAAGATTCATTCAAGTTCTGCACTTTTCTTTTTTTTGTTTTTCGTTCTTTTGTTTTCCTTTTCCTACGAGTTGTGGCCCTAAGGACCTAGCTCCACTCCTCAGCACTTGCACAAAGACAAAACATATGGCAGCTTATGATTCCATATTGTAGCAGAAGATTCTTTTTTTTTTTTTTTTTTTTTTTTTTTTTTTTTTTTTTTTTTTACACCTGCTGGAAATCGGGTCCAGCGTCCCTGTACAGTTAAGAGAATGTATCTGCTGGAAAACGGGTCCAGCATCCCAGTACAATGATGTGAATGTATCTGCCGGGAATTGGGCCCAGCACCCTTATGCAAAACCACGAAACCCTAACAATCTGTATCTGTCCAAAGGAAAACACACAACCAATGTGTTTGATCTTTATCCATCGAGTATGTGATACGGTGCATGTGAACATTATCTGAGATATACTCGATCTGAATGTTCCAAAGATGAGCAGAGGCATTGATTACTTCCCTGCGACAGGGAAGGATTGACCTTGTGCCCATGAAGAATTATTGTATCTATAAAGCCGTCGACATCAATTGCCTATGAGAAACAACTGCAGTTCTCAGAAAAAAACTGCCTATGATCTACCCAACCACAATCCAAACCTGGAAACAGAAGGTTCTAACTAAAACCTCCTACTGTTTACACCTCCCTTTCAACAAGCGAAAAAAACTTTCTACCCAACCACAATCCAAACCTGGAAACAGAAGGTTCTAACTAAAACTTCCTACTGTTTACACCTCCCTTTCATCAAGCGAAAAAAACTTAAGCCCAAGCGTTTAGTCCTCGTACCAGAACTTGGCTGATCTCATACCCCCCTATGCTAGGGTTACAGAGCAACACAAACTTCCCTGGTACTGACCAGCCTGGTTCGATTAGCCACACGTCCCTACGTTAGAGGGACCCCCCCCCCCACATCAGTTACGTCGGTCAAACTGGTTATGCCTTCCTCCCTCGACATAACTCCACAGACCTCTTGCTCCCCCAGGTTACAGAGCAAAAGCTCCAGCACCGGTCTGCGTCGTCCGACCTTTGTCCTTCTGACCTACTTAGACAAATATCCCTTCCCATATTGAACCCCCCTTGCTTCCTCCCATCTTTCAGTTCTCACCTTGCCGAGGGAGGAAGGCAATCCAATGGCGAAGCAGGGGGGCCGCCTTGACACCCTCTGGGGCCGGGGATAGTCTCAGGGGTGAGAAGAGGTCAGCTATGGTTGATGTTGTTTTGATTGGTACTGTCTTTGAGTAGTAGTGTCCCAGTATAGCTAGGGCTAGGAGTTGCTCTCGGATTAGGAGGCCGGAATAACTGATATAGCATAGTATTCACAATCCTTTAGATCTAATAAAGGTGGTGCAGTCAATTTCTTTAGAATTCTCAAAAATAAAAAGCATAATCATCTTCATCAATATCATCATCATCATTAGTATCATTATCTCATCAATGCTATATTAAGCTTTCTGGTGTTCTGGAATTTTTAGGCAACATCGAGTTTTCTTCCACATCCGGGATATAGGATTTCAGGGATGGTCGGAGCTGTTTGTTTGAAAGAAAAAAAAAAAAAAAAAAGGATTTCAGGGATGGTCGAATCCGGACCGATATCTGCAGAGTTGTTTTTTTTTGTGCCCCTGTTTTGCCGATGCCAGAACGACGCTGGCCGAAGCTGGGGCGCTGCCTTGTAACCTGCAAAGGCAGGAGCGTGAGGCCTTGTAGAGAGATCTGGGGGTTGCCGAGGGAGGAAGGCAATCCACTGGCGAACCGGGGGGGGCTGCTCGGTGGCGACGAGAGATCAGTTATGGGTGACGTTGGTTAGGTTGGTATTGTCTCTGTTTTACAATGTCCTGGTACAGGGAGGACTAGAAGTTGCTCTAGGATTAGGAGACCAGAATTGTTGATATAGCATAACTTACTACAATTAATACAATTTGTTATCACCATCAGCATCACCATCAGTAGTATCATCATCATCATCAGGATCATCATCATCATAGTCACCACATGAGGGATGCTGAGCCTGCCTGCTCTTATCGTGCCTGCTCTTATCAACAGCACTAGCACTGCAGG
>BFEA01000328.1:1747828-1763657 GCA_003427395.1 Chara braunii | reverse complement strand
TTCCTACCCTCTGCCGGCCCTCACGCCCTAGTTAGACAGCCCCGCATGCTTCATCTAGGTGCGCCCAGTATACCAGGCTCCCTTGTTCCCTTGCATGGTCGACCCTCCATAGCGGTCACCCCTTAGTCAAGCTTTACCCGCCCTGATGGTCTATCTGTTAGGGTCATTGGTTCTTTTCGCTCCCAGTTCCCTACTCATTCAGCCTTATGAAATGTGTCTCCCTGTTATCTATGTGTGGATGCCCTTAGGAGTTTTCGACCCCTAGGCTGCATTCGCCACCCTCAGATACCATCCCACCCTTTGGTTTGCAACACACTCCTCTCGTGACATATGGTTGATTTGTTGTTGCCTTGTTGCTCTCAGACTGAGGCTATTGCCTCTAACAATTCTAGGATTTAGTTGTTCTGCTTTTGCTGTTCTTAGGACTTATACACTAGTCAGTTGTTCCCAGAATGAGGCTACTGCCTTCAACACTCTAGGATCTAGTTGTCACTACTTTCTGCTTTCCGAGGACATGTATGCTCGGAGCGGGAACGTTCCCCGCTCCCACCCACCACACGGCACAACAGGGAAAAACAGCAAAACCCGACAGTCAGGTTTTCGGCTGTTTCGACTGCTTTTCGGGCGTTTTCGGATGAAAAAGCGGAAAAAGGTGCTGCAGCAGGAGATCGACACGTGGCGAAAAAATGGAAAGTCATCACGACGCGTGCGCACAAGCGCGAAGGCCAAGGCCGCCGCACACGCACACGCGCCCACGCTGCCCCGCTCTCGGATTATTTTAATCAGGATCCAGGATGCATGCTGCCGCTGGGGTTTGAACCCAGGCACCTGCTGGCCATGCGCGTGCGTGTACCACCCTCATAAGACACTGACCACAGTCTATGTATGGCCTTGTAGCACGGCGACCTCGTGTTGAAGAGGTGCTAGTTATTTACCCCCCCCCTTCCCCGCCGACGAGCAGCGAGCAGCGGCCAGCGAGTCAGCAACGAGAGAGGCTGCTATTTACCCCCCCCCCCCCCCCCCCCCCCCCCCCCCCCGTGGCTGCTGCTTCAGCGCGCTCGAGTATGGTGAGCAGGACGTTGGTGCCCCGCTGTCACCAGAGGGTGACCATAGCGCCGACCTCGACCTTGGCGAGGCCGTCCACCACCACCTGGAGGACCCTACTCTCCCTATGGGTGAGCGCCTCCAGCTCATCTTCTCCACCCTTTCCCGGGCACGCAGCCGCCCTGGTCACGGTGGCGCGTCGCCCCCCGAGATCCCTCAGTAGGACCTCCCTCAGGGCTTTGTCCCTCCTCGCGGTGTTCTTTCCGCTGAGGAGCGCAAGGCTATTTTAGACCGACGTGGGAGTTTGCGTTGCCGCTTGGACGGTCATACCTCGTTGCGGTGCCCTTATACCACCGCCCTCAACCGCCACTACGATGACCTTTCCCACCAGCGTCGTGCGTCGTCCCCCCTCGGGGCCTCTCATCCCCGCGGCGCCTCCTAGCCACGGTGTAGTGTACACCTGCGCCCTCCTCTGTAGTGGGCTTTCTGACAT
This sequence comes from Chara braunii, assembly GCA_003427395.1. Taxonomy (NCBI): domain Eukaryota; kingdom Viridiplantae; phylum Streptophyta; class Charophyceae; order Charales; family Characeae; genus Chara; species Chara braunii. Next base: position 1,762,120 of record BFEA01000328.1, on the reverse strand, counting down.
CTCCGTAGCGGTTCACCTCTCTCGCTACTGGAGTTGAGGTATCGCAATACTCGACAGAGTGTACTCAGCCCTCTGTCGCAGTACAGTATGCGCCTCCGCAGACCACCGTCTCCCCTCCTTCCCCACCGCGACTACCGACGCGTCGAGCCATTCGCTCAGCCCGTTGCAGCGAGCAGCTTGCTACTCGCGAGGACGTTGTGTCTTCTCTTCTGGACTTGAGCATGCTTCAGGCTCCTCAGGAGTGACTCACCCTCCATGTCGCTGCACTGCGTCGCCTTCTCGCCATCCTCTCTGACCCTGATCGCACCCTCCCGATCATCCCAGTACGACTCAGGACCTCAACGAGGGTGTACTCAGCGTTGTGGGATTTTGGTTCTCAGGGCAACTTCATTCAACCACGGGTGGTGAAAGAAGCCCGCTTACCCACGACAGGGTCTCCGACTCCCATCTCCGTTACCTTAGGGGATGGCAAGACCAGCGCTTCTTCGATCAGACGGTCACCGACCTCCCTTTCTTTCTCACTCTCGAGCCGACTGATCGTTCCTCAGCGTCTCGTCAGCACCGCTCCTCTGCACATTTCGATGTGATGGAGACGGGGTACGACTTCATTCTCGGCACTCCGTGGTCTCGCCGGTTCCGCAGCACCGAGGCCGATTGGGCGACCAACACTCTCGTTCTCAAAACGAAGTGTGGACAGATGTATCGCGTACATTTCATAGGTACCATCGCGACACTACACCCCGATCCTCCTCCCTAGGAGCCTTCTGTACCCACACTATCTCCTTCTATCACTTTCACCTCGCCACGACAGTTCGCTCACTTCATCCGACATGACGACGTCACCTTCTTTATGGTGAACGTAACGGATCTCTTCCACCATGATTCACCCTATCCCGACGCCGAGCTCATCCCTTTGGAAGGAGCTTCGCAGCTTCCTAGGCCTGACCAGCTACTATAGTAATTTCATCCGGGGATACGCTAGGTATTCCTACGTCCTTACCTGCACCCTCCTCTGGAAGAACCCACCCTGGGCTTGGACACCCCTCCACGAGGACGCCTTCCTCGCCCTCAAGAAGGCGGTGACATGTGCACCGGTTCTTCACCTACCCGATTTTGATCGCCCTTTTATCCTTACCACCGATGCGTCAGACTTTGCTGCAGGAGCAGTGCTTTMTCAGGTTTTTCCATCCTCTCCCGATTCCTCTCATCCTCGTATCCCTCGCTTCCCACCACCTACCCCTACCACTGCTTTCCCCGACTAACGTCTACTCGTCCAGCTACTAACGAGCCTTCTATTGACTATTCTCCTACCATCGCCGAGGACGGTACTGTTCAGTCTCGCTCAAGTGATTGTCCGATAGCCTTCCAGACCTGTCTCTTATACACATCTAGATGTGTATAAGAGACAGGCTCCTGCCCGCCGAAATAAACTACATTGCTGATGAACATGAGGTTCTCGCATTCGTTTATGCCGCTCGGCACTGACGTCACTACCTGCACAGGGCACCGTTCACGGTGCGTACGGACAACTCTGTTGTCCAGGCTTTTCTGACAAAACCGAAGCTCACTCCTCGACAGGCTCGCTGGTGGCGCAACCTATCCGAGTTTAGTTTCACCACTGAGCACATCAAGGGTGAGACTAATCGGGTCGCAGATGCCTTATCCCGGCGCCCTGACCATGACCAGGAGCAAATCGAACTCTCTTCCATCTCGGTCACCACCGTCCACCACTCGGTGATCGACGAGTTCCGCACTCAGTACTGCCACTGCCCCGACTATCGCGACATCCACGCGATGCTTCGGAGTGGCAAGACCGTCCCGAACTACTCTCTCGGGGACAACGGTCTCGTGTACTGGCACGGTTCACAAGGCACCAGAGAGCCCCGTATTTGCATTCCCTCCACTGGACAGCTACGTGTCCAAGCAGTAGCAGAGTTCCATGACCAGGCAGCCGCCGGTCATAGGGCTTCCACAAGACGTTGGCTCGTGTGAGCCGCCTGTACGTGTGGCCGAAGCGCAAGGACATTGTGAAGGACTACGTCGCAGAGTGTCCCACCTGTTAGGCTATGTAGACCCCGTCGAATACCTGATAGACCCCCCCAGCCCAGTATCGTAGTTGTGTGTATGTATGTACGCCCAGAGGCTATGTATGTTTGTATCAGCCCATAGGGCCATGTGTTCTGGTATCTGCCCGAAGGCTACATGTGCTCTGTGTAACTGTACAACAAGATCTATGTGTCAGAAGGCCAGATATGTGCAGTCTATCTGTGCAGAGGGAACTATCTATTCGTTTGAAGAGATGACAGGCCAAGGTGGACAAGAACCCCCCCCGAAGTCCCAAGTCAGACTCGAACCCGTGATCTATGACAAGTGACCTGAAGACTCTACCATTTCAGCAACAATCGCAAACGGCCTGGGAGATCAGCAGGACAACCACGGACAACAGGACAACCACGAGCAACAGCCACAAGCAACCCACGCACTATCAAGACCCGACATACAACACCATGGACAAGCCTTGGGTGGTGCGCAGGCAGTGTTGTATAAGCTTACCGTGCGTCAGTCGTGCATCAATCGAACTCTGCCGGTGTCCATGCGCAAGACTGCAATTGAGTTTGGAACCCGCAACCTCATACCACAATGCGCATTTCCAACCGGTGCTCTAACCACTAAGCTACATCAACTGGACAAGAAGAAAAAATAACTTAAACCACTAGTACTTTCCCAGTGTTTTTCAGAGATGTGGCTTGTTAATGGCCGCAACTTTCGAGGCAGGGCTGCCGTTGATAAACGTCATCGGTGGCCGTTGTTGTGTTTCAGGCCCCCGAAAGTCATGGTGAGGGACCCATGGCCGATGTGTTTCACGCATGAGCTCCGAAAGTTGTGGTGAGGGGCCCCTGGCACAAAGCTTTTAACTCATGCTCCGATGGAATGGTGCCAGAGTCGCCAACCCACCAAATGCCCTTGGCTGAGCAACAGCATTCCATGGCCCCATTTCAATGCACCTGACGTAGTAAGTCACTTTTCCGTAAGAGGGTTGTAATTGCGCTTTTGTGCCTCTATGGTTGCTTGGGGTGTATTGACCAAAAGGCCGCTTCATATTAGATAGAGAGCGGGAGACCAAGATGGCGCTATCGATGACGACTACTCTGCCTACCAGTGAAGCGTGCAACCCCTTCCCCCTTACTAAACTTTGCATCTCTTATCTTCATCACGACACCGCCATGGTCACGAGGAGGGCCCATGGGGACAAGTCCTATACCCTACGCTCCAATAGTGTCTCCTTTTTTTTGCGTATCTGCCGGGCTGCTCCATCTATTGGTTGGGAGCGGCACCTGCCGGAAACCTGGTCCAGCGTCCCATTGATACATCTTACAACACAGAGAATTCCAATCATTGTTCCTAGGGCTGTCTTTTCACTTGTCAATCCCGGTCTCCGTTGTCCCATGGAGCTGCCAGTATCCCCCATCCCATTTTGGAGATCCCCTTGCCAATTTGGTCAGCCCTATTCAGCATTCCCCATTATTCATTATTACAACGTCGGTTTCTAACAACCCTTTAAACCACCAGTACTTGGCCCGGCTATCGAAGCCGAGCCTCCCAGCCCCCTGCGCGCCAAGTCCTGCCGAACCTCTGTTGGTCGTGTTTGTTTTCGTTTTGCCTGTGGCCTCTAGCCAATGCGGTCCGGTAGGCCAAAGCCCAAATGCCGCGGCGTGTTAACAAGGAAGCGCCGCAGATGATAGCTGGGCCAAGTACTGGTGGTTTAAGCCCCTTCAACCTTATACCCTCTCCTTCTTTTTCTTTTTTCTTTTTTAATATCAAAACAACCCGAGCGGCTGCTAGGGGTGCTGATAGCAGCAGACACCACTAGCATCGTCGGGGAGGCTCCATCTATTGGTGGGAAGCAGCACCTGCCGGAAATCGGGTCCAGCATCCCTGTTGAGTTATACCCTCTCAAAACCCATGCATGCCACATTAAAGATCCTTAAAGCCCGCGGCTTCAGGAGAGCAATACAACTAGACAAGGCTATTGCAGCACATATGGATCTGTCTTGTGTGTCACTGGGTGAGGTCTCTTGTCGAAGCTGCGTACGTAGTCCAAGGGCCCAGCTCCCCCTGGTGCATCAGTCTTCACCGTTCCGACTGCAGAGCCTGTGGCACCGAGACATGAGTAGTCACTCCGGTGTTGGTGCCATCGCTGTTGTTGTTGCCTGTTATTGCCAGTCGGTACACCATTGGCATTTCTGCTGTCCTATGAATTGTGGCCATTGCAAGCCACACGCCTGCAGGTCAAGCGGTCGGAGGGCGAGGGCAATGGCAGGCGGTGGGGCAACTGCGAGAGGGGAGTGGGGGGGGGGTCGGCGGTGAGCAGGATGGATGTGACGGGCATGGCGGAGCGACCGGAGGGAGGGGGAGAGGCTGGGCAGGCGGCACAAGGCTTGGGAGGAGGACGAAGTTGGGCTGGAGGTACGGGACCTGGAAGTCACTAAAGGGTTTCCTCTGCCAGCCAGGTTCCGTTCTCCTCCATGATTTCCACGTGATATTAAGAGCGGTGTCAAGTTCTGAAAACAGTTTGTTAAAGTCCTGCCAAATCTGCACATAGGAGTCTCGAATGATCTCCTTGATGGGAGGGTCTTTCTCCTCAAAGAAATCACGCGTCATCCGCTTCCAGGCTTCCTGGGTCTTGGTCCTGATCTGCTCTTCAACAGCTTGTTGCGCCTGCAGCAGGCCAAATTGGTAATTGGTGGTCCTTTCTTTCAAATGACCATCTGGCTCTCCAAGCCATCATAAGAAGATGCAGCCTCGTGTATGAAAAAAGGTTACTCACGAACGGGGACCAGTGCCCCAACAGGTGGTAATTCTCTCCCAGCAGCAGGAGCCGAGGCCCCAGGGGATGTGATATCCAGTGAGGAAGTGAAAGGCCGCATCCCACCATTGCCATAGTTGGGTGACCATCGGGTAGCGTCTCCTCTAGGTTCCCAATTGATGTGAAAACCGAGACGATGGGGTAGTGGCTGTGGGATACAGTCGCCATCCTTCTGTCTTGGTGCCCAAATTGACTGACACGTCTGAACCTATGGAAAAGAGTTCAGTTGTGTCAGGTAGTACCTGCATTGTGGCCACGTTAGCTTTTACCAATACAGTTAGATCGCCTGGGAAGGCAATACAGTTAGATCGTCTGGAAAGAGAAATCTGACATAAGTTGATATAAATGGGACGTTATCATTGGTTATGAGATTTTTTTTCTTCTTTTTGGTTATGAGATTTTTGCAATGTTTAGTTTTTCCAATTGCGAGTTGGCTCTAATAAAGGGCTGCCAATGTTTCCATAACTAAACCGGAAAGAAGGGCAGCAATTGGGTCTTTCTTCTTTTTTTCTAATTGGGTCATCTCGTCCCACTGACCTTCACAGGCAAAGAGGTGGGGAAATTTAGACATTGACCATTATGTTCTTGTTTTTTTTTCTGTGGGGAAAGTATGCGGGAGTCACAAAAATGAGTTATAATTCCACTATGGGCCAAGATACAGTTTCGAATTGCAGTTCGCGCAATGTATACAACCCAGCTTTCTGGCCAGGTAGGGTGCCCGAAGTACAATTGCAAACTGTATCTTGCCCCATACTGCAATTATAACTCGTTTTTGTGACTCTACTGAAATTACCCTTTTTTTTAATAAACGGCGACGGCCTTTTTTTTTGGTTTCTTTGTTCATCTCCAGTTGGCCCTGCTAGTGGTGGTGATACGTGCCCCCGCATCTACCAGCCCCGCGGCTGGCTCCAGTCTATTGGCGGGGAGCGGCACCTGCTGGAAATCGGGTCCAGCATCCCTTATACAGAGTTTACCAATGTTTCCAGAAGCTACTCTTTATTTCACTCCTTTCATTTATACTCTGAAGTGATTGCTATAATATATACTTCCTTAAAGCCATTAAGATAAATCGATCTGAAAAAGATCATTGCATATTCTTCAGTAGCTCACACAAATTTTGTCACTAGTGGCTGCCAGATTCCCGACTGCTTTTTTTTTTCTTCTTCTTCTTTTGTTGGATAGTAGGCTCCGCTCTATTCGTGGGGAGCAGCACGTACTCGGGACTGGGCTCGAAAAAAAAAAAAAAAAAAAAAAAAAAAAAAAAAAACTTGGGACTGGGCACAGCGTCCCATATGAAATGTACAACAAATTTGGAACACTTGGAAAACCTTCCCCCACCAGCATTGATTACCCTGGATGCCAGGGGACTGACTGAACAGGGTACTTCTGAGAACAGGCACTTTGTGAACAGAAAACAAAGGCTGGAAACCGCGTTCTGTGTCCCATAACCCATACCACTACCGGGGGCCTTCTGCCTCGTCATACTTCTTTAGGATGCCGACTTTGGCATGGCAGTGCTAGCAGACATCATGCCCAGAGAAACAGACCCTCCTACCCTCGACCCTTCTGCCCACCTGCATACCTAAGGGAGCAGTTTTTAAGACAAGCGGGGCCACAGGGGGACCCCAGTTGGACCCTCCCCTCCTCTAGACCTTCCCTGTTCCTGTTCCTGCCACCGGGGGGGACCTGTTGGACCCTCCCCTCCTCTAGCCCTTCCCTGTTCCTATTCCTGTCTGACACCTTGGCTTACTTAACAGTCTGTTCACTACCTGACCCTTTTTTAACCTGCGCTGGGAATCGAGCCTGGCGTCCGCTTTTTTGTTTTTTGTTTTTTTTTTGCATATGATATCTAACCTTTCTTTTTTTTTTTTTTTTTTTTTTTTTTCATATGTAACTTTCTTTTTTTGTCCTATGGGAATCGAGCCCGGCATCCCTTATGATGTCGATCATAGAACAGTTAGAGTGCCTGGACCATTGCACAGCTTCTGGTCACCAGTGGTTAACGGGGTAAACTGTTTTCATTGCTGAAATCAGGTCACTTGCATTGACATGTTGGTTTGCAAAAGTGTACCTATGAGACGCTGGACCCGGTTTTCAGTACCCTTCTGTATTTCTCAAAAGGATCTCAGCTGATTTCAGCTGATTTCAGCTGATTTCACTGCAGCACTGTTTCTGTTGCTTCAATGGGCGCCATGAGGATAGTGGGTGGATGGCAGAGGCTAGGGGATGGAGGGAGACTCCACTGGTGCTCCCCCCCGGTGGTCCCCCCCCCAATACCCGACCCTGCTGCAGGTTAGGTGAGGAAAAGTAGGGTGGATATGGGACGCTGGACCCGGTTTCCAGCACTTTGGCGTCACTCTCATTGATGTACTGTGTGGCAAATATGGGATGCTGGACCCGGTTTCCAGCAGGTGTTGCTCCCCACCAATAGATGGAGCGGCCCGCTAGGCAAAGCCTCAATCCCGGTGGTTCTCTTACCACCACCAGGATAGAGGTCTTGCACAAGGGCCTTTCAAAAAAAAAAAAAAAAAAAAAAAAAAAAGGTTTTTAAGGCCAAATTTTTACTTTTTTGCAGGGCTGGTCCCCAGATAGGCCGGGGACCCCTCGCCCAACCGGGGTCCTCCCCTGTTGGACCTGCCGATGGCCCCAGCCGGTTTGGTCCCAGTCGCCCCTAGCACATTTTCGTTGGGGGCTGAATTTTTTTTTTTTGGTGGCGCAGATGTCTTTCGGAGGCCTTGTGGGGGCGGGCCCTGCCCCACAAGTTTGAAACCGGGTCCTGTAGGCCCATAATTTTGAAGTCGAAAAAGTGGCCAATCTTGGCCGCCAATCATCGCAGATCAGTGGCAAAGATCGGCCGCTGTTTCGAACACTGTCGGGCAGGAAAACAAATCGCGCAGTGGGGGAAAACGCATCGCGCGTTCAACCCCGCTCACCCGCTGCAGAGGAGGCCATCACGCCCCCTGTGGACAAGGTTTGCTTTCCTCCCCCCCCCCCCCACCCACCCACCCACCCACCCTGTGGACAAGGTTTGTCTTCTCCTCGCTATTCTTCTTCTCCCACTTGTTGTTGTCTTCTCTTATTCTACTCCTAGTCTCCTTCTCTTCTCCTCCTCCTCCTCCTCTTCTTCTTCTCAGACTTTTTTCACTCTTCTTCTGTTCCCCCCCTCCTCCTCTTCTTCGTCTCCTTCCTCCTCTCCTCGTTTACTTCCTCCTCTCCGCTCCTCGTCGGCTTCCTCCTCTGCTCGTCGTTGTCTTCTTCCACTCGTGCTTTTTTACTCCCTCCTCCTCCTCCTCCTCCTCCTCTTCTTCTCCTCCATTAGCCATAGCCATAATTAAAAAAAAAAAAAATTACTACCTCATCCTCCTCCTCCTCCTCCTCCTCCACTTCTTCTTCTTCCTCTTCTTCTTCTTCTTCTTCAGAATCTTCTTCTTCTTCTTCTTCTTCTTCTTCTTCCTCCTCCTCCTCCTCCTCCTCCTCCTTCTCCTCCTCCTCCTCCTCATCTGCTAGTAATAGGACCATTTCCTTTTTTTCATCCATCTTTCTCTTCTTCGTCATGTTCTTCTTCATATTGCTCCTCCTCCTACTCCGTCAGCCACACCCATCATTGTTTCTTATTTTTTTTTACCCAATCCTCGTTGCCATCATCTTCTCCTTCTTCTTCTTCGTCTTCTTCTACCTCTTCCTCCTCCTGTTCTTCTCCTCCTCCTCTGTTAGCCATCGGCTTGTCCATCTCTTTTATTTGTCATCAGATCATCTTCCTCTTCCTTGCGTTCTTCTTCTTCTTCTTCTTCTTCTTCTTCTTCTTCTTCTTCTTCCTTCTCCTCCTCCTCCTCCTCATCCTCCTCCTCCTCATCCTCCTCTTCTTCTCCTCCCTCTTCTACATCATCTTTTTATTCTCCTTCCTCGTCCTCCTCCTCTTGCTCCTCTTCTTCTTCTCCCTCCTCCTCAGTCGTCTTCGTCATCTTTTTCTTCTTCCTCCTCCTCCTCTTCTCCTCCTCCTCCATAGCCATAGCCGTGATTGTTTTTCTTTTTTTCGAAGCTCCTTCGTCTTTCTTGCTTTCTTCTTCTTCTTCTTCTTCTTCTTCTTCTTCTTCTTCCTCCTCCTCCTCCTCCTCACCTCCCTCTTCCTCCTCTTCTTCTCCTCCCTCTTCTTTGTCCTCTTCTTCTTCTTCTTCCTCCTCCTCTTCCTCCACTTATTGTCCTCCTCCTTCGTTAGCCATAGCCGTTATTTTTTTATTTTTTTCCAAAGCTCCATCTTCCTTGCGTTCTTCTTCTTCTTCCTCCTCCTCCTCCTCCTCTTCTTTTCCTCCCTCTTCTTTGTCATCTTCTGCCTCCTCCTCCTCCTCTAATTCTCCTCCCTCTTCTTCGTCATCTTCTTCTTCTTCCTCCTCCTCCTCCTCTTCTTCTCCTCCCTCTTCTTTGTTGTCTTTTTCTTCTTCCTCTTCCTCCTCTTCCTCCTCTTCTTCTCCTCCTCCTCCGTTAGCCATAGCCGTTAATTTTATTTTATTTTTCTAAGCTCCTTCATTTTCCTTGCGCCTCCTCCTCCCTTGGCCCATACATGGGCCGCGGGCCTTCCCCGTTAACGTGCCGCAGTTTTCGGGGTTCGGGGAAGGCCCGGCAGTGCAACGGAGGAGGACATGCGTGGGCCGACAGAAACGAGGCAAATGGACTGTAAGTTGTCCTGGTGCTGTACTATGTGGAAACGAGCGGAGGCTGAAGGCGACAAGGGGGAAAAGAGGAAAGAAAAGGAAATCATTGTTTTTCTTTCTTTTTCTTTTTTTTGGGAAGAAAACTCATTTTTCATGAGTGTGCCCCAGCCCTTCGGATTTCAGGGCTTCCCTGTAACATTCGCACTTCTTAGAATGTATCTGGCTGCACTTGTGGCATAGTGGATGAATCTAAGGGCAATCGTTTTCAGAGCTTGGTATCTCTTTTCCCCTTTTTTTTTTTTTTTTTTTTTTTTTTGGAAGCAGTATCTCGGCTATCTCGGCCGTTTGTGCTTCTGCTCCCCGTGAGAGACGGTAGCATTCAATGCCAATTCCGGGGCTTCAATGTGAAGTAGCACTTTTCTGAATGTATCTGGCTGCACTTCGCTGCAGCAGTGGATGTATCTGAGGGCAATCACGTTCAGAGCTTGGTACCTCTTTTCCCTTCGTTTTTCTTTTTTTTTTTTTTTTCCTTTTTGACTTTCCAGAATGTATCTGGCTGCACTTCGCTGCAGCAGTGGATGTATCTGAGGGCAATCACGTTCAGAGCTTGGTACCTCTTTTCCCTTTGTTTTTCTTTTTGTTTTTTTTTTTCCTTTTGAAGACTCTTGGCTGTTTGTGCTTCTGCTCCCCACGAGAGGCGGGGAGCATTCAACGAGATCTTTCAAGACGGATCTGGCTGCACTTCTTCCCAGGCCATTTTCATGTACACGAGTGGAAACGAGAAAACTATTACCTCTTTACATTCCAGCTGCTGGCAGCAGGTCCAGAATAAGGGCAGTACCTGTGCCAAGCATCAAATGTCCCATGTTGGTTCCCGCCCCCTGCAGGCTCGGCAAAAATCGGCGCGCAGGGCATATTCAGGCTCGGCTTCAATAGCTGGGCCAAGTACTGGTGGTTTAACACTCTCGACCTCCACCACCCCACCCCCCGCCCCCCTTTCCCCCTGTCCTCCCGGTACACCCCTAAAAAAAAATTCCAACCTTCAAAGTTTTATTGCGCAATCCGACAGATCTCGGCAAGGGCAGTCAGATACCGCAAAAAAAAAAAAAAACAGGGGCATTTTTTTGGGCCATCCGGTTTGCCGGTTGACCCCCCCTGGGTCGCTCCGGGCCCGGTTGGACCGGGCCAGCTCGACCGGCTGATTGCCGGCCCAGCCCTGCTTTTTTGTGATTTTTTTTTTTTTTACTCTGGTGACCATTTGTCAATGTTCTGATGTGTTTTTGCCCATTGGAATTGTCTGTGGTGACCATTTCCCAAAAACCATGAATACAAATTTCCATTCAAGAGAAACGCTGAAATTTTGGGTCTCCATTAACCACCACTCCCACAGTCCTTCACCCTCCTTCAGAAGCTCGCCTCTAGTGATAAATCGTGCGGTGGAAACAAGTCAGGGAATTCCTCTGCTGGTCTCATCGGGATGTTGGGGTCAACTGTCATCAAGTCTTTAAAGCTGAGGTGGTAGTTCACCTCCCTCTCCCTCTCTTTGTCCTCCACCTGCCCCGTTGTCTGACCACCTCACCTGTCCGATCCACCCATCTTGATCTCCCCCAGCCATTCCTTGCAGGAGTTATCTATGTATCAAAAATTCAAAATCCTTCCACGTGTGTAGCTGGTCCAAGGTCTGTTTTGCCCTCTGCCATCTCCATGTAAGTTCCAGCTGCACTTGATTCTTGATCTGCTCAATCCTCTCCTCCCCTTCCGTGGAATCAAGTGTAGGATACGCTATTTAACCACCAGTGCCTTTCCCCGCTTGGGATCAGGGCCACGGCGGTTAACACGGAGCCCTGATTCGGCCTCTGGCGTCGACCACATCCATCAGTCGCACTCGGCGTGCAGCGCCCGCGGCCAATACATGAGAAAGGTATTGACCGTTTAAACACACCAAAACGTTTCTGAGCCATTTCTCTACGACACACCGCGATGCATCGGGTGAGGTTTACTTGGGTGTCATTTCGCTCGAAATCCCTCCAGGCAAATTGAACCTTTCACGCGGCCCATTTTGCCTAGATGGATTTCCAGCAAAATGGCAGCCCAACACCTCAGGCGAGACGTGACTGCATCCATATCACGCCGTAGAAAAATGGTTGGGAAATGTACAGGTGCTTTAAATCTGAATCACTTTCATCACTGGTAAGGTTCATGCCCGATGCGGACAAGCAGGGCCATCACCATCACTATAAAAGCAAAAACATTACATTAGAAAACAACCGAAATAGCAAAAACAAAAGGTACGCCCTACCATTATTCAAGTGGTTGGAACTTACCGCCTTACTTTTGTTCTTATGAAGTTGTTATTATTATTATTCTCTATATCTATAATCCTTATATCCACGAAAACGCAGCAGTAACTCAAATTGTCAACTTTATTCTCTCTATCTATAATCCTTATATCCAAGAAAACGCCGCAGTAACTCCGATTGTCAACTTTAGAGTAGATATAATTTTTTTCTATATAACAGAACATTCACAATTCTTACGCACGGCAGAAAGGCCACCCGAGTGGATAAGTATAGTAAATCAGCAGGCTCGCTAGAGGTGTGCGCGAAGCATTTCTATTGATCCGCAGAAAGTAGCGATTTACATGGGAGTGAAGAAATGGACAAATGGAGGCAATCTCTAGTGAGGGAGCTACTACCTATTCTTCCCATACTTGGGATGTTGGTTAAAAAGAGAGAGAAGGGAGGAGAAGAGGAGAGGGAGAGGAAGTGGAGAGGAGAAAGGAGATACACCACCACAGTTTTTGTCTTTGTGCATGAGCTGAGTAGTGGAGCGAAGCCCATGATCACACGCCGCCTCTAAGTGACCCGGTTGACCCGGTTTAGGACATACTCACGGTCCCGCTCCACTACTCACCACATGCACAAAAGACAAAAATTATAGCACTGTATCTTTCCATCTTCTAGCGGAAGATTCATTCTCATTCTGCGCATTTGATCGTTGTGCATTTGGTGAGTAGTGCGACGAGGCCCGCCCCGATTATGTTTTTTTCTTTTTCTTTTTTTTCTAAGAAAAAATGGACCATTTCTTGATTCAAGCATGTCACCATTGCGCAGGGGCCTTGCTAATCTGCTCTGTATTGTTCCAATTTAAACAGATGTCCCGAAGGACGTGATATGTTCTTTGTTTCCCCATTGTGGTCCCCGCCGCATCTGAGGCGGGCATCTGCTTGTCGTTTCAACGTCTGGACAGCGTGACATGAATAATTTTCAACCACCGGACAGCAACACACTTCTCTCTCTCTTCTCCCTGAGCAGATGGTGGTGGTGGTTGTTGGAAAGATGATGACAGCCTGTTTCTAATAATACTAATATCAGAGTCTTTTGCTTTTTTTTTGTTTTTTTAGTTTTTTTTAGTTTTTTTTTTTTTTTCTTTCTTTCTTTTTTTTCTGCGCTGGAGCCTCCATCTATTGGTGGGGAGCAGCACCTGCTGGAAAACGGGTCCAGCGTCCCGGTACATCTGAGTTTACGCCTTTACATGCTGGAAATCAAAACGAACTTTCCGGTTATAACTTTATATTCATGAACAATTGCAGTCGTAGTTCTGCGCTATCGGTTTTCGTAGTTGCAGTGTCAGCATCTTAATATCATGCCACGGGGTCGCGTGGAAGTGGAAACTCCCTCGCACGTTTGGAAAAGGGGTGCTGACGTCAGACAACAGAGGGCTTTTCCAAACATCTACGGTGATTTTTTTTTTTCTTTTTTTTTTTTTTAACACGCCGAAGATGATCTAACAGTATGGCAGGCAGGCTGTGGGGGGTGAGAGATGAGGGCATGAAGCATAGACAGGACAAGAGGGACCTCTTCCTTCTTCAATGACAGACAGCATGGCTGAAATGCAAAAAACATAGGCACACCAAAAATGGCGGGGGGGGGAGAGGGGGGAGCGGGAGAATACCAAAAAAAAAAAAAAAAAAGAGGAATTGCCCCTGGTTCTTTCCTGTTCAAAGACACATGTATTTTGGCTTGGGCACTGGGCCCGTAATTTAAAAAAAAAAAGTGGGGGGGAACCCGGGGAAGGGATTTTTTTTTTTTTGAAAATCAGAAAAAGGAAAATCTGCAAAGATCGCAAGCACATGTTGGCAGACTGTATCCACTGTTTGTCAGTTTCTTTCCACAGCTGAGGTGCCTTGCTCCACTACTCCACATTCTACATGCACTTGGATGCATTTCTGGGCCACGTGCATTTGAAAAAGTCAACATTTTGAATGTATCGGGACGCTTGTGAGCTCCGGGTACATAGAGAGTTTTGAGAGTTTTGTGTACTGGAGTCAGGCGCTAGATCTCAAGCACACAAGCGCTCCCACAAGCAAGGATTTATCCCCGGGGCTTTTCCCGGCCAATCAATGCTAGTAGTGGACTTCAGAACCTCACAAGCCTTTCGTTCCAAGCTCTTTCTATATTTTTTATTTATTTTTTAATCTAAATTCCTTGTAAATGGGACGCTGGACCCGGGGGAAAGTCCCACTTGCGCAAATTAGGAGATGTCGCCCGTTGATCTTTGTTATCTACGGTCAGTATCTCTTAATTCGTGCAAGTGGGACCTAGCCCCCGGTTTCCAGCAGGTGCTGCTCCGCACCAATAGACAGAGCCTCTGTTGTTCGTGAAAAAAAAAAAAAACAAAAAAAAAACTGATTTCTGACACAGAACTACCATCTGACTCATTTTTCGCCACAACTTCCTCTGTGCCTCCTGCTGCGGCAGATTTTTTTTTTTTTTT
>BFEA01000328.1:1681355-1692349 GCA_003427395.1 Chara braunii | reverse complement strand
AGAAACGTTTCTAGTTGGATGAATTTGGGCACTCCTGTAGTGGCCCGTACGTTTCCTAAAATCGCGTAGCGTTAACGGGCACGACTTTAGGAAGTACTGGTGCTTTAAAAAACAATTTTACTAATTTCCTTGTGGGGTATGGTTCTTCACTCCTTAATCTTGGCAGCAAGTAAGTATGCCTCGTGGAATGTCTGGGGGCCTTACCAAGCCGCATCCAGACCCAGGCCGTAGGGGGAAAAGAGCCCCACGTAGAGATTCAGGGCCTGGACAAGTAACAGTTGACGAAAGTCAACTGTCGGATGCCCAAAAGTCAAAGTCAAAGTGTACCCAGCCCAGGCCGCCGGTCAGACGCACACACTTGTTTGTATGCAGGTACCCAGACAGCATCAGGACCAAGGCGAAGTCTGCAAGTGTACACAATCCAGGCCCTCAGCTGTGATTCAATCTGTACGACTGGGGGGGGGGGGACCTAAGACCAGACAGCCTCGTCAAATGCTACACAAGGCTGGGTCTCCAGGGAATCAACATTCAGTCTTGCTATGCTGCCTCGACGCTGGCTTGACTCTGGCTGGTTGCTGGCTTGACGCTGGCTGTGTGCTAGCACTGTGGACGACGACGTGGGACTGTGGTGGCATGCTGGCACCTTCTGTTCTGTGCGCCAGGCATTGCTGACGTGGCGCTGCCACCTGTCTACATTGCTGATGTGGTGCATGCCACTTGTCTACATTGCTGATGTGGCACATGCCACTTGTCAACATTGCTGATGTGGCGCATGCCACTTGTCTACATTGCTGATGTGGCGCTGCCACCTGTCTACATTGCATTGCTGATGTGGCACTGCCATCTGTCTTCATTGTTGATGTGGCGCATGCCACCTGTCTCTACTGCTGATGTGGCATTGGCCACGCTGTGTTCATGAGGTGACTGGTTGCGACAAGGAGGGAGATTGGGATCTGTGGATGATTGAGGGACGGGGTACTTACCTGAGGCTGACGTCGATATTGTACGCCGCTGGTTGCCTTCATTGTCTCCACAGGAGAATAGTGCCACGTGGCACTTCTATGTGATCAGGACTTATCAGACTTGTTACTGTATATTGGTTAATGACGTGGAGGTGAGAAGAAGCCCGGCGAAGGAGTGGGTGATTGGGCTATTCTTTTGTGGTCACTGATTATCTTTTCCACCCTCTCATCTGTCTATTCACCCTCCACTCTCTTCGTCTATTTGGTAACAAGACATCGTATCAGATATCACTTGCACGAGTATTGGAGACATTGCACATATCTGAGACCACTTGTGCTTCGGCGTCTGATGAGTATCTTCCAGTCTGGGTTCATTACATACACTATACTCCTTTCTCAAATCTTTCATCATCTTTCAATTTTCTTCGATTCACCTTCACTACTGCTTTGAGACTCTTGTACATGAGCGAATTGTGTGCAAATTCTCATCCTTAACCAATGGTCCCAGTACGTTCCTTTTCCGGGTTGTTTGTGGAGGGATTCCCGGCCTCCTTTTCTTTTGTTTGGTAATAAAATGTGCTGAGTTGCTTTGGCGAGGATTTCACTCCTCGGCATACCTGCATAAGGCCCTGCAACGGACGCGTGCCCGCCCTAAGTGAAGGCGGGCCCCTTAGTTCGTCAATTTTTGCAAAGCCCTGGGTGGGCGCCAGACAGTTGCCACGAGCCAGTTGGTTACATCCGCCTTGCTCGAGAGAATCAGAAATATTTGTGACCCTCCCAGGCTCTTCCAGCAACGTGGTTGTCGAAGCAGGGAACACCGTACGTTTGCGCCTGGGTGGTTGGTTGGGCATGCCTAACCAAATCAGTCCTAGGCCACTGTCCGAACGGGCCTGGGCGCAGACACTTTGGCCAAGACAGAAGCTACTGGAAACTCAGGCTCACTGGGCAAGGCAGTGGCAATGAGCCCGGCGCTTCTCCATATAGGAAAGGGCTGGGCTGCGTGGAGGGCATTCGGGCACTTGGTATCACGTGCGGCAGCGCTGCTGGAGCAAGCGCTCGCAGATGGTGGTCGTGCGTTAGCTCAGGTGATCGGGCGCACGCGGGTGTCATGAAGAGTAGAGCACCGCAGTGAGGCAGTGCCATAGCTTGGCCCCATAGCCGGGCCAGCTTGGACATGGTCAGCGGAGGTTGTGGTGGTCTTCGTGTACGAGAAAGAAGACGTGGGTGAAGAAGACGAGGGGGAGAGAGAGAGAGAGAGATGAGGATGATGATGTGAGGGCACATACCTGGTCTTGGCGTTGGTCTACAGGGTCGACATCTTCATGTACTTCAGCTGTTGCTGCTGACATCAACAGCATGCATTGTCAATTCGTAGGCTGGGTAGTAGCTGTGTGATCGTAGTCTGGGCGTTGAGCGCCAAGTAGGAGGAAGGGCACTGGATACATACGTCGGTGGTGGCAACAGTGTGCTCCCATTAACATTTGGATTCGGTGCTTTAGTTCTTCGTTGGTCGAATATCAGTGCATATCTGCTTTCTGGACATCGTTTGACTTTCTGGCTTTCAATGTGATTTTGTATTCTAATGCAATGACTTGCTGGTTTCTGGTTGCCTGTAGCCTCTGTCGTCGAGGCTGTACCATAGGTAGGAAAGATTTGTAATTTTGTTTGGCTGAGGGCTAACCGAGAGACCTGCCTGTAGGGAAATTCTTGAGCGACATATCTGTAAATTCGGGAAAACACAGGCCCGTACTAACTAACAGTACCTACAGCTACCTCAACTGCGATTAGCAGGCCCAGACTACCCCTAGGACAGACAGGCCCTAAGGGCCTATGCTGATAGACGGTCCTAAAGCCTATAGCCGGGTAGGTAGAGGCCCTAGAGGCCGAAACTGCAACAGTACCTGTCGGTCCAGTCAGTCCGGTCTAGGTCGAGTCTAGGCTAGTGTAGGTTATAGAGAGGATGGGCACATCGGCTCAGGGTTTTTGGCGGTTGGTACTGTGTACATTGCTCCGGTGCAACGCATGAACTGGCGTGGTAACAACTTCAGCGTTGGAGGAGACAGACATAGCCGGACCTCCGGAGCGCGGGCCATAGCTGGGGCATGCGCTGTACTCTAACAGCACGCAGGGCTGTACAGAGGTTCGGGCTATCTGAAGTCTGCTGGAGGCGAGAGAAGTGGTGCCCTGCTGGACCCTCTTCCGGAGTGGGGTTACAGGGTGTGTGGCGCTGCAGCCATAGCTGCAGCTTCTTCCTCAGAGATCATCTTGTCAGGAGAGGTGGCACTGCTGTAGACTTCCACCCGGGAAGTCATCCGGCACTTCATCATCATCAGATACTGTGGCGCTGGTCTTCTTCATCATCCTCTGAGTGGGCTTGGCCTCAGAGGCCTGTTTCAGGGTGGCGCTTCCCTCTGGAGGCAGTATCTGGGTGGCACTTGATGTTTCAGGGACTCAGGGGTGGGGAGTGAAGTGCTGCTGCTCATTTCTGAGCAGCGCACCATAGTTCTGGGGTTATTCTGGTAATTTGAAACTCTGAGTTTAATAAACAGTGCTGATACTGGGTGTGAACTATCTTTGCTTCATTGTTTCCTGGATGTGATCTACTCGGCTTTCCTTTGTGAATGGTTGTGAGGATTCTGTGGAGTGAGGTGCACTTTCAGTGTTCTGCAATGACTTGCTGTTTCTGGTCGCCTGTAGCCTCTCTCTGTCGAGGCTGTACCATAGCTCCGGGACTTCCTGGATTTAGGGATGTGGAACGTTGGTTCAGTCACGGGAGGAGAGAGGTGGGGAGGAGAAGAAGTTCTCGAGTAGTCGTTTCCGTGACCTCTTGGATGTATTTTTGCCTCAAATTTGTTCATTGTTGATTGACGAAGACTTGTGCGTGCCCACGTGGCATGTGTGTTGCTGATGTAGGTGCGCCTGCGATTGCGGCTTGCCTGTAATTGCGGATGTATGTTTCTTTACTCACCCTGTACCATAGGTAGGACAGATTCGTAATTTTGTTTGGCTGAGGGCTAACCGAGAGACCTACCTGTAGGGGAAATTCGTGAGGGACGTATCTGCAGTACAGATGTTTGGCTGAGGGCTAGCCGAGAGACCTACCTGTAGGGGAAATTCGTGTTGGTCTTCAGACCACGAACAACCAGAATCATAACAGTTCTCTGTCATATCTCATGGTCAAGTCTTCAGCTGTGTTTATCTCTCCCTGCGCGGTGTGATACTCCCTTCCTCTCCCCTTCCTTTCTGTGTATGTATGGGCATACCTGGAAGTCTATGTGTGCGAGTGTTGGTCTTCAGACAACAAACAACCAGAATCATAACACTAAAATTCAGTCATTTCGCGATCGCTCATTTTCCTTGCACTTTGTATTTATAAATTAAAATAAAATAATAATAAAAAAATACCCCGAAAGCTCTTGTAGTAGTTTATTATACCTTTCTCCGCCTTTTGGCTAGGGGCTGCAATCCCTCCCATGAGGGCCCGTGAACTGTAAACATTCAGATCTGAGTTCGAATCTCGGTGGAATCAGACGAATGAAGTCACTCTCAACTTCCTGAGGCAGGTTAGTTGAATGACGATAGCTCAAGGCGCTCGCCCTTAAACGGCCAGTACACGGCCTCAGCCTTGCAGAAAGTTTTCGTTGCAAGCAAAAAACTCAGTGGGCCTGCGCGATATGGAGCACCGTTGAACAAAAAAAAACTGTGGCCTCCAAAGCGGTACCGGTTCCACGCTGACACCCGCGGCCTATGTATGGTGTACTGGCACTTTAAACGGCATTACGGTACTTCTTTTTCTTTTTTTCTTTTTTTCTTTTTTCCTTTTTAACTGATCATCTTTTTTAACTACAAACCGGGAAACGGGCCCAGCGTCCCTCACAAGAGTTGCGTAGCACCTCAGGGTGAGCGAGGCATCACCGGCCAAGCTCATCAATCAAGGGTGCCACGATGAGCACACATAAAAGGAGGCACCTTCCAAAGCTTCGGGCGAAGAGACCACATTACCTAGGCTACCAGAGTGGCCTGGGGTCACTTGCCCGGCAGGGCCAAAAAAAATAAAAATAATAAAAATAAAAATTATATTTTTTAATTTTATTTTTTATTCTAAATTTGGTGAAGAATTTTGATGTGACCCTGAGGAAAAAGCTCTTCAGTTTATTTTTCTGCATTACATAGTTATTTTTCGGATTTTAAAACTTCTTGGAAGTTTTTTTATCTTCCCTGGTCCTTGCACGGGCTGGCCACCCGGGACCCGGGCGGCCCGGCTGGTAGCCTAGCGCATTACCATACTTTCTATGTAATTCACGTTTGAGTTCTGTATTTTGGGAACTTTTTCCTGTGCTAGGATTTTCGATCAATCGTGTTGTGAGGCTTTTAGGTTTCTTTTTTTTTTTTTCTTTTTTTTTTTAAGGTCGAGGCTGCTTTGCTTAGCACTTTCCAACACGGTTGACTGAAAATTTGAAAATCCGCCAGTGAAAAAGGAAAATAAATAAATAATAATAAATGTTACAATCCTGGTCATTTCCCAAGTGCAAATTCACAATGAAAGACAATGCCACCCAATTGCGAAAGAAATGAAAGCACTTGCAAAGAGATAAAGACCAGAGGAGAGAGAAAGAAGAAGAAGAAGAAGAAGAAGAAGAAGAAGAAGATGTACACCAGCAAGACCAATGACAGTTCCCCCTTCTCTCTCTTCTACCTTCCTCCTCCTTCACTTCGCCAATCTTATTCTTCTCTCAATAATAATAATAACAATGAATGGATGAACCAGAATCAATATCCGAAGTTCCCTCTTACTGCTGACTCAACTCAACAACAACAACAACAACAACAAGTCCACCATAGCTATGGCTTCCCTCCTTCAGCCTCCTCTCTCATACATAGGCTATGGCGGACTAATGAGAGCCCTGCCCTCCTGTCCAAAAGACAACCCAAAGCAGCTATGGTGCTGCGCTGATGTCCAAAGAACAACCCAAAGCAGCTATGCCGCTGCTGACTGGTCCGCCATGCCTGACTCTGCCTTGAGCTTCCTTGGTGCAGCACATTCCAGATGCAGCGCCCAACAAGGTGTTGAAGACGGTGTCCACCATAGCCAGGTAGGTGCCTCGCCACTCTCCTCCTTCACCCCCTTCTTCCTCCTCCTCAAGCTGGACTGCTCGCCATAGCCAGGCTGAGCTCCAGCGGCCCTTCACCTCCAAGCAGCGCTGTGCTCCAGCAGCATGTCGCCAATCCTTGCATACCGCAAATGAGGAGGAGCTACTTGCTCCTCCGAAAGATATAGCGGCCTACTGGCCTCCTGGGCGGTGACTTCCTAGGCCGAGCGGCCTCCCAGCAACCGGTACCTCCTCCCTTTCGGAGGGAAACATCATTGCAGGCTCTGCTAACCTCCGGACAGGCCCTAGACCCGGGCTACTTGGACTGGTACCGGCCTACCTCTATCCTACCGCTACTGGGCCTCTAAAAATGCCAAATTTTTGTCTTCTTCTGCCCGGCCTCCAGTACCCGACACTCCTACCACTACTCGAGTGGTACCGACCTACCTGCTACTCGAGTGTTTTCCCCCCCTGCTCTAAGTGTCGCGGGCCTACCCCCGCTACTCGAGTGTTTACCCCCCTGCAACCCTCAAAGTCACGGCCACAAGTAAGTACCAGCCCTGCGGGGCCTTACAACCAACAAGTACCCTTGCGGGTCACACACACACTCAACCGACAAGCACTCAGACAGGCCTGCAAACCAGCAGGCACGCACAAACACAGACTTGGAAACCACAGCAGAATGCGGGAATCACAGCAAGGCATTCATTCCAGTGGCAAATCCCAGAAATCAGCAGTGTTCTCAGTCTGTGGTTTTGGCGGGTCATTACATAAATAAATAAATAATAATAAATAAATAAATAAATAATAATAAATAAATAAATAAATAAATAAATAATAATAAATAAATAAATAAATCCGCCAATAACTTGATAAATACTGCCCGACCGAGTGCTCTCCCTCTCTCCCTCTCTTCCTCCCTTCCTCTCTCCCTCTCTCCGCTATGTGGATCTTCACTCCCTCTTTGCCACTCTCCTCTATATGCTATGTCCCACATTGCTTATTGCTATTGGGTGCAACGCAGCAGAGAACAGTACTGTCCCTTTCCCCCAGTACGTTATGTCCCAACTTGTGTGATCTCCTACTGACCCCACCATCGAGAGCTCACCCTCTCTACCTACATGGTGTGTCCCACATCGTCTTATGCCATTTGGGCCACGCGGTGTGAGGATTAAGCGCCTGAATCTGGATGTGTTTTATGCGGAGAAGCGGAAAAGCAGTTCAATCTCGATTTCCTGCACCTGTCCACAAACACGTCCAGTTTCAGGCATCCAATCCAATCCTCTTCCCTAGCAGTGGGACCATTCGCCTGCTCCCTCTGCAAGCACCCCCTTTTTCATTTTCATGACACCGTGGTCCCCACTTCAACAAGCCCGATGATGGAAGGGTGGGGTCTCGTGAGGGATCGAGCCCAAGATTACGAAAGGATAAAAAAAAAGAAAGGGAGGGTGACCCCTTGTCACTCTGATGGACCACAAAACTCTTTTCGCGAGGGTCGCCCCAGGGGCGAGCTCCCCCACTTGCAAAGTGGATTGGGTCGAACGCCTGAATCTGGACGCTTTTGTGCATTGGGGCAGAAAACCAAGATTGCACTGCTTTTATGCATCTCTGCTTAAAACACGCCCACATTCAGCCATTCAATCCAATCCTCTTCGCTAGTGGACCGCACCCCAAGCCCATTTCCTGGCTTGTAAAAGATCAACTGGTTAAAAAAAAAAAAAAAAAAAGGTCCTAGTGTGAGTATGCTCTGAGTGTTCAAAAGACAGCAAGCATTCAAAACACCTTTGTGCAATCAAACTCACTTTCTTTTCCACTTCACATGCATGTAAACAGGTAGCACACCAAACTGGCGACAAGCGCCCACAAAGCTCAGAGATATGGTAATCAAGAACACAGTTCGGATACAAGCTCGCTTCAGATGGGTATGGTGCATCAGCGCCTGTACAACTCTCTCTTCGTCACTAGCTCAACTCTGCTGTTCACAGACACTCAACTCAGCATCACCCTGGATATCCCACACGCGACACACTGTCTCACACACACGCACACATTACACTCGTCTACCACCTACGGCGGCTATGGCCACTCAACCCTGCTGGCTATGGCTACGCAACCTCAACTCTGCCCACTTCGTCTTCGGGCTCTCTGCAGACCAACGAGCTATGGAAGTATAAATCAAGAGGCAGCGCCCAGCCATTCATTCATTCCTGTGTAAGCCATGCGGAAGCGCCGCTTGAGCGACTTGTGCCAGGTGGTCTGCAGAGAGCCCGAAGACGAAGTGGGCAGAGTTGAGGTTGCGTAGCCATAGCCAGCAGGGTTGAGCGGCCATAGTCGCCGTAGGTGGTAGACGCATTGATCAGTCCAAAGGGCATCACTATGAACTCATAATGCCCATATCTAGTCCGGAAGGCAGTCTTGTACTGGTCATCAGGATGAACCTCTATCTGATGATACCCGGACTTCAAATCTATCTTTGAAAAATACTTGCAGCCCTGCACTCGATCTAAGAGATCGTCTATCCTGGGCAGCGGCTCAGCATTCTTCATTGTGATCGCATTCAGACCCCTGTAATCTATGCACATCCGTAACTCTCCCTCCTTTTTGGGGACAAATAACACTAGTGCTCCAAAAGGAGACGAACTGGGCCTAATCCAACCCTATTCGAGGAGCTCATCCAACTGCTTACGCATCTCCTCTAACTCCCTTGGGGACATCCTGTGGACCGCTCCCTTAGGAGTCCTACTGCCAGGCTCTATCTCTATTCGGTGCTGGATCGGCCGCGGTACTACTCCTGTCCGCGGCTCTGCTAAGTCTTTAAACTCTTCCAGCAGCTTGGCAATGGTTCGATCCATTGGCTTATCCTCCTTAGGCTCAGTGACAGGCCTTACGTAGGCTACAAAGACCTGCTCCTCTAATTGCTCCTTTCTCACTAACCGCGCGAACGCGGGAGCACTGAGACAGCAATGTGCCAGGGAGTTATCTACTCCTGACACATGGAACAGACGGGCAGTCTTGACCTCGACTGACGGACTAGGGAGCCTACACTCATGCTCTCTTAAGTGGAGTGTGGCCCCTGCTGCCTCTCCCCAGTCCATACCAAGGACTACATCAAAAGGGAGGTTGTCTTCTACGAGGAGAGTCAGGGAATGGAGAACTTTCTCCACCTTCCCATCCTTTTTTAAGCGAAGATACGCCTGGACTCCCTCTACATAATCCTCGACACGCATCGTGCGATTGTCTGCGAGGATACTGACTATGGGGTCTTCCAATTTCTGGACTTTCAGACCTAGCCTCAGCTTCTTCAACGCTCTACGGCTGATATAACTACGGGTAGCCCCTGTACCTATAAGGGCCCCTACTCTACTCCTGAATACTTCTAAACCTACTAAAACTAGTTGTCCTTTACTCTCTTTCTTCATTTTGGCCCAGGCCGGCATCCTCTCCTTTAACTCTTCTGTCAGACCTATGAGGGAAGTGCCTAGAGAGACTCTAACACAGCGTTTCTGGACAGCTAACGAGGCACGGGCCTGCAACCTTTGCCATAGGCTCATGTGGTGTGGGAGTTCCCAGGTGGTGCGCGCACACTTCCCCACATGGCCTAGTGGTAGGGGCAGTTGCGACCCCTACTGGCAGCTGCCTTTTGACCCTTGGGCAGCGAAACGGGCTTCCCTATACTTAGGACAATATTTGATAATATGGGCAGGGTCACCGCAGTAAATGCACAGCCCCTGCTCCATTCGCTGTTGCCACACACGCTGGTCCAAGCCCAAATCTTCCCAAGGCCGGCCCTGTGGCCAACCTAGGTGCCATCCTCCTATCCGTTGAGGTGATCTTCCACCTCTTCGTTGAGGCGATCGACTGGGCCCTGAGCGATTCGGCGGGGGACCTTGACCCCTACCTCCCTCTTGACGGTTCCTTTGACCGCCAACCCCCTGTGCGCCCGGTGTCGGAGGGCCCGACATTCTGGCCCTCCTCGGTATGTCAAAATTGCCACATCGGTTTGAAGTTCTAACCTGCTGGGTAAGTTGTACCCCACCAGGCCAACCTGAGTGAACCACGGTCCAGCCCACTCTGCTTAACGGCAAGAGGCTGCGTTATGGGTTATCAAGC
Organism: Chara braunii; assembly: GCA_003427395.1. Lineage (NCBI taxonomy): Eukaryota > Viridiplantae > Streptophyta > Charophyceae > Charales > Characeae > Chara > Chara braunii. The sequence continues at coordinate 1,682,187 of BFEA01000328.1, read as the reverse complement.
TTATTAGCCTTGCCCTTTCGGTGGCTAATCCTGTTGAGACCCTACCGCGGAATTTTTATTTTATATATATACATATATCGTCAAATAGAACTGCCCGGTAAACCGTAGGCAGAGAGGGAGAAGAGGACAACAAACGAGGGGCTGTGACAAACTGTTTCGTCGGAGTTTATATATATATATATTGATGAGTCGGTGAAACTCCGACGAAACAGTTTGTCACAGGCCCTCGTTTGTTGTCCTCTTCTCTCTCTATGCCTACGGTTTACCGGGCAGTTCTATTTGTGACAATATCTATATATATTGTCACAAATAGAACTATATATATATATCGTCACTAACTGAACTGCCCGGTAAACCGTAGGCAGAGAGGGAGAAGAGGACAACAAACGAGGGGCTGTGACAAACTGTTTCGTCGGAGTTTCACCGACTCATCAGGAGGCTGAACCCTAACAGTCTGCAGAATCCCCTCACTGATTACACTGTAAATGATCATCTACCTTAACCAAAATCAAAGTAGACTATCACTCACCTACACCAGATGGAAAACTCTACAGACTGTCGGTTCACACCCCATCACAAGCCAGCAAAACATCCACGAAACAAAGAAAGGTCTGTCACAGCCAAAAAATACACTCCAGACATGCCGCTGGCACTAGAGGCACAGCATATATATATCGTCAAATAGAACTGCCCGGTAAACCGTAGGCAGAGAGGGAGAAGAGGACAACAAACGAGGGGCAAAGTAGACTATCACTCACCCACACCAGATGGAAAACTCTACAGACTGTCGGTTCACACCCCATCACAAGCCAGCAAAACACCCACGAAACAA
>BFEA01000328.1:1659221-1670118 GCA_003427395.1 Chara braunii | reverse complement strand
TACAAGACTGCCTTCCGGACTAGATATGGGCATTATGAGTTCAGAGTGATGCCCTTTGGACTGACCAATGCGTCTACCACCTACAGCGGCTATGGCCGCTCAACCCTGTTGGCTATGGCTACGCAACCTCAACTCTGCCCACTTCGTCTTCGGGCTCTCTGCAGAACAACGAGATACAGAAGTATAAATCAAGAGGCAGCGCCCAGCCATTCATTCATTCCTGCCAGTTCTGACTAGCCGCCGTAGCCAGCAGGGTTGAGCGGCCATAGCCGCCGTAGGTGGTAGACGAGTGTAATGTGTGCGTGTGTGTGAGACAGTGTGTCGCGTGTGGGATATCCAGGGTGATCCTGAGTTGAGTGTGTGTGAACAGCAGAGTTGAGCTAGTGACGAAGAGAGAGTTGTACAGGCGCTGATGCGCCATAGCCATCTGAAGCGAGCTTGTATCTAAAGTTCTAAACTGTGTTCTTGATTACCATATCTCTGAGCTTTGAGTGGGCGCTTGTCGCCAGTTTGGTGTGCTACCTGTTTACATGCATGCGAAGTGGAAAAGAAAGTGAGTCTGATTGCATGTGCCTTGCAAGAATTTTGCTTCGGCGAATTTGGAATTTTTGGAAACCCTAATCCAGTCGTTCTTCTTGTGTTAATTATTTGTGTTTTTTTTTGAAAAAACAAAATTATTAATATTATGCAAGCCGAGAATCGGTCTCGGCGTCCTAGTATTAATATTCGCCGCTCTGGATAGCGTGAATTAGGAAGTACTGGTGACCCTAATTAGTAAAGTCGTTGAGGTGAGACTTAGGATAGGAATTGCTGGCGACCCTAATTAGGAACATTGTCCAGGAGCTTTTTTGGTTCTTTTTCGTTTTATGAGAATTTGTTTTGTACTGGTTGGGATTTTTTTTTACTTTTTTGGAATTGTAGACAGTGGTTTTCTACAGGGGAGGGGCTCCACCCAATGAGTGGGATTGGAGTTGGGAGGCCGGCCTCTGAATTTGCAGCAGCTCTCAGACGTTGTATTCTTGCCTGGGGGACAGGGCCCTAATAAAACTGCTGTTCTTCAAAAAAAAAAAAAAAAAAAAAAAAAAAAAGGATACCAAAGTGAATAGATAAATAAATAATTGAGGCATTTTGGCTAAAGAAGATCAAGTGTAGTATCTGTTCTCATCAGTTTAATATCTGATCCGTGAAATTAAAAAAAACGAAAAAAAACAAAAAAAAACGAAATAGAGAAGAAGCGAGACGACACTACCGATGTGAATGAATATTCACCTTCAGCTGTACCTTTCTTTTCCCCTTTTCTTTTGTTTCAAGTTTTTTTTCTTTTTTTTCCCTTTTTTTTCTTTTTTTCGTTTTTTTCCTTTTTTCTTCTTTTTTTCTTTGCGTTTTTCCCTTTTCTCTTTTTTCCCCTTCCCTTTTCCTTTTCTTTCCCCCCCCCCCCTTTTTTTTTTCCCCTTTTTTATCTTAACTCACCTTTCGCTGTACTAAAAGCCGCACTGCTCCAACAGCATGCTTCAAGTAAGGGTGCATGGAAGGACTCACGTCCAAAAGGATTACCAGAGTTTCCTGCATGCAGAAAAATACATAAATAAATAAATAAATAAATGAAAACGACGTCTGCATGCATGCATGCATACATGCAATCCAGAAAATTGTAATGCAGAAAAATAACTAAATAAATAACTAAATAAATAACTAAATAAATAATTGAAAAAGTCGTCTGCATGCATGCATGCATACATGCAATCCAGAAAATAGGAAAATAATAAAATACATAACATTCAAAATACATACCTGAGGTCGAATCCAGAAAATCTTTATAAAAAAAAAAAAAAAAATCCAGAAAATACACGGTACCAACAGGCCTGCCTCAGTTGATAGATACACCCATGAACTGTTGAAATATGAATCAGACCCGAGTTCGAATCCAGATACAACCAGAGGACCAGAGTATATATATGCGAGGCCACTGCCTCTATGAGCCCCATAAGGGCCCATTTTGCAGCCCGTCGGCCGCCCTAAGTGAAGGCAGGCTCGACGAGGCCGTCAGGGCCCTATTCTGGCCACCACGCAACTCAAGGAAATTCAGGCAGTTGCGCAGCGCCAGTTGGTTGAGCGAACCCAGGCCCTGGGCCGCCTGTCTGAATGTATGTGAAGCAGGCCCTGGGCTGGATACGGGTACTGGGCCAAACACAGGCCAAAGGCAGTTGGGCACATGCAACCACCTCAGGCCGTCTGTGTGAATGTATGTGAAGCAGGCCCTGGGCTGGATACGGGTACTGGGCCAAACACAGGCCAAAGGCAGTTGGGCACATGCAACCACCTCAGGCCCAAGGCCTGTTCTCGTCGTGCTGGGCCTCAGGCTACCGGGGCCTACTGGAAGCTTCCTGGCCCTGGACGCAGGCAGGCCACTTCGATATAGCAAAGGGCCTGCCTCCGCATTCGCCATTCGGGTGCTCGCTGCATGCTGCGCAAGCGCTGCTGTGCTATTTGCTGGCTGGCGCCTACGCTCTCACGGGCGAGCAGGGAAGGAGCACGCAGCCATAGCCAAGCTGCGCTGCTGTAAGCTGGGTGAGGCGCAGGGTGGTCCTTGGGTGCTAGTGGCATCTGTGTGTTGGGGAACGAGGTTGTGACTGTGGCGAGAGACATACCTGGTGCTGGAAGCGTGCGACATTGGTCGCTATATGCTCGTACTTCGGGAAAGCTGTTGACATCATCTCTCGGCATCGTAGTACAGGCTAGATAGGATCTGCCACATGTAGTCTGGGCGTCGAGCGCCAGATAGGATATCAACTCTGGTTCTTCGTTGATGATGATGGGACTATTTCAGCATTGTCAATTATGAGCTCTTGGTGTGTTCTTACTTGGTGAATCTCGTGATGCAATTCTGCTGTTGGTTCGAGATCACGACTATCTGGACTCATATGTATGATGCTGTTTGATTGCTGAAGTTCGCTATTGCTCATCNTCTCGTGATGCAATTCTGCTGTTGGTTCGAGATCACGACTATCTGGACTCATATGTATGATGCTGTTTGATTGCTGAAGTTCGCTATTGCTCATCTTCCTTGCAATTTGGTATCGGAGCTGTGGTACGATTGCGTTCATCTGGCGCTTGTCTTCTGCCTTATGCGGTACATACATGCGGTCTGCTTGGCGAGTTTGGCCGTAAGTGGTGTGCAGTGAGGAGGGTGGAGACGAGTGTAGTGGCGACCCAGGAGGTGAGGGGATCGCCAGGAAGGCTACGTGGGGGTAATGTGGTCTGGACAGTGTGATGAGAACTATCTAATGTGCGATTGATGCTGAGGTGGAACGGCGAGATAATGCTGGTTGTGCCGATGCAGTGACTGGTCATCGCTATCGCCATAAGGTCATCTGGTGAGATTATCTCTGTGGTTGGGGGCAGCTATTTGAGGTACGTTGCTCTTAACCTTATCTACCCTCTTCGACACTTCTTACCGTGAGGTTGTGTGTTCCTTCTTGAGAGTCCTCTCATTGTGAGGTGTCGAGTGCGCTCAACCTTGAGAGTCGGCAATGTTCACGTGGAGCATCTGAGAAAGATGGGCGGAGCTTTCTGAAGGGCGCTGGACGAAGCACTGGGTCACGGTCACCATGCCAACCCACCGGGAGTAGAGCACGCATGCTTTGCTGCTTGTCCTTTGTTTGGCTTGCTGCGCTGTTAGATGGGTACTGAAGGGCAGGCCAGCCCTTAAGGGAGACGAGACCGGGCGTCTTTAAATAAGCACCGGAAGGGGAACCATTGGCTGTGATCGTCGTCCAGCTGCGACGTAAAATAATTCCTGGAGTCACTTGGGGCCGGACGTTGGGTTGCCTCTGGACCAGCCAATGGTTGTAAGGCTCGCTGCACGCGAGTATAATCCAGTGCAGGGCTGGCCAGCTCAGCAGTTACTCGGGGCACAGGGGTGGGCCGAACACACACCTTTAGACACGCGACGCTCTCCAGATTGCTCAGGGACGCTGACATCAAGTGATACTCAGGGGAACTAAGGGAGGGGTAGATTTCAGGTGATAAGTTCAAGAAAATTCCATGCTGTCCTATCCACACAAATGATTCTATTTTTATGTTTTGATTAGTTAGGTGTACAGCCATTGACATCTGATAGGTAACATTATTTAGAACTGCTTCTTGTTCATGGTGCTTCTATTTGCGGACTAATCAGGCTAAAAATAGTTTCGTTTGTAGGAATCTGACTTACCTGTTGACCCGAATGTAAAATCTATGAAATAGCCACCAGTTAATTGGTCTGTGCACTACGCTGAGGTAGGCACCCAGTGTGCATTAGTGCAGATTGTGCATAAGTTCTGTAGCTTATGAGCGACGAGGAGGACACTAGAGAGGACGACCGGATCTTGCGATCGGCAAGGCGCCCAGGAGCCCATTTGGCATTAGGACCAGAGGGTGACAGAATCATGTTCCGCCAGCGTAGAGAAAGGCTGCAGCAGCAGAGGAGGGCTAGAGCGGCAGAGGCTAGCAGGGCACTTTGTGAGTGAAGCCGCAGGTTCAGAAGCCATGGCCACCTCAGCACACCAGTCTACTCAGGCCGATAGTTCAGGGTCTGTTGGGTCAACGGTTGCGCAGACCCAGAGTCAGTCCACTGGTGTAATGGCGAGCCAAGCAATAGTGTTGACCTCCGACGAGGTCGCCATACAACAAGCAGCATTGCAGGAGGCACAGCTACAGAAGGCGTTAGGAGATATAAAAGCGGAGAAAGAAAGAATGATTAGAAGAAGAGCCAGGATGCAACGGAGACAAGCGGACGTTAGTGAGTTAGAGGAGATGGACCGGACGCACGTGACTGATGAAGTGAGGATCGTTCGTTCCGTCCTGCTGAATGTAGTAAAGATGCAGGACCATCAGACAGTCATCCTTCAGGACATCCAGCAAAGTCTGGCCCTGTTGGTTGGGCAAGCGCAGGCTACGTCGCCAATGTCCGGGCCTAGTGCCTGGCCTGTTGCACATCCTCCTCCTTTTGTCCCACCAGTGACTGGGGTATCCCTATATGTAGCCCCATCATCGGTTGCGATCGTTTCCCTGGGCATGCCGCTATCAGGAGGGATCACGGCAGGATCTAGTTTGCAGGTTCCAATACAGACAGTGTTCACCCAATCTCCGTTGCAGGTTGCAGTCACCACGCAGCCTGCTGTCTCGCAGCCTACACAGCCGCAGGGTACACAATCCTTGCAGCCAGTGCAGCCGCCTGTGCCACAGGGTCCACAGCCTGGAGTGGTACAGGGACCGGGACAAACATAGTGGGTGCCAAAGACGGCCATCACCGCTCCTAAACCTTTCACAGGGACAAGAGAGGCGAAGACCTCGACACATGGTTGAGGGCAGTGTCAGTCTATGTTAGGTGTAAACTTACCTTGCCGCACGAAGAAGTGCTTGTGGCTGCCTCCTACCTAGAGGGTAGTGCAGCAAGATGGTTGAGTGGTTTAGTGCAACTCCAGGGGTATGGTCATGACTTCCGCGCTTGGGCAGTCACCCAGAAATTGGATGACTTCCTTAAGCTGGTGGAGGATAGGTGGCATGATCCTCAGGAGGCCCAAAGGGCCACTGATGCGATCCTGACACTGCACACGCGGCAGCTCAAGTCAGTAAGGGAAGCCACCGACGTTGTTGAGCGTCTGATTTGTGTCCCAGGGGTGCGCTATGACCCCCAGGTTCTACTCACCTCCTACCTGAGATGCTTCTCTTTGCCTCTCAGGAACCAGTTGGCAGGTGAGGTCAACATCAATATGCACAACTTTCCTTCGTTTAGCAAGAAGGCCCTAGACCTTGAGGCGAAGATAGGGCATGGACAGGCACCCACTACGGATGGTAGGAATAAAAGACACTGCCTCCCAACTGGAAGGCGAAGGGTCGCTTAATGTTCGTCGACAACGATGGTTCAACCATCGAGTTGGACGACAACTTCCAGGAGGGAGTAGGTTCAGAGGCAGGCAGCGTTGAAGCTTCAGGGGGTGGAGTTGTCGCTGCTGTAGCTCAGAAAGGTAAGGCGACCGGTAGACGTCGTGGAGGCTCCCGGTCTAGGAGTCAAGTTGACCCCAACGCTCCCCCATGGGAGAAGGCGGGTCTCACTAAGGACGTGTGGAGAGATCGGTACACACGGCAGGCTTGTATTCGTTGTGGTCAATACGGCCATAATCAGTTCAAGTGTCGTAACAAGAAGGTGACCGACAAGATCCCGCCTACGATGGGGCAGGCGGTAGGATCCTCCCATCCTGTTGGTAGCAATGTAGCCAGCACTTCAGGCACTGCTCCGGGAAACACGTCGGGCCAGTAGGAATAGTAGTTGTTCCTACTAGGGTCGAGGTGGTGGAGACACCCTCACCATCTCGAGAGATGGCCCAAGCTACTGACTCCAGCGTCGTCCGGCAAACACGATCAGACCCATCGAGCCTCTGTTCGATGAACGTGTTTGAATGAGCTAGAGGAGGAGTGGTCTAGATCAGACCCGCTAGCTTCTTGGACGGCCCTAGTCAAAGCCCCGAAGGGTGAGATGTTCGTCAGAGAGGTTGTCATTGGCGGCCGCAAGGCCGGGGCCTATTATGACACTTGCTCGACTAGAAACTCTATTAGTCGCGTGTGCGTTGAGAGACTGCACTTACAGGGGCGAGTGCAGCGCCTGAGTCGACCTGTGGAGTCGACATGTGCCAACAAACAGTGCATGGTAGTCAATGACTACCTCCAAGATGTGGAGTGTTGTTTCCCGTACGCAGGAGGGGAATTGAGACATCACGTCTCATTCCTGGTGAGTGATGAACTCCCCATGGACATGTTGTTAGGTATGTACTACCTCTCTGTGGCTCAGCCCCAGTTTGGTTGGGACCGAAAAGTGGTCAAACACACTTTGCTAGGTGGAGGGACCGCCAGATTGCACAAGTTCAAAGCTAGTAGTCTCATCGAGTCCCATGGATGCATGTGTGCAGCCGCGTTCTATAACTATTATAAGCAAAATCAGGAGGAGGGTATGTACTTAGTTTATGTCTCTGCTGCAGGCGAGCCGGTGAAAATGCCGCCGGAGATAGAGGGAGTAGTTGCCAAGTACCCTGATCTATTTGAAGAGCCGACAGGGGTTGTAGAGCGGGAGGTTGTCCACGCGATAGAGATTATCCCAGGGTCTAGCATCCGAAAGGGTAGAATCTATCGGATGTCTCCAGGCGAGCTCGATGACCTTCGCCGACAACTCAAGGAACTCGTAGAGAAGGGTTGGATCCGGCCGAGTGTCTCTCCTTATGGATCTCCAGTACTATTCGTACCTAAGAAGAAGGACGGGTACACTTAGGATGTGCATTGACTATAGGGGCCTCAATGCCATCACTGTAAAGAACCGAGAGCCCCTACCTCGCATCGACGATTTGCTTGATAGAGTGCAAGGGTGTCGGTACTTCAGTAAGATAGATCCGAAGTCCGGGTACCATCAGATTGCAATCCGGCCCGAGGATCAACATAAAACCGCATTTCAGACCAGGTACGGTCTGTACGGGTTTGTGGTGATGCCTTTCGGCCTTTGCAATGCTCCTGGCACCTTTCAGCACGCTATGAATCGGATATTCCATGACTACTTGGATAAGTTTGTCATCGTGTACCTCGATGACATACTTATTTTTAATACGACTGTAGAGGAGCACGTTGCACACTTGGACAAAGTCATCAGCCTCCTGCGACAGCACAAGTTCAAGATCAATGGTGCGAAGTGCGAGTTTGGCCGCACCCGTGTCTTGTACTTGGGTCATGAGATTTCCGCGGAAGGGTTGACGCGAAGGTGGCCAGCATTCGTGACTGGCCGCGTCCTCAGTCTGTGACTGAGATGAGATCTTTCTTAGGGATGCCCGGCTACTATCGCAACTTCGTGGAAAACTATAGCATAGTTGCCACCCCTTTGACTGATCTGACCCGCCTTGACACCCCATGGGAGTGGACTGAGAAATGTGAGGCCGCTTTCAGACATCTGAAGCATGCGTTGACGCATTACGAAGTCTTAAAACTTCCTGATCCTGATAAGCCATTTATAGTGACTACGAATGCTAGCCAATATGGCATAGGCGCCGTACTTGGACAACAGGAGGGGAAAAAGTTGAGGCTAGTAAAGTACATGTCCAAAAATATGCCCTCTCAGAAGTTGGCCAAGTCCACCTATGAGAAGGAACTCTATGCAGTTTACGAGGCTCTGACCCATTGGAGGCAATACCTCCTTGGGAGGTTCTTCATCCTCAGGACTGATCATCAGACCCTGAGATGGATGAGAACTCAGCCGGTACTCTCTGATGCTCTAAAGCGTTGGATCGAAGTCATTGAGCAGTACGACTTCGAGCCCCAGTACATCAAGGGCGAGTACAACAAGGTTGTTGATGCCCTGTCGCGTAGACCAGACTTCTCTGCTGCGCTGATCACTGAGTTTGGGCTTGCGGACAATGTTACTCAGTCTATGGTGGAAGCCTATCGCGAGGATCAGTTTATGTCAGAAATCATACGCAGACTAGAGGCGAAGGACAAAAAGACTTCAGCCGAGTTTGAGTGGTTAACGGCTTTCTGTTCCTTGAGAAGGCAGGAAATAAGCGTTTGTGTGTCCCGAATAGCGAGTCTTTGCGTAATTTGTTTTTAGGTGAGTGTCATGACGCCACCGGCCATTTTGGGTATAAGAAGACCACAGCCAATCTGCTGCAGCGGTTCTGGTGGCCCACGATGATGCGAGACGCCCAGCTGTACGTGGAAACTTGTTAGGTATGTCAAAGAGACAAACCACGTACTCAGGGTCCTCTTGGGCTCATGAAGCCCCTTCCAGTTCCGGAACGGCCTGCAAAGAGTCTGTCCATGGACTTCATGGATACTCTGGTCACCAGCAAGAGTGGGATGCGACATATCTTCGTCATCGTGGATAGATTAAGTATGCTAGGTTAGTAGCAATGCCGGAAACAGCAAAGACGGAGTACGTGATTAGAACGTTTAAAGAGAACTGGGTCAGGGATTTTGGCTTACCGAAATCCATTATCACTGACAGGGATGTCCGATTTACCAGCAAACAGTGGAAGGCCGCTGCTGCAGAACAGGGAACCCCGTTGCAAATGACTTTTGCAAATCACCCAGAAGCCAACGACCAAGCCGAGCAACTGAACCGCGCTGTACAGCATCTGTTAAGGCATTACATCAAGCCTAACCAGGTAGACTGAGATGAGAAGCTTGCTCTCATCGCCAGTCTGTACAACAACGCGGTACACAGCGCCACCGGGGTGAGCCCGAACAGTTTGCTATTGACTTTCCAGCCTAGACTACCCTTAGATTTTCTCCTTCCTGAGAATCAGTCAACTGCTGCACCAGGTACTCTAGAATTTGCTTATCGTTATGAACAGAAGATGCAGCAGCCTGTCGAACAAATGCAAAAGGCACAGGCGGCTATGATTGAATTTGTGAACAAACACCGCCATGAATCTTCATTTCAGGTTGGGGATAGAGTCTGGGTCAAGTCCTCAGAACTGGGACAGGAGCACGGTATCTCCCGCAAGCTCATGCCACAGTACTTTGGACCATGGGAAGTCTTAGATATTGTGGGGACTGATCCGGATGGACCCTCTTACATAATCTGGATTCCTGGTCATCTTCGTACTTACCCTATCTTTCACGCTTCCAAGCTTGCACCGTTCAAAGAAACACATCAGTTTCCATCTCGCCGCTCAATGCTGCCCCCAACCATGGACGGAGAGGTGGATATTGATGATATCGTGGATCACAAGGAGCTGCCTGTGTCAAGACCAACAGGCAGGGGACGTCCTCCGAAACCGAAGCTGCAGTATCACGTTCAGTTCCGGCATCACACTGATCCGAAGGAGGACCGCTGGTTCACCAGAGAGGAACTCATGCAGACCGCTCCTCAAGTTGTAGCCCATTACGAGAGATCTCTGCAGAAGGGAAAGCGCCCCATGATTAAAGACTGAGCTTCTCAAAGGACTGTTGAAGCTAAGGAGGAGGGAATGTGAGGCCACTGCCTCTATGAGCCCCATAAGGCCCCATTTTGCAGCCCGTCGGCCGCCCTAAGTGAAGGCAGGCTCGACGAGGCCGTCAGGCCCCTATTCTGGCCACCACGCAACTCAAGGAAATTCAGGCAGTTGCGCAGCGCCAGTTGGTTGAGCGAACCCAGGCCCTGGGCCGCCTGTCCGAATGTATGTGAAGCAGGCCCTGGGATGGATACGGGTACTGGGCCAAACACAGGCCAAAGGCAGTCGGGCACATGCAACCACCTCAGGCCCAAGGCCTGTTCTCGTCGTGCTGGGTCTCAGGCTACGGGGGCCTACTGGAAGCTTCCTGGCCCTGGACGCAGGCAGGCCACTTCGATATAGCTAAGGGCCTGCCTCCGCATTCGCCATTCGGGTGCTCGCTGCATGCTGCGCAAGCGCTGCTGCGCTATTTGCTGGCTGGAGCCTACGCTCTCACGGGCGAGCAGGGAAGGAGCACGCAGCCATAGCCGAGCTGCGCTGCTATAAGCTGGGTGAGGCGCAGGGTGGTCCTTGGGTGCTAGTGGCATCTGTGTGTTGGGGAACGAGGTTGTGACTGTGGCGAGAGACGTACCTGGTGCTGGAAGCGTGCGACATTGGTCGCTATATGCTCGTACTTCGGAAAAGTTGTTGACGTCATCTTTCGGCATCGTACTCTAGGCTAGATAGGATCTGCCACATGTAGTCTGGGCGCCGAGCGCCAGATAGGATAGCAACTCTGGTTCTTCGTTGATGATGATGGGACTATTTCAGCATTGTCAATTATGAACTCTTGGTGTGTTCTTATTTGGTGAATCTCGTGATGCAATTCTGCTGTTGGTTCGAGATCACGACTATCTGGACTCATATGTATGATGCTGTTTGATTGCTGAAGTTCGCTATTGCTCATC
>BFEA01000328.1:1642661-1652745 GCA_003427395.1 Chara braunii | reverse complement strand
TTCTTCTTCTTTTTCGGATTGGAGACTTATACTAGTTGGACAGAGATCAGTGTTGGACTTCGGTGGTAGGAGGCTGTGGTACTTACCGGATCTGATAGCCACCTGAGGTACCGAGAGTCGGAGGTTCTCTCCTCCCTCCCGTTCACCAGTCCCCTCTCTCTCTCCTCCTCAGCTCCTCTCTTCTCTTTCTTCTTCTTCTTGTTCTTCTTCTTCTTCTTCAGACTTCTTCTTCTTCTTCTTCTTCTTTTTCGGATTGGAGACTTATACTAGTTGGACAGAGATCAGTGTTGGACTTCGGTGGTAGGAGGCTCTGGTACTTACCGGATCTGAGACTTGGAGATTGTTGGGATTGATATCCGGTGGCATTACCGATTGGACACCGGTTACAGTAAGACTCTGTATCTCCGACATTGGTGACTTCTTGTCCACGACATTTTGACCTTGTTCGATGACATTTTGGATTACCATATCGGTGACCTTCCGGATTCTATCTCGGTGACATCTGGCGCTACCTCCATCTCCCACCTCCTCGTCTCTTCTCCCACCTTCGTCTGTGTATGCGTCTACGGGGCCTGAACATCGTCTGTGTTTGGTTCAGACCCCTCCCATCTCACGATTGTTTGTGTGTGGAGTGATATCTGTGTGACGTCAGTCTATGTGAGTCAGTCCATTCATCAGACTTCCGCTGCATACATGCTCATCCTATATTGGTTGATCCTTGGTTCTTCTCATACTTGTTGATGTACTCACTAGTATGCGACAGAGGGAGAGACTGAGAAGGGAGAGAGAAGCCATAGCCGCGGAGAGGAAGAAAGAGAGGCGAACAAAAAAAAAAAAAAAAAAAAGAGAAGAAAGGAGACAGCCGAGGTGGAAGGAGGCGAGGAAGGTGAAGGGAAGAAGAAGGTTGGTGAGAGAAAGCGAAGCCGGCAGCCATAGCCAACCGGGAAAGTTGACCGAGAGAGTTGACCAAGCGTTGACCGGATGTTGACCGGGGTTGACCAGGAGTTGACCGGAGGTGTTGACCGGCGTTGACCGGAGTTGACCGGGGGTTGACCGCAGCGTTGACGGGCGTTGACCAAGCCGTTGACCACGAGTTTGACCAAGCTGGAGCCGGTATAATCTCGCCAAGCCTTCAACCTATCCCTCGCCCTATGGATGTGCACACACCCTATGGTACTTGCTGAGTCAAGTCTGTCTGTTTATTCTTTCTGCATCGAGTCTCTTCTGTCCAGGTGATAGAACTCTGTGGATGAAGGATAGGCCTTGTTGACCAAACCCCTGCCGGACCAAGTAGGTCTAAAGACTGTGTTTGACGACTCGACTCTCCCAGAGGGCTCACCCTCCCAAGGACCGGTACAGACCGGCGGGCTGCTCGGTGTGGCACGGTAGGCCCGAAAGGCTGAGTTGTGGGCTGCGCAACAGACAGTCTAAGTGTTGAGAGACCTGCTGATCGCGTCGTCCTGTTTGCCACGTTAAATAATTCCTGAGGAGTTACGGGGGATCTCCTTAAATGCCTCCTGATCAGCAACAGGTCTAGTAGTGACAGCCATAGTGTAGGTCTAGGCTAGAGACCCTAGTTGGCAGGATCCCTGTCCGCATTCTGTGAGTCTTTAGATTGAGTCAGTCAGTTTGTTAGTCACGAGTTAGAGTCTACGTGGTGAGGTTTGGAACCGTCAACCCGGTTGTGCACTTATCACCATGGTTGAGACCCGTAGTGGGAAGAGCACTAGCCCCTACACCCAGGAGCAACAAGAGAAGATGGCCGCCTTAGTGAGAGAGAATAAAGAGAGAGAAGATCTCCTGAAGCAGGCGAAATTGAAAGCAATCGCAGAGGAGCAGGCGGCGAAAATGAAGAAGTTGGAGGAGGAGATGGAGGAGAAGAAAAAGGTTGCCGAGGAAGAAGCAGCAGCAGAAGCAGAAGAGGAAAGAAAACACAGGGAAGTAAAAGGAGAGAGTAGTGGCACGGCAAATGAGGATGCAGCGATGGAGAAGAAGATTAGTGAGTGGATTGCTAACTTATCGTTGGGAGAAGATGAGGAGGCACAGTTTTATGTGCCACAGGATGAGAGGGATGCGCTAGCCAGCGCGCTAGCAACAATCGAGGACCCCCTGGAACGGCAAGAAGCAGAGGAGGAGAAAAAGTTGGAGTGGAAATTGAGGATGAAGAGGGAAAAGAAGAGGAGGAGGGAGGAAGTTAATAGGTTAACCGCGGAGGTGGCAAAGGTGAGAGACTGTAGACAAGAGGTGCAGGCGCAGGAAGACATTTCTGCCAAAATGGATAAGATGCTGGGGTACTTGGAAGTGTTGAGTGCGGCCTGGATGGAGGAGCGCCAAGCTAACTCGGGTCACGATGTGGCCCTGAGGGCCATGCGGTCAGGATTTCGAGACTTCGCGCGCGATATGGTCACCCACGTTGGAGGAGAAGTCAAACGATTGAGAGACAATGCGGGGAAGTTCTGTGAGGGCGCTATCGAGGGTGCCAAAGCAGTAGCCGCCGTTGAGAGTGAGGCCAGGCCCCGTAAAGAGCCCGTCAAGCTTAAGTTCCCAGACGCATATGGCGGGAAGGAGGAGAATTTCGATAACTGGGAGGCGAGTGTAAATAGTTACGTGTACTTACAGCACATCCTGACTGAGGAGCAAGTCCTCGTCGCCTTCCAGGCCCTCAAAGACGAAGCGGTCAGCTTTGCCAGGTCCCTTGCATGTGCGGTCGATTGTGAAAACAACCTGGTTGCATATTCTAAGATCACCCCCTTTCCTCAATTCTTCAAACTCCTGAGGGAGAGATTTGTTGACCCAACGAGAGGCGTTAGAGCCTCTGATAAGTTACAGACCATCCACTCACGACAGGAGTGCCAGGGCACTCAAGGGTGTCATGGACGACTTGGTAGCCGTCCCAGACCATGGGGTCACTGAGCCCCAGCTGATCCAATTGTTTTATCTTGCCATGTCAGAGCCCCTCCGTGGGCATTTCTTTGATAAATCTCAACAAGCCGACATCACATATGATGTGCTGAGTACAGAGGTGGTCCTCTTCGAGTCAAAGTCCATGCCAGCGTCCACGTTCTGGCATAAGGACCTGGATAAGGGGAAGAAGTGGAAAGGGTGTACCATCTCTGGCCAAGTCAGGGCCAAGGATCATATGATCCTTACTTTAGAAGAAGGTGGTACAAACGAGGTCCCATATAGTCAAATCGAGTGGGGCCTCGAGGATGAGGACAGTAGCATGGGACAGGGGAGGTCCTATGTTGTTGTCGCGGCTGGAGGGAGGCCGCAAGGTAGAGGAGGAGGCCAGGGCCAAAGGGGCCAGGCCACGGGAGGTCGAGGACCGGGCGGACAGGGGGTTGGCGGACAAGGGAACCGCCAAGTGGGAGGTAGGGGTCAAGGTCCCCCGCCAAATCATCAGGGTTCTTGTCGGTCCCCGCAACGACGAGGTGGAAGGCCACCTCAAGGGGGATGGCACCCAGGCTTGCCACAGGGCAGGCCGTGGGAAGATTTGGGCTTAGACCGGCGCGTATGGCAGGAACGCGTGGACTTGGGTCAGTGCGTGTTTTGTGGTGACCCGGCCCATGTAATTAAATTTTGTCCTAAGTATAGACAGGCCCGATTGGCTGCTCAGCAGTCAAAAGGCAGCCGCCAGTAGGGGTCGCAACTGCCCCTACTTCAAGGCCATGTGGGGAAGCGAGCGCGCGCCTACAGGAAACTCCCAAACCACATGTGCCTATGGCAGAGGTTGCAGGCCCGTGCCTAGCTAGCTGTCCAGAGACTGCTTGTGTTAGCATCTCTCTAGGCACGTCCCTCACAGGCGTGGCAGAGGAATTGAAGGAGAGGATGCCAGCCTGGGCCAACATGAAGAAGGAGAGTAAGGGACAACTGATCTTGATTGACGTAGAAGTCTTTAAGAGTAGAGTAGGAGCCCTCATAGACTCAGGGGCTACCCGTAGTTATATTAGTCGTAGAGCGCTGAAGAAGTTGAGGCTAGGATTAAAAGTCCAAAAGTTGGCAGACCCCATAGTCAGTGTCCTCGCAGACAACCGCACTATGCGTGTTGAGGACTACGTAGAGGGAGTCCAGGCGTATTGTCGCCTAGAGAAAGATGGGAAGGTGGAGAAAGTCCTCCATTCCCTGACTCTCCTCGTACAGGATGACCTTCCTTTTGATATAGTGTTAGGAATGGATTGGGGAGAGGCAGCGGGGGCCACACTCCACTTGAGAGAGCATGAGTGTAGGCTCCCTAGTCCGTCAGGCGAGGTTAAGACTGCCCACTTGTTTCATGTGTCAGGTGTAGACAACACTCTGGCACATTGTTCTCTCAGTGCTCCCGCGTTCGCGCAACTCGTGAAAAAGGAACAATTAGAGGACTAGGTCTTCGTAGCGTATGTCAGACCTGTCACTGAGCCTAAGGAAGGGGATAGTTCCACAGATCCAACCATTGCCAAGCTGTTGGAAGAGATTAAAGATCTAACTGAGTCGTCGACAGGAGTAGTGTCGCGACCCATCCAGCACAGGATAGAGATAGAGCATGGCAGTAGAACTCCTAAGGGAGCAGTCTACAGGATGTCCCCTAGAGAGTTAGAGGAGTTACGTAAGCAATTGGACGAGCTCCTGGAGAAAAGTTGGATCAGGCCCAGTTCGTCTCCTTTTGGAGCACCTATCCTGTTCGTCCCCAAGAAGGAAGGAGAGTTACGTATGTGCATAGACTATAGGGGTTTGAATGCCATCACAGTGAAGAATGTTGAGCCGCTGCCCAGGATAGACGATCTCTTAGATCGGGTGCAGGGTTGCAGATATTTTTCGAACGGCTATCATCAGATAGCGGTCCACCCTGATGACCAGTATAAGACTGCGTTCCGGACTAGATATGGGCACTGTGAGTTTATAGTGATGCCCTTTGGACTGACCAACGCGCCAGCTACCTTTCAACGATGTATGAACGATCTGTTTAGGCCGTGGTTAGACAAGTTTGTAGAAGTCTATTTAGATGATATATTAGTCTTCCGTAGGACCCTCCAAGAGCATCACGGTCATTTGAGACAAGTCTTGGAGAAGCTGAGAGAAGCTAACTTCAAGATTAATGCGAAGAAGTGCGAGTGGGTCAAGACACAAGTCCTGTACTTGGGCCACGTGTTCGACGGAGATGGAATTAAGCCAGAGGACAGCAAGATAGCGGCAATTAGAGACTGGCCGACGCCCCGCACATTGTCAGAGTTGCGGCCATTCTTAGGCTTAGCTAACTACTATAGAAAGTTTGTAAGGATCTTTTCTACCATCGCCGCTCCCTTGCGCAGGTTGCTTAAGAAAGAGGCAATCTGGCAATGGGACAAAGATTGTACGTCTGCGCTAAAGAGACTGAAGCGCGCGTTAATCGAGTACCCTGTCCTCAAAGTAGTTGATCCGTCTTTGCCATTTGTCGTCACCACGGACGCGAGTCAGTATGGTATAGGCGCCGTGTTGCAACAAGACGACGACAATGGCTATAGACCCGTACAGTTCATGTCAGCGAGGATGCCTTTAGAGAAAGTAGCCACCTTGACGTATGAGAGAGAACTCTACGCTCTCAGGCAGGCCTTAGAACACTGGAAACATTACCTGCTTGGGAGGCACTTCAAAGTGTATTCCAACCATGAAACTCTTAGATGGTTAAAGACCCAGGCCAAAATGACACCCAAGTTGACTAGGTGGGCCGCTGAGATAGACCAGTATGACTTTGAGCTCAAACCGGTCAAAGGCAAGTACAATGTAGTTGCGGATGCTCTAAGTAGGAGATCAGACTACTTTGGAGCTATAATACACTATCTGGATATAGGGAAGGACTTGCAAGAGAAAGTTAGACAGGCGTATGCGCAGGACCCTATCTATAGTGACCTCCTCAAGAGAGTTAAGGAGGCCAAGAGACCGAACCAGACTACCGCACTACTGAGGGACTATTGTTTGAGAAGACTAATGTAGTAGACCGCTTGTGCATTCCCAACAGTGAAGAGATCCGTAGTCTGATCCTAGGGGAATGCCATGACACAGAGGGACACTTCGGTTGGCAGAAGACTTTAGCCAATCTGATGCGTGCGTATACTTGGCCAGGTTTGAAAGCTGACTGCATAGAGTATGTTCGCAGTTGCAAAGTTTGCCAGAGGAACAAGACCACTACGCGTGCCCCTCTAGGTCTTCTCAGCCCCTAAGCTTGCCTATCCCAGACCAACCTGGAGATTCAGCCTCCATTGACTTTATGGATGCCGGTGTCAAGAGTAGGCACGGCAAGAGCCAAGTCATGGTCATAGTTGATAGATTCAGTAAATACGCAGTTTTTGTTCCTTTGTCTGCAGAGGCACGCACCAAATTAGTCATTCATAAGTTTTCTGATCATTGGATTAGTGATCACGGGGTTCCGCTGTCTATAGTTAGTGATAGAGACACCAGATTCACGAGTCGGAACTGGCAGGAACTACTAATGAGAGTCTATGGATCACAGTTGCTGATGTCATCTGGCCGTCATCCAGAGACTAATGGTCAGACAAAACAGATGAACAAGATCCTGCAGCAAGTTCTGCGCATGTATACTAGACCGGATCAAGTCAATTGGGACGAGATGTTGCCCAAGGTAGCCAGCGCATACAATAACAACGTGCATTTGTCTACCTGTCGCACTCCCAACGAGTTACCCAAGTCCTTTAGACCCCGCAGACCGTTTGAAGGACTTACCCGGGATCAGATTCACAGGCTACCGCCCGGAACTAGGGAGTTTGCGATACAGCACG
Organism: Chara braunii; assembly: GCA_003427395.1. Taxonomy (NCBI): domain Eukaryota; kingdom Viridiplantae; phylum Streptophyta; class Charophyceae; order Charales; family Characeae; genus Chara; species Chara braunii. The sequence goes on along the minus strand of BFEA01000328.1, from coordinate 1,645,996 downwards.
AGAGAGAGCTAGCTACAATTGTTGAGAACCTCAGGAAGGCCCAGCACAGAATGATAGAACAGGCAAACAAGCACCGTCGCCCGTCCCAGTTTCAAGTAGGCGACTTAGTCTGGGTCAAGTCCAAAGAATTTGCTCTTGAGGAGAACATTTCGCAGAAGTTACTGCCAGCTTATAGAGGACCGTGGCCAGTTCTAGAAATCAAGGGCGGAGAGGATGGCCCGTCCTACACGATAGAGATCCCAGCGTACCTCCACACCTACCCTGCATTCCATGCTTCAAAGCTATTGCCGTGTGTCACAAGTCAACAGTTCCCTTCAAGAAGACCCATGATCCCTCCGGATATGGATGGAAGATATGACATTGACGGCATTGTGGATGAAGATGTGTTTAGGACAGGAGGTAGAGGTCGTCCGCAGAAACAATATAAGGTCCGGTTTGCTTATCAGGAACCGAAAGACGACCGCTGGTTTACTAGAATAGAACTTCTAGAAACAGCTCCCGACATAGTCGGAGCCTACGAGGGTGATAAGAAGGGTAAAGGTCCTGCCTTGGACTGAGATATTCTCGGAGGACCTCGAATTTAAGACGGCAGGAGTGAAACGGTTTTCACCTTTTTGCAGTAGCAGATGCAGATCCCAGGGCTCTATCCCTAGCCCTTACCCTACCGTGTACAGTACCTGTGTAGACCCCGAGAGTTGAACCCGTGACCTATGTATTCGTAAGCAACTGGTAGGCAGTCATAGGTCTGTAGGTTGTAGGGGTTCGATCTGTAGGTCTGTCGAATAGAAGTCTTAGTGAAGTCTAGAAGTCTTAGCTGTAGTCTTCTAGAAGGTCGGCAAGTGGGCAAGTGGTCAAGTGGTGAACCAAGTGGTGGACTAACTGCAGTACGATTGCAGTACGGCCTCGGTAGGATAGCAGCGTCCCCATGTAGTCAGCGGTGCAGTCCAGTCAGTCCCAGTCCGGTCCAGCAAGTACCATGAGGGACTGTGTGCACCATGGGCCGATGGAAAGGGGCAGACCAACGAGCTTCAGAAGTATAAATCAAGAGGCAGCWCCCAGCCATTCATTCATTCCTGCGTGAGCCATGCGGAAGCGCTGCCACAGCGACTTGTGCAAGGAGGTCTGCAGTGAGCCCGGAGCTGAAGTGGGCGAGAGAGAGGAGGAGCGTAGCATAGCGATAGGGTAGTTGCGGCCATAGCCGCCATAGCGAGAGTAGAGTGTAGCGTGTGTGTGTGTGTGAGTGCAGAGCAACGAGTGTGGGATATCCAGGGTGATCCGGTGTATGCGAACAGAGAGTTGTTTGGGCGCTGAGTCGCCATAGCCATTGAAAGAGAACTCGTATCTGGGTTGCTATATCTCTGAGTTCTGAGTGGGCGCATGTCGCCAGTTTGCTGTGCTACTGTTTGTATGCATGTAAAGTGTGAATGAAAGCAAGTCTGATTGCAATTGACAGGAAAAAGAAAGAAAAAAGAGAGAGAGAGAAGAATATAGCTTAGTTTTAAAAAAAAAACGGACGTCACGTGCCCACCCATTTGCCTGCACTTTGTGTCTCCGGAGGGGGCCTCCTTTTCTTCTCCCCCCTCTCACCACTACCAGCCAAATGTGAAAAATGGCGAGTGTATCCAGTCACCTTCTTTGTCAAGGTACACTCACCACCCCTTTTTTTATTTCCACATTTTTGGCCAGTGCGTCCGGAAGGACAGGGCCCCCCTATGCCTGTGCTTCCAGCGGCGAGCTCCTACTACGGTCTTCACCCGAATAGAACGCCTGGTAATTATCGCTGTATCTGGACTGGAAGTTGCCCCAAATACAGCTATAATGACCGGACGTTCTATTCGGGCGAAGACGGTAGGACAAAGAGGATTGGATTTCCCGCATGAACCTGGAGGCGTTTGTGGACAAGTGCAGACAATGGCCACTGACCTGCTGCTCTGCATCTTTGCATAAAATGCATCCACATTCGGACGCTCAATCCAATCCTCTTTGCTAGTGGGCCCTTGCCCGAGTTCACAGGACAGGCAAGTTCCCCAGGTTCTCTTTTTTTTTTTTTTTTTTATAATTCGGACCATTTCTCGATTTATGCACGCCATCATCCTTGAGCAGGGGCCATATTGCTAATTTACCCTTCTCTGTATTGTTCCAATTTTAACGGTTGTCCCCAAGGACTGTTCCTTTACATGGGAGGCACAACTCGTGACGAGCTCAGACGCTCTTTCTCTTTTTTTTTTTCTCCGTTTAGTGGTACAATTTTTCCCCCCTTTTTTTTCTTTTTCTTTTTTTCCCGTTTAGTGGTACAATTTTTTTCCCCTTCTTCTTTTTACTGACTACCGGCAGCCCTTACCCTTACTTTATCCATCAGCATTCCAACTTTTTTTTTTTTTTTTTTTTTTTTTTTGGGTATCCATCAGCATTCGAACTTACAACCATACAGTTCAGTCTTTTTTTCCAAACGTGAGCCCCTTCTCTCTCTCTCTCTCTCTCTCTCTCTCTCTCTCTCTCTCTCTCTCTCTCTCTCCCCCACCCAGCAAGAGAGTGAGCCACAGAAAAAGGAGGAAACGGAGAAGGAGAAAGGGAGAGAGAGAATCAAAGGGGAGGGCGGGAGGGAGAATATGAGGACGGCTCATACGGAGGGATGGCGTGCGTGCGTGCGTGCGTGTGTGTGTGGGGGGGGGGGGGGGGGGGGGGGGGGGGGGAAGGGTAAGCAAGGACAGAAAAGAGAGAAGCCGACAGTGGTGATAAGAGAACGAGCAGAAGCCCGATCTCTCACTACGTTCAATGTGCAGGAGATTACCCTCCAATTTATTTATTTTTTCCCTTCTTCGATTTTGGAAAATAATAAAATCTCTCTCCACTGTATTTGTTATCCTATCCATTATCTCTTTTTATTTGTATTTCCTAGTATCTCTTATTTGTATTAATAACTAGAATCTCTTTTTCGCATTTTGCTTCCTTACTACCCGTCTTCCCCCGAACATAACGCACCCTAAAAATGAATGTATACGAGTTATATTTCCGGCCAGATACAGCCAAAATGAGGGTGCGTTGTGTTCGGGGGAAGACGGTAGTATCTCTTACTTGTATGATGGTGAACCCAACCCATCGACCTTCACCGTCGATTCGACTACACATATCCAACAATCGATCCGATCCGTTCATCTATCCGCTCAATCGATATGTCAAAAATCTTCCGCCGATCAGTCAAAATCTTCCGTCGATCTTTCAGTCCGTCTTACCCGATCATTCATCGATCTTTCATCGGTGAACTTTCCCCTGAACTTTCCCCTGAAGATTCCCCTGAACTTTCCCGTCAACCTTTCTGTTCGATCCGATCGATC
>BFEA01000328.1:1605388-1637229 GCA_003427395.1 Chara braunii | reverse complement strand
CGAATGTGAAAACAAGTTCGACTTCTTTTTCATCGGGATTAGGGAGGTGTGGAACGATGAAAACCTTACATGTAAGGGTTTTGTAGTGGTGTCAAACGAGGCCCCTAGTCGGTCCTGGTCCCTGTGCCCAAGGCTCAAGATGTGAAATTGGTGCCTGAGGATTGGATTTTTAAGCTCCTGAATCTGGATGCCCAGATTCAGGTCCTCTTTGCTACCTAGTGGGACCTCGCCCTGGGTGCTTGTTCTTGGACTTGACTCCTCCTTAACTTTTCTTTTTGTTTCTTTTCATTTCTCTTCTTTTTTTTCTTTTTCTTTTTCTTTTTCTTTTTCTTTTTCTTTTTCCTCACCCTGATAATCACTCAACACGAACAGTCCCTCGAAGGAAAAAAAAAAAAAAAAACCTTCTGGCGAACCATTCTCCATCATCATCCTAAAGAAAATTTGACAACCCCAACACCCCCCCCCCCCCCCCCCCCCCCCCCCAAAAAAAAAGGGAAAAAAAAAAAAAAAAACATGCTTAAAAAAAGCCTCCTCTGCGCAGCTACTACTGGCAAAATGCTCAGTCTTTGCGTTAGCCGGACCCCCACCGGCGGCCCCACCCCATCTCTGACTACCGCTGTTGGGGCGGGGGCCAACATTAATTACCTCGTTTAAGAGGCCCTATGCTTGCAGGGGTCCCCCCTCTATATAGCCTTAGGAGTAGTGCTAGGAAGGTAGTGTAAAGCGAAAAAGAATTTGAGAGAAGAACTTAGTGTAGTTAAAAAAAAAAAAAAAAAAAAAAGGCTCCTCTGATCGTCACACATAGACCATGATCAACAGACTCAACACTTTCTATATTATTTTTTTCCCCCAAAGCAAATATGAGACCATGGCCAACATCGACCACGAGGCATGGTTTTCAAAACGATAAATGTTTTTTTTTTTTTTTTTTCCTCAAAGAAACAGTAGTTTTATTGGGGCCCAGTGCCCAAGACAGAAATACAATGTCAAAGAGCTGCAAATTCAGGGGCTGCAAGGTCTCCAATCCCGCTTCGTCGGGTGGAGCCCCTCCCCTGTAATGTTCTCTTTTGGAAAACGATAAATGTTTTGCAAAAGAGTAAAAAAAAATACATGCAACAAGGTCAAGATAGCACTGGGCCTGTTAATAAAAGTGCAATTTGGGGAAAAAAAAAAAAAAAACATTCAACAACAAAGTACATATGCAAAGACGACATCCTCGTGCCATAAATTCGTGGCCTGAGAGATTCGAACTCTCGCGGGTATAACCCATGTACTTAGCAGGCACACGCCTTAACCACTCGGCCAAAGCCACAACAAGTAATAGGGGGGCATCAGGCCACTATAGAACAGTAGGTGGTTTGCAAAGACCAAGTGCTGTTTTCGAATCTTGCTATTAATCTGCCCATCTGATCAGAGGCACTCAAAGGTTCGAATTCTCGTTTGTAAACCGCTCAGCCAGTGATTTGAACTGATTTCGTTTTTTTTTTTTTTTTTTTGGGGGGGGGGAAGTAAGGGTAAAAAAAAAAAAATTTTTTTAAAAAAAAAAAAAAAAAAAAAAAAAAAAGAACATTATGTTCGCCACGTTTGCAAACACTGGGCGCTGGATCCTAATCTGGCCGCTAATCTCGACCAGGCGTCTGGCCGCTAATCTGGTCATCTGACCAGGTACTAAAAGGTTCCATACCATCCGAGTTTGACAAACACTGGGCGCTTCGCGAAGGATCCTAATCTGGCCGCTAATCTGGTCATCTGACCAGGGGCCTTGACCCTCTACGTCCGATTTACGCTTGCGGTCCTCCGTTTTCGACCACGTGCAGTGGTCCGTGACATCCGTCAGTCGTTGATCATTTCGCGCATCGACTGCTAGTGTGAATTGTCATCGTTTTCGTAGATGCAGCTGCCCATCGCCCAGTATAATTTTTCTTAATTCATTTGTTGGCCATTTAGTTGGCCACTTTCCGTTGTCGCGAAGCTTCAATACTATGGTTCTTTTGGGAGGCGTGGGTGTTTTTGAAGCTTCGCGCCTTGCTATTTTGTTTTTGCCGACTTTTAGAAAAACGGGATGTCCGTGGAGAATCATGAATTGTGGTGTGCACTGACAGTTGAACACGCCGTGGCAGATGGCGTCATAAAAGTAAGGTGTCTCGTTGCAAGCGTGGGTGAATGTTGCCCAACTTTAGGGCGAAGTACGTAGGCGCTGTCCGGCCTTAGCCTCCTTTCTGGGACACATGCACCCCCCTTCGTGCAGGTCAAAGTACACCGTACTTGCGGGACTTTCCGAATGAGGAAAGATCCGAATGTGGAAACGGTAGAGGAGTGCAGCCGCTTTCGCAAAGGAAAGAACTTCCGTGCGGCCCGCGAATACGGTCATGGGTGCACGCTAAATCCATGCTGTCCTCCGTACCTCGGGATATCGGGTACCGCCCTCAACGTAACGCACATTTTTTACCAGCTTACTGCTGTGTTCCGTACGCCGGGATATGGTTGTTGTCTCCTCTCCGTTTCTCTCCGTCTACCGGCTCACTGCAGTTCGTCACTGTGCACCATCGACTTACTGAACAGGGAAGAGGACACGTCGCTTCTCCATGGCCCAGTACACCCAGAACGCAGGCCTGTTTTGTATTGACGACTGGGGGTGGTCTGAATCCCAGAATGACGCCCCGTCTGCTGCAGGTACCAGACCAGCAAGGAGTGGGGGCCCCGTCTGTGGTGCGGAATACGCGAAGGTGACAGAGTGTGCGATCTTTGCACCGCGTTCCCGCGTTGTGACAGGCGCTCCTGCTTTGTCGTCGCCAGTGACGCCTGTTCGCGGGTTCAGAATCGGGCTAGGCGGTGCTGATGAGCACACTCTCCGGCAACGTCTGAGAATGCGTGCAATGACCACGGCCGACGGGCTCACCCCGCACATCGATGAACGGCCCGTGGGTGGCTATGAGACGTCTCTGGCTCGCAATGCAGGAATCCAGCATGGCAGTCCCGGTCCGTCGAGTGTTAGTTCTCTGAACACTGACACGATGCCGTCCCAACACTCAGGTGCTCCCACTGCAATGTCGCCGGTTGGGCACGGGAGTCCTCGCGTGTCAACGGAACCGTTGTGTGATGGTGCTCTTAGGCAGCAGCTCAGTCCTCATGCCACGTCATCTGAGTACGTCCTCAACCGCATCATCCGGGACATAAAGGCTAGTGCTGACCCGACGGAGCATGTGAATGGTGGGCGTGACGGAGGTCAGGTTGTCGCCTCGCAAACAACCCCCTCGCACACACCTTCCCGGTGTGGATCGTCCGGCGGTGCAGCTGCGGACACTCCACCCCCAGTCACCATGGACTCCGGGCCGCATCACACCACCTCCCCGGTGTCGATCTTCCGGAGGTGTAGCTGCGGGCACCCGGAACAAGCTTTGAAACGCATCCTCGGCCATCCTACCGGCGATGGCCATCACTGCGACAGCGAGCTCTTCTCGCTGTCTCTTTCTAAGGCGCGGCATTGTGAGACGGTACTACGCAGCACCCCCCAATAATAATTAAACCCCCTCCGCAGCCCCCTTCAGCAACTAACCCCCTCACCCCACCCCAATAATAATTAAACCCCCTCCACAACCCCCCAATATCCGGCCTCACTTGAGCTCCTCGCTAATGTACCAACGTAGCGAGCCGTGCATCCAGGGAGATGCAAAATTGAAGTATAGAGTAGCACGATGACCCCCATAAATCATGGTACCTCGTCGTGGACATGTGTGACTGGCCCCCCGCTCCGGTGCGCAACACATGATACGAACAGCTGATTCAAGGCGCCCGTTTGTGGCAACCACCGTACATCCCTACCGCAATCGTATTAATGCCACAATGAACACCAGCAGGCCTTGCCACAAACGGAAAGAGGTGTGAGGTACCGGCTATACTGTTTCCACTCTACGGGAAGCCTTATGGTTTAAACGACAGGGAAGACCGTGCACATGGCGACACGGTACGGCCAGATGCATCTGAAGAGGCTGGCGGGCCGGTCGCATTCAGATGTACTGTGAAGGCATTGCCCAACTTGGAGGGTTGCTCTGTTGAACGGGAACACCCGTGAAATGTGGATGCTGTTGATGTACTGTCATGATGTGGATGTCAGAGTGATCTTTTTCATTTTATTTATCGTTGGCCTTGTTTTCTTTGCATTTCTGAAAATCATAATAAGAGGAACGAGGTGACGGGCACCCGGTAGCGCTCCGCTCCACGTTGCCGGCGGTTGTTTCGCCGACGCTTTCCCGTCATTTTCCTGCGCACGCTGTGGGATGATGGGACGACCACCACCTCGCGTCAAACGTTGACTCCAACCATAGCCAAGTTGCTATTGGGAGGTATAGGAGTCGATGGAAAGTCCCCTGAGTGTGGTGACTAATATGTGAAGCTATGTGATGAGACGCGTGCCTTTTGGCACTCGTCTAGGAAGGGAGTTAATATGAGGGTTATGTGGAAGAAGAAGAGGAGGTCATCGTTAGGTCAAACAGGTTGGGTGGTTGGGGGATTGAGTGCTAAATCTGCTTCGCCTTCATCTACTGAACAACATGAGCTCATGCTTATCGATGAAAGCAACGTAACCTAAGCATTGGTTATCTTGATGTGCCGGAGTGGTTGCAGCCTCAGTATGATACTTTTGCAGGCGATAGCCCACCCAGCGTGAAGGGTAAGCATTGTTTCGGTCTTCTAAGCCAGATGGAGGCGTTGGCATAGGGATGCCGCTTTAGGGATCCTGTCTGCTGGAGAAGCTCACCGACCCGCTATCCTGGGGCAAAGGGGAATGGTATGGTCTGGTATTTAAGGGAAGGTGCCTTCGGTGGAGCAGTTCCAGGCGAAGGATGATGGTATCTTTCTCTCCCCCTAACCCGTATTGTTTTGGTGATTTGCTGTATCTTGGATCAGTTACCAGAGCCTCGCGTCAGGGTGTCGGGGGGTGTTTGGTAAGAATTTGGTTTCTGCTTATTTCTCTTCTTCTTGATGGCGGCAACATCGGATCCGGATGAGGATAACATTCGTAGGTTAGTGGAGAAATGTATAGAGGATGGAATTTTCCTGGGGGGGTTGGATCATGGCACGTGCGTGTCAAACGGTAGATCTGCCACTATTTCATTGAATGCCAAAGTAGATGATGTAGTAGTGAGGTGGTTAAAAGAACGAACCGTTGTTGTCATATTTCAAACCGAATCGAAAGCATTGCCGACAAAAATCAAAGAAATGCTTATTCGAATTTATGAGGATGGGTGGTACGCCAACCCGGCAGTAAATCCATCGCTCAAGAGAGGGAAGGTGAAATGTGAAGGGGCGAATGTATTGAGGCGACACCGCTGGCTTTGAAGCTCAACCAGGGGGTGAAAACCTTCGAGTGAGGCGCTTAACGCACGCGCGCGGCAACTACAGGTGCTAGGTCACTCCACGTCACGGGCTGACGTGGACTTTGATCTGAATCATCGTGTTCTCAACACTATGATTTCCATACACATTTCTCCATAGCTGTCGCTCGAAAAAGCGGTCAAAAGCTCGTGAGGCGTTGACAATAGTCATCGCCTATGGAGAAGGATGGAGTGAGCCCAGTGGTAGCCTAAGTGTGTGAAGAGAGCGAGGTTTTGGACAAGTCAGCAACGACACGTCATCACTACGAGGCAGGAGAGAAGTCAACAGAACTTTTCAATCGACAAGTTGCCGGAGTTGACGGTTCTTTTTCAGCAATGTGTTTTCCAAATACATTCCTCTCTAGCTGTCGCTCCAAAAAAAGCGGTCAAAAGCTCGTCGGATGTTGACATTAGTTGACGCCCAAGTGTGGGAAGAGAGTGTGGTATTTGAGAAGTCAACAAATGACACGCCACATGTACGAGTTTGGAGCGAAGGCAACAAAACTTTTCAATCGTCAGAGCGGTGAGGTTGGATTACACTCACATCTGGGACGCTACAATAGCAACAGCGTATGAGGTCAACACATGCTCTGGAGTGCAACCCAGCTGAAGGCTCGTCGATTACTGATACTAGTCAATTAAGTGGTCAAAAGTGGTCCGTAATTTATAGTCAAAAGAGGTATTATTCTCTCTAATTATTTCGTATTTCCCTATTTATCCACTGGTGGAATATGAAAGTAGAGTAATCAATTGAGTGGTAAGGTGTGCGAGGAGTAAGGGGATGACGCTAATCTGCTGCTATAGGTAGATGGAGGAAGGGAGGGAATAGTCAGCAAGGTGGGGAGGGAATAGTCAGCAAAAGGTAGGGGGTGAAGACTTTTCATACCAATCACATCACGGTATAGTATGGCAAACTTTGGTGTATTGTCAGCAAACTAACAACGCAGGACAAGTCAAGGAGGGCAAGAGGGAGGGGGGGAGCGAGGTCATTATAATAAGGGGGAAGACTTTCGCAGAGGGAGGAATATAATTGTCAGCAGATCATCTACGAAAATCATGACAAGAGGAGGGGAGTAAGTGGGAAGAGAGGACCATATCAAGAGAATTAGGGATAGGAGACTTCCTTATCAAGGTGAGATCTACTTTCGACAGCAGAGCAACAACGAGTTCTCCCTTGGAAGGTGCGCCTTCATTACCTGTCCCTTTTTTCCTTTTGATTTTCCCCCTCCATCATCTGACATCTGGTTTCCGCCCACGCCAAAATAAAAAGTATCACGAATACATTGGCAACTATTAACGGCAATTCTAACGAGTCTATAAGGAAATCAATCAAAACAAAAAAAAGAAGCTACAAAAATGAGGCTAAATGCTAGGAGAGCAAAGGGTCCTGACTCACTCCTGTCTTATCAAGGAGCGATGAGACATTTCCTAATTCGTCATCTGGCCAATGCGCCGTACACACGTCCAGGAATGGGGAATGGTCCACAAGGGATGGGAGTTGGGAATTGTGAAGTGAGGCAGAGAGTAACGCAGGATCAGGGGGGAGGCAGTATGCAGAGGATAGCATCCTTCTCCAGCGTAGTAGCCAATCAGAAACTGACCCAGGCAGACTCACAACCAGATCACAGCATGAATCAAGGAATACTCTCACATRAAAAGGGCATCACGAACATGCAGCAACAAAGGAAAGAAATCSRARATGAACAGCACAAGAGCATGATCCYTCAGTCTCACCACAATTCTCAGCCCTCTCACAACRAAGCACGACGWGATGATATCTCTGAYGGTCCTGGGGATTCAGATATGGGAGAGGAAATACYGACGGAAGAAGAAAGAAGCATTGCCTGTAAATCAACGGGGGCACAGGAAAAGTCAGGAAGCAATATTGCCAAGTCGCCAGAAGTCCAATCAGCCCAGCCCTCTTGGGCTCAAAAAGTCAGAGAGACTCTAAAGGACAGAACGCTAAACATTAGCAGAATATCTATTGGCCCATCTGGCTCACAGAGTGATGAATTAAAAGTCCCAATGAGGAACTTATCATCCGCCAGAGCCTACTTTCTCTCTCTCTTCCTCCACGCTCCAGAACAGCTGGTTTTCGATCAAGGGGGAAGGAAGTCATTGATGAAAGCTTATCCTTTAAACAAACTAGTGAAGAGGGATGAGATCTATACTAAACATACCAGCAACTGGATATTCTACGACAGCAGTGCAATCAGATCTATGAATGATAAGACAAAGTGGATATGCAAACGACTGGAATCAATGAAAGATGGGCCAGAAGCTGTTTCTGATTTTTTTTTAATCCAATTAATTTCACCAACAGTTTTCACAATCATCAGCATGTTCGAGAAGGATAAACAGCAGATGGATGGATGGAAGAAATTGAAGTGGGAAGGATCGAAAGTCCGTATCTATCCGTGGCTACTGAAAAAAGTGGGACCAGAAAAGAAGAGAGATGAACTAATGAAAGACTTCTACTGGGTGGAACTCAGACACATTCCAATCGAAGTCCAAGCAGCATTCGTCCACGATTTCGGTCAGCAGTATAAGATCATAGACTTTATTGATCCCTTACCTTCTTACGTCGCCAAACGTGATGACTATTTGATGTTGGCTCTGGACATTCCAAAAGAGCAACCATTTTCGTTGGACGACATTATTCCCTTTAAAATGGGATGGAGGATCTATCAGATCCATACTGCTCACAAATTCCGACCCCGGTGTTTCAAATGCAAAGCATATGGACACCTCAGCTCGAAATTTGCGTATCCACTTCACCCACAGCATGCATCCTCTGCGGATCACAAACTCAAAAGATATCTGCAGAGACCTCACAGGTGGGTCCCGGTAATACAGGGGTATGAGGGGTGGGTGTTCAGCGATGAAATCAACCAAGCAGGAGTACCTGTGGGATGGTTTTGGGAAGGGAGGGGGGATACGAGGAAACCCCCACGACCACCCCCTGAGTGGTGACCGTCCCAATCGCAGCAAAGGCAGAATCAGCATAGAGGAGAGGGGGTGAATAGAGGAGGACAACATCAGTCCCCACCTCCACCCTCCCCTTTTCTCAATTCGCAGACCCAGTCATCAGTCGCCCAGAGGCCTGTGAGCCCTGTAATCGCAGATGGACGGACCGATCACACAGCAGGTAAGAAGGACAGAGTCAGGATGGGTCCAAACCAAGAACAAAGTGCATTGACGGAAGGAAACAGAGAACAGGAAAAGAAGCAGGGGGAACAGATTTCAAGACAGAAGGGAGGAAATTCCAGATCTCTTGGTCCTGGTCCACAGAATTACCTTCCTGGATCGAATCAATATCAGGGAACAGAATGGAGGGTAGTGGGGAAAAAAGGACAAAAAGAAAATAAAGAAAATAATAATATTGCAGGTTCTCTACAACAGGACGTTGAAACTAAGAGGCAATCCGAACAAGTTGTGGAACTTACGGAAGAACCTGTCCCACTTCCAATGGATATTGACCCGCTAAAAATAGCAATGGGTTCTGACCATATGGAAGTAGAGGAAACCCCGATTTCGGTTCCCCCGTTTGCAGCCCTGTTGAGTACAGGCAAGGAAGGGTCCGATGAATTGCATGCAGAACTGACGAAGCTGGCGGACTGGTTGCTGCTAAATATGCAGACTATGTTCCCAGAATGGAGCCAGGATGCCTGGTAGCAAATCAAAGACCAACTGATGATGGTGTTGGTCAACGGTGATAGTTTGAAATTGGTTTTACAATACGGCATGCCACCAGGATTGGATTGGATCTCAGTGGGGAACAGACTGCTTTTTGTACTTTCATCCATCTCTTTTGATTAGCGGCAAGCTGCAGAAGACTGCTCCGACTCAGGAACGAACCTCACAAGGGACGACTTCCAAATTGATGATCAAGCCACAGTCATTCCGGTAGTCTGAGAAAGCTTAAAGCTCTTGCGAGGAAGCACAGGATTCAGATTCCAGAGCATAATAGTAAGAAGGCTCTTCATTTTGGAAGGAAATTTCTCTCAGCAAATACAAAGAAATACTTGTCAGTTAACCAGGTGGTACGTAGGAAAAGACTCTCATGTTTGATGCACACTCCCTGTAATTCCAAGCACAAACTCAATAAGCATAGCAAAGGAAAAAAAAACTGCCTTAGGAAGAAAAAAAAAGAAAAAAAAAAAGAAAAAAAAAAAGAAGGAATTTCTCAGAAATCCACCCGATCAGATTCTGGCCCTCTTTGCATTGGAATCCCCTACGACTGTGTCTCAACTGCAAGACCCATTGGAGGCAAATGCAGGAACTGTCAACGGGCACTTCTCCCATATTCACACAGCAGGAGGGCCAGTAGAACAAGCTGAGCTGGCAAGACTGGAACCAACGAATAATAATCACGCGGAGGGCCTCTCAGGTGTTGCTGAGCAGGTAGGAGTAAGACCATCCCAGGTAAGCCACATTCAATATGGGCCAGAGGAGTATGAAGAGTTGAGTCTTACTCAACAGTCCAGCAGCCTCAAAGAGAATGCTGCTCCGCGGAACTCTGATATTGTGACCTCAAAGTCACTGCAAAGGAACATTGCATGGGTCTGCTGGAAAGAATGAGCTATTCCTCAGTCCATCGGGAGTTGTACTGCAAACAGCGGGAAATGACCTTATTCCAGCAATGTCCGGCACATTACTGTTCCAGCAAGCTACTGAAGATCTGAGTCCAATAACACTCCCTTTACAAATGAACAGCCGGAGTCTGGACCCGGACATATCATCAAAGGGACGGCACCTTTCACTCTTTGAAGACTTCTCCCCACCTAAGTCAATCCCTGTTGATAGCGGGAAAGCTCCACAGGAATTTCAAGAAATAGTATCAGAAGTAACAGGGGAGAAGAAATTCCTGCTTATTTCAAGAAATTCAGTGAGAAAAGATCCTCAGGATTTGTCCCAAGAGAGGAAAGGAAAGGAGGAAGAGAGCAGGGAGTTAGTAGAGGGGACAAAAGGGGATAGACCAGATCAAAATCAAATGGAAGTAGTCCAAACCAGTAAGAGGCAAAAACTTAGATTCAGGTTGACTCAAGGTCAAGGTGACCTCCCTCCATCCAAAACTGGTGTCGTCATTTTACCAGTGAGGCTCAAGGGAGGAGTTTGGCAAGTTGGACTGTCAGAACCCCAAGGAGCGGAATATGGTGAAGTAACAGTGCAGGGGGTCAAGCCTCAGTTTTTATCTCTTGTCTCTCTCACAAGAGGAATAGCGGGAGAATCATGGATAAAAGTAGAAATACTTAAATTCATTAGAGAAATTTTCCCTCCAGGTGGTGTTGCTATTCTGACTCTTACCACTGAAGATCAAAGGATAGCTGAGAGAGACGTGTACTTAAAATATGAAAACACGCGACAAGATGATTTGAAATGGTTTGGCCAAGAATCACTCAAAGATATTCAAATACTCAAAATCAAAGCAGGACTGTTTTGGTCGGAGCAGGATGTAGGGATCCTCCTTGCGAGACTGTTGAAGCATGGAATCATGGAAAAAGGAGGGGTGCTTGATTCTGGTCCCTGAAAAAACTTCTGGGAAGCACTACCTCCTCAAAATTCTTTAGTGTCCATTGAGATTCTCTGAATCCACAAAAATGGAAGGAATTAAAATTATTGATGCTTTGTATAATAAGGACAAGGAATGGAAATTGTTGAGAAAACAGACGGATTTAGACCTTAGATCCCTAAATGTTAATGGTTTAGCCTCTGCTAAAGCAAACAAAAGACAAGCGATGTATGATCAATTAAAAGGGATTGATGGAAAAGAGTGGCCGGATGTAATATGCATCCAGGAAACTCACTTGATGGACACACCTATGCATAATTACCTACACAATCACATATGGCCGCACCAATCTTATAGGGCACATGCCATTTCTCTTGGGAGCTCAGGGGTGGCTATTTGGATCCCCCCCCTATCCAGAGTAGAGATTACATGCACAGTTAAAGATCTGGAACAGGGTAGGTGGGTATATGTGTTAGCTATGCTAGAAATAGAGATAGTGGGAATTTTATGTGTGTATGGACCCAATGAGGTAGGGGAAAGACAATTTTTCTTTGAAAACATATTCCCACGGTTACCAGTGGGCATTCCCCTGATCATTGTGTGGGATTTTAACGCTGCCCCGGATAGATACTTAGATAGGTGGCGTCTTCCTTCCCCCTGTCCAGCATACATGACTACGGATGAAAGGATAATGGCGAACTTATGTCAATCCCTCAATCTTTTTTATTCTTATAGGAGGCTGAATCCAACGCTCAAAACTTTCGCTTGTTTTAGAAAGGGCACAGCCAATCAGAATTCCAAATCCCGTATTGATCTCATTCTGGTTGCCGAAGAACTACAAGGAGCTCTCAAACTAGCAGAGATCTTTCCAAAAAGTCCTTTCACAGGACTGGATCATGCCATGTGTGTATTGATTTTCTCCTTTAGGAAAAAACCTGACCAAGGGAGAGGATTCTATCATTTAAACACATCCCTCCTTAAGATGGACTGCTTTCTGAATTATCTTCGAGATGTGTGGTCCTTTTGGAGAGAACAGAGAAATCGCCTCCATAACGACGTTATATGGTTCAACAACGATCTAGCTTTTTTAGGCCGTAAATGTACTGAATATTCTCGACTACTGGCAAAGCAAAAACATGATAAAGAAGCCCTCATCTACAATAGAATTCGTGAGCTACAAAACCAAGAGACTGACTCAGAAGATTAGGAATCCCTAGAACCAATAGCTCAAGAACTACAACTCTTAGAAACCCAGCAAGTGTCTCAGATGGAATATAGATGGCAGGGTCTAAGAATAAGGAGTAAACTCAGAATTCAAAATATGGAAGGATCAATGGATGCACGTTTTTTTGCCATGGCTAGAGCAAGAACAGGAAGAACAATCATTGAACCCCTAAAAGACCCAGGAGATTAAAATAAGAACATGGTCACTTCCACGGCAGCGTGCACTAAAATAGCTAGGGATTTTTTTTTAATCTCTATTCTCATCGCAAAATACACACATCCCAAAGGAGCAACAAACTATGAAAATTGAAGATTTTGTTCGTCCATTAAATAAATCACTATCAGAAGAGCAAAAATAGATGATGGAGAAACCCCTAGCTAAAGAAGAAATATGGAAAACCCTCTTACTAACGGAAGAAGATAAGTCTCCGGGCATAGATGGTCTTCCCAAAGAATTCTGGGAAGCAACATGAGACTACATTTCAGAAGACTTGATGAATTATTATCAAAAGGTATGGGCCTCAAGAGAGATGGGGGAATTTGTTGGACAATGAGTTCTTACACTTTTATATAAGAAAGGGGATAAGGCGAATATAAGAAACTATCGACCTATAACCCTTCTCACAGTGGTCTATAAGCTAATAGCTAAAGCACTAACGGATCGTTTGTCCAATGTAATTCGAGAAATTATTCATCCTTCTCAAACAGGGTTCATAAATGGTAGAAACATTCATGATAATATCCTTTTGGTAAACGAACTTCTGAAAATTTCTCGTCAGTCTAAACACAATACTGCATTTATCTTTATAGATTTTGAAAAACATATGATCATGTTGATTGTTTTTTTTTTGATAAATGCCTGAAAATTTTAATTTTTGTCCTAACTTCAGAAGATGGGTAAAAATTTTGCATCAAAATGCTACAATGAGGGTTATGGTCAATAATAATTTGGCTCCCCCCATTCATTTACAAATATCTGTCAGACAGGGGGATCCCTTGGCACCCTTTCTTTTTGTTATTATCATGGAGGCTCTAGCAGCAAATTTGAGACATCACAAAGATATTAGACGTATACAGGTCACTAGCATTCTGGAAAAGGCTATTCCAGTCTGTTCCCTTTTTGTTGATGACCTATCCTTAATGATTGATACTACCAATGAAAATATGGTAGAAGTTCAAAAGATGATGGACAAATTTTGTCGCCTCTCAGACATGAGGGTTAACTGGGGGAATAAAACAACTGGATGGTGGATACATTAGCAAGGAGGGAGGCCACCAGAACTACCAAGAGTAAAGTGACTCTCCTTGGATACTCCCATCAGAGTGTTAGGGATCACACTATCAGCTGAAGGTAAACCAAAGTCCCATAACGACTGGATCTCCCAACCAGCTCTATCTAAATTAGAATTGTGGAAGAACAATATACCTCAATTTTTGGTCGATCAATGTTAATAAATAATGTAATATTAGCTTCTATTTGGTATAAATCAGCGATATGGGCTTTGGATAGAGTTTCCCTCAAATCTCTTCAACAACAATTAACTGCCTTCTTATGGAGAGGTAATCACGAATACAATAAAGTGATCAGTAGGGTTGCAGGCAATCCATTATCCAACCAAAAGTAGCAGGGGGATTGGGAATCCTTGATCCTCTAACTTAGTCAAGAGCGCTTTCAATTCAATGGATCCAAAGACTATTGTTCAATCCTCACACTCCATGGTCCCCTTTGGCTTTCGAACAAATCAAGCGCCTAGCCCCCTCCACGACTGACGAAATAGACCCTTTGACATGGTTGGAAAACCGATCTTGGACAATCCCAAAAAGGTCATCTAAGCCTCAAGTAACAACGGATACTTCCAATAGACAGGCTGTCAGATAGGACTTCAAAAACGATCAATTTTGGGTTACCATATTGAAAACCTGGAGGAGGTTACCATTGACAGACAAACTCTCATCAGAAAGGTGGAAGGAAGTCTGTCAACAACCTTTATTCGACAACATGTGGATACGGGATTCCCAAGGTACGGTTCTTCACTGTATGCATTCACCGTGGAAAGGATGGATCAACAAAGGAATCGTGAGAGTTAATGATATATGAGATAGTGAGAAAAATGATTGGATTGACCCATTGAAATTAAAAACGAGGCTACGATATTGTCATCATTAAGAGGAAACACTGGAAAAGCTAATTGACCTCATCCCTCTTGAATGGATACAAATCCTCAAAGGAAGCCCCAAATTATTGATAAATGACTGGGTTGCAACTAAGTCTCAACCCCTGTCAATTGGCAGGATTATAGAGCGTGGCCAAAATGGGAAGTATCTCCTCCATAATTTTTCCTTGTCAATTAATAATATCATCACTTCGCCAAATCAAGAGGAAAATACATGGGTACAAGCACATCAAATCTTCAGAATAAGAGTAATCAAGAGTAAAGATTCTTGGCTAGCCTTCAGACCTGACTATCCTATTTCTAAACTTCCACTAGACCCGACTAACTGGGTATGGAATTCAGAAAAAAGAATAGGCAGACATAATAGGTCATATAAAAGATCTATCCATTTGCTGAAGGTTAAATCTGCTTATCGAATGATGAGGCYAAAAATCAACCTTAAAGACATGGTATCGGAAAGATGGATGAAACACCTCAACATAAGTAAAGAAGATCTGAGACTGATAAAGTGGTTTAAAGCAGTCAAAAATAAACCATCCAAAATTGCTTCTCTACAATGGCAAATTGAACATAGGTGTCTCCCAACCAACGATTGGCTAATTGATAGATCTTCCTTAGAACAGAAAGAAATAGCTACAAGATGGTGTAAATTTTGCAGATCTGCTTTTCCGAGTAGAACAATTCCTGAAACTATAGAACACATCTTTATGCAATGTCCTGGGTCCATTTGGCTTTGGCGGTGGTGGGATCTCATATGGTCAAAATTAGTTCCACATGTTGCATGGCCTTGGGGGTGGAAAGTTATTTTGCTAGAGACATGGACCCCCAACCAAGAATCAGTGGAAGATCAGGAGGAATTTATAGATAATCTTTTTTGTATAGAGAGAAGGGTTGTTATGTGGACCATCTGGATGAGAAGATGCACTTATGAATGGGAGGGGGCTAGACTGGATGGACCAGACTTTACGGAAACAATCAAACAACAAATTGAAACAGATATTCTTACAAGATGGTCTCAAACAAAGGAAAAAGTTAAATTTCTATCCAATAAAACAGAAATACAGTCACACTTTCAAAAATTTAATCATAACTGGCTGGGCGGAAACCAGGGTGGGAGACTGGGGAAAGTCATTTGGAATGGAGCAGAGGGTAATGATGAGATAAAGTTCCAAAGAGACTACAAATTGTTATTTTATGAATGGACTACTATTGATGCTGCAGTACCAATGCGCCCTCTCTCTGAATTCCCAGATCCCTTCCCCCCCTCAACATCAGTCATTGTTCCTATCTCATGGTATGGAAAAAAATATTTTTCTCAGCAAAGTTGTTCTGAAAGATTCTGAAGTATTCCAATGTATCATAGGGACGCTGGACCCGTTTTCCAGCAGGGGTGCTGCTCCCCACTAATAGATGGAGCCTATTCCCTGGTGCTAGTGGTGCATGCTTATATCAGCATCACTAGCACTAGAGGGATTGTTTTTTGAAAAAAAAAAAAAACAAAAAAAAACGGGCGAATGTATTCTCATATGTTGCTACCACCAAAAATATTGCGGACTTTATGGTAAATAAAGGCAGTGATACCGTTGTATTTAGAGATCCTAACACGCCGGGTAACCCGGATATCCGCTATTCAATTCAATTCCGGAGGTGGGCCACCAAAAAGGAATCAGAGGATCTCAAAGCTCAAGAGGCCGCCGACAAGTTTTGGGTCATGGCTATTAGGGTCTCCTTACGGGCCATGTTCCACTTGCATTGGGCAGTAGAAACGTCCATGGCCAAAATTTTGAAGATGTATCCTCCTCAGAAGGATAACCACTTTCCTCGGTTAATGATATTAAAATGGACCTAGCACCTGAGGCCAGGCAGTTGTGGAAGGACAAACTTAACTTCGAGAAGGATGGGGAGACTTTCAAACTCGAGTTTGTCTCTCAAGCTACGGATTGGTGTAAGAAGTGTTGGTGGTACTACCACACCGAAGACAGCGTGGATTGCCCGCACCACCCTCAACACCACACGACACAGGGGACTTCCGTTCCCCCCAGATTGCCCCAAAACCAGAAAGGGAAGCAGACGGCTGGCCCGTCTCAACCTCCAACTGGGCAGTCATTTTCTGCACAGTCTCAACAGTCAACACGGCCTGCACTGCTACAGGGACTTCGACCGGGGAATCCTCCATGGAGCTCTCAACCGATGAACTCACTCGGTCACACGGTAGGCGTACGTTTCAATATGGGTTTCACGGGGCAGGGTACGACTTAGGCTGCAAACCAGCAAATCCCGATACACTTCCAGGTCCCCCCACCGAACCCCCAAGGTGGGCAGGGCGGGTTCTCGTTTCTTCCGGGTTTTGGTATACAGATGGTTCCGAGTCTGTTTAATGGTAATCCTGCTGTGCCTGGTTCAGTCATGGGTAGGGGGTCACCGACGTTCAGTGGCAGTAGGGTTAACCCAGTATTTGAACCCGAACCACCACCGCCTGGAGTCTCAGTAGGGGGGAGTTCCCCCCCTCCTGGAGGGCAGGGTGGGTATGTAACTGTGCCCTCATCATCGATGGCGACCCGTACACCGACCCCCACACCGTCCCCCATACTGACTCCCACAGGACATCAAAGCTCAGCCACCGGACAACCGAACGGCGCCGCCAGCGAAGCCGGCACTGATCCAGGGTCGAAACGAGAAGAAGAGATGCAAGAAGCGGGGAATGAGTCACGTGGTCCAGCTGCAAACTCGGTACTGAGAGGTAATAGATGTCCGACTAAGCAGCGCCACACTTATGAAGATGAGCTGGAAGGAGAAAAGTCCTCCAGATCACTCACGTTCTCTGAAGGGGAGTCATCAACCTCTTCAGTAGTCCCGACTTCAGAAACCCTGTGGCATCTAGATCAGACACGTACGACAGAGCCTGGTTTGGCTAATCATGGAGGGATGACCTCGGTACCAAGGGAGGCACGTTCTTCTACCAAACGGGTGGTACCAGTAATCAGTATCCCGGACTCTCAGGGGGCTCTTGTCCTCTGTTATGACTCCGGGAACAGGGACCTGGTGATGCCATCCTTTCCTACGGAACTCCCACCCAGCAACGAGGCAGTCTTGAGTTGTGTCAGAACGCTCCTGAAGAACAGATTCCCTTGTCGAGTAGTGCCTAATGTCACGATGGGACGGGTGGTGCGCCAGTTTCCAGCAGGGACCTGTCACCGCCTATATGTTCCTTTTGTAGATCTTTGTCTACCTCCTGACGCTTTCCTGGTCCTGGAGAGAGAGGGAGTGGTGTGGGTTCCGGGAAGGTGGTTTGATAGAGCAGATAACCCGAACTTAGCCAATATTCATTTGGAGGATGGTCTGCCTGCAGACCTCGTGGCGGAGTGCAATCAGAAACTCAAAGGAATAAATTTGACATCGCTTTTTTTCCGTGACATTTTGTCCTCTCCGTGGGCCAAGGCCCGAACTACCACTGAACCGCTGCGCAGGAAAACTCCAACGGCGATGAGCGGCCCCGGTCACATCCATAAACAAGCCGACCGGGTCCCGCATACATGAACCATATTTTCGTTGCATCCTGGAATGTACGGGGGTTGGGGGATCAGAATGGGAGAGAGAAACGGAGTCGGTTGAAATCTTGGATCCATTCCAAGAAGGCACAAATCGCCTGTCTCCAAGAAACCAAGTTGTGTGCAGATAAAATTGCGGATCTGGGAAACTTGTGGGCTGGCCCACAGGTGTGGGCCCCGACAGATGGGTCTAAGGGCGGAACTGCAATTTTATTTCATCGTGATTTGGATTTCGAGTGGACTGATGAATGCTTTGATAACTAGGGTCGATGGGTCTGGGTTAAAGGGGTAATAGCTGATGAGTCTTGGGCAGTAATGTGTGTATATGCTCCATCAGAAAGGAAGGAACGTTTGCGGTTTTTGTATGATCTGACAGACGCTATCCCAGACGTGGAGAATTTGATCTTAGCTGGGGATTGGAACACGGTTTTAAACCCTGGTATAGACACACAGCAGGTCAGCCCAATTCGTACGGATGCTAAAATATTAATGGCCCTCTTGGAAAAACAAGGCCTGATTGACGCTTATCGTGTCACTCACCCTAACGACCATGGTTTCACGTGGCACCCTGCAAATAGGCGACAACGTACACTGAGCGGCGAACAGAGGGCCTTGAGATATCAACGCAGACTTGACATGATCTTTGTTAGGGCTGCTGCGTGGGAATCCTTATTGTCTGTGACCCCGGTAGTGGATCCATTGTCTGACCATTATCCTTTGCTTGCTCGCTTCGCCCCTGGCCCCTGTATTGATAGGGAACACAGATATTTTAGACTAAACACGCAGAACTTGGAGGACCTGGGCATTACTCAGTGGGTTGAGAAACAGAACCAGGCTTGGCAGAGTACCATGGATCTGTTCTTATCGAAAGGAGAATGGTTAACTACTGGCCTCCGTGTTATATCTAAGGGGCTGGCGGTACTGTCCATTATAAAGGTTTTTAAAAGGAAGGAAGAGGAAAGAAATTGTAAGCGAAGGATAGAGGAGGCCGAGGCAGCGATAGGCATGCACCCTGTCTCAGATGTTTTTTGGTCAAGAGAAAGAACTCGCTGGCTGCAAAAGTGGGAAGAGATACAGTTGAGGAGGCAAAGGGTATGGCAAGAACGTTGTAAAGTATTGAGAATGGAAAAGTTGGACTGTATGTCCAAAGAGACCTTTACACTGGTCAACAGACAGACTATCCAACACCGGCTAATGAAGGAACTCGCACACCCCTTCGACCCAAATCTTCGTAAAGCTTCAGACACGGTTGGGATGTGTGAGAATGCCATTACATACTTTCGTGATATCCTGACCTCCCGCAGTCCACCGGAGGAGGTGTATGCAGACCTATCTGAGTCTTCATTGTTTTGATTGCAAACCAAGGTCCGCATCCCCCCCTCAAGAAAACTGGCACTAGACAGGCCAATTACAGGGCAGGAGCTGACACACGCCGCTATGCAAACGGTGAAAGGTAAAGCCCCAGGGGAGGATGGTTTGCCCATCGAGTTCTTTCTGAAATTCTGGAACCTATTTAAAGAAGACCTAGTTCAAATCTACAATGAGGCTCTCTCAGGTGTTAGATTACCCGCGTGTATGACTAAAAGGATTATCGCACTTCTTTATAAAAAAGGGGAGAAGCATAATATCCGGAATTGGCGGCCGATCTCCTTGCTCAACACTTCCTACAAGTCACTGACAAAGACCTTAGCAATCAGGTTAGCTGTTTATTTGCTGGACTTGGTAGGGGTGGATCAAGGTGCTTTTGTGAAGGGGAGATCAATATTGGACAACATTGTCACTGTGGTCGAATCAATGGAAATCATTGAAGGGGAACAATTAGATATGGCTGTGTTACTTTTGGACTTGGAAAAGGCCTATGACAGAGTGAGTTGGGCCTTTGTTCTGACGATATTGAAACATGTCGGCATTGGTCTGAACTTCACCACATGGGTTCATGTCATGTACTTTCATGCCATGGCAGCGGTGATGATTAATGGAAGAATCTCCTCCACTTTTCCACTAACGCGGTCACTGAGACAGGGTTGTCCATTAGCCCCATTGCTTTTCGTACTTCAGATGGATGTTTTGATGAATAATGTGAGATATAACCCTTATATAGTTGGACTGCGGATTCGCGGACAGATTCAGTTCAAAGGGAGTACACTCGCAGATGATCTAACAATCATATCTAAAAACACGGTAGGCTCTCTCAACGCGGTCAAAGGGATTTTAGTTGACTACTGTGGTCAGTGCGAGGCTCAGGTGAACTGGTCTAAGTCAGCATATTTTTTGCCTGCTCAATACGGGTTGTCTGTGGATTTTGGGATGAAAAGGATCCCGGCTGACTCATCAGAGAGATTTCTGGGAGTGCAAGTGTCCCTACAGAATTGTGCAGAGACTCAAGACAAGCTATTGGTGGGAAAGGTGGAACAACGGATTTGCTCATGGAAGACGGTGTATAGTCTATCTCTCTTTGGTAGAGCTCTGATAGTTAATGCAGCAATGTTCTCACAACTTTGGTACACTGGAGCCGTGAGGCCCCTGGGGAAAAAAACAGCGCAACACATTAGGACACTGGCAGCCAAGTTCATCTGGAAACCAGATGTGGAGGAAGGCCAAGGTCATATGTCTAAGCTGTCGTGGGTGAAGATTACAACATCAAAGGAGGAAGGAGGTCTCGCTGTTTTGGACCCCGTACGTCAGATCAACGCTCTGCTCTGCAAATGGCCGATCAAAGCAATGTTGGATATGGAGGATCGTAGCTGGGTTGCCTTAGCGGAGTACATCTTGGCGAAAGACTGGGACTTGTGCAGGGGGGAGGACGTTTGGGCAGTAATGGCGCTTCTGGCATACCAGCGACGTAGACCAAAGTCCCCCTTTTGGCAAGGAGTAATCCGTGCGTGGAAGACCCTTGCTCCGGCTGCGATCCGAGAACCACAAACGCGGGACGAAGTTTTGCGTCAGCCGCTGTTTGAGAACCAATGGATCATGAAGGAGGATGGCAATACTTTTGGGATCTCAGGCAGAGGGAACTTTGGGAAGGCATGGGTGGAATGTGGAGTACTGCGGGTTGAAGATCTATGGGACGACCTCAGGACGTATTGGCTGGATGAGCCATCTCTTCGGGGGAAGCTGGGGAGGAGATGGCATATAGGTTTGAGGAGGGCGGAACTGGTTAATGCGATCCCAGAGGGGTGGAAACATCTGTTACAGGGTTCCGCTTCGAGAGGGCGATGGTATAGACCAGTACTCAGTGTATGCCCAAAATCGCAGTTTTACAAATTTGTTGGGGAGGAGCAGGTGGAGGTGTGGGAAGGGGAAGCTGGAGAGGGCCCTCACATGGGCAGACTGACATTCAGAGAAGAGCGGAATGTAAGTGGTCCCTGTCTTTTAGAGGAGGTGAGAACAGTCCTTCAGTTTTCAGCAGGTGGGTCAGCTCAACCTACACTGCTGATGAACGGGACCCCTATCCGTCGAATGCGGTTGGATGTGGGGTTGTATGGATGGGCGAGGTTGAGAAAGGAATCTTATTTGCACCAATATAACTCGAGACCGGGAATGGCGGTGCAGAAGGCAAAGGGGAGCTCCACCATCAGTGTACAGGCTGCACACCCGTGCTCTTCCAGTGGCGGGACATCCCTCTCAGTCGAATATTATAAGGACATGTGGAAAGTTTGTCAACGCCTACCAAGTAAGAAGTGTTCGTCAATAGTGTGGCAGATAATACACCGGGCCCCACTTGATGCGGTATCCCTATTCGCTAAAGGAATGGATGTGGAGGTGCACAGTGTGCGGTGTCATCGCTCCCCTTAGGATCATGCACACCTGTGCGGTACCTGCCCTCTGTCTTTCAGGATATGGCGATGGTGGGGTCACCATTGGAAGGCCTTAGGGGGTCCTGAGGAGCTGGAGTGGAACTTGGAGTGGGCTGTGACGGGTAAATTGCCCAACTCATTAGCCTACGGGAAGGGCTGGGGTTACGTAGCAACGGCTGTTCGGGCTGTGGCAATTTGGTGGATTTGGAAAGAGCGAAACTCAGTGCTCTTCCAAAACAGGTACTTTTCGGATAATGAGCTGAGAGGGGGAATGAAAGCCACTGTCAGACACATGATTGTGGTGGATTGGAGACGACGTGTGCTGGCAGTGGCTGTATCACAAAGATACAAGGCAAGGCTGTGGTTTCTGCGTTCTTGGGCTAAAAAGAATCGGCTGGCTGCGGTTTCTGCGACAACAAGGAAACTTGTCCTGTCTCCATGACTGAGGTCTGCCTGAGGAATGTTAATACGCATACTGTTTTTTTTTTTTTTTTTTTTTTTAAACAATCCCATCAGTGCTAATGACGCTGATGCAAACGCCGTTAGCACCTAGGGCTAGGCTCCATCTATTGGTGGGGAGCAGCACCTGCTGGAAAACGGGTCCAGCGTCCGTGATGAATGTGATACAGTTTGAGAATTAACAACACAAATCTGGGACGGTTCCTGCCAGCATTGATTGCCCTGGTATCTAGGGGATTGACTGAGCAGGAGGTACTGAGGGGGGAGAACCTCTTCGCCGAGAAACCGGCGC
Source organism: Chara braunii (assembly GCA_003427395.1). Lineage (NCBI taxonomy): Eukaryota > Viridiplantae > Streptophyta > Charophyceae > Charales > Characeae > Chara > Chara braunii. Next base: position 1,614,851 of record BFEA01000328.1, on the reverse strand, counting down.
CAGATACCTTCAGCTGTATTCTAGCTCCTCCCACCCCCTACCCTTTTGTTTTGATACAAATTGATACAGAATGATGCTAGGACGGAGAATGGGATGGTGTCTTGAAGGTGCCTGCCAGCATTGCTTGCTTTGGAAGACAGAGGATTGACTGAGCAGGTGTGCATACGACCAAAGCCGTGGAAAATCCAACCATACAGCCACGTGACTCTTGACAGAGGGGTGGTCCTCTTCTCCCTTTCCCACCTTGTGCCTGGTCATGGGGACGAGAGGAGCCACTGGGGGGCACTAGTGGTTATTCCTGCCGTCTCCCTGCCTTTCCCGCCCTTCAGCACTGTCCTCCCTCAGTCACCCCACTGGTAGCGTAATGGAAGCAAAATGGAAACAGGACTGGAACAGGACTGCAATTAGAATCTTGAATAGATCTTGAAGGAAATCCAAAATGACTGAAATGTCAAATGCACCGAATATGCCCTGGCTAGAAGGCAGGAGAGCCACCCTCCTTACCTATCACCTAATGTCACCTATTGTGTACTGCCCTCGATCCTCTTTTCTGACCAACCCTCATGCTGCCAAACTTGACTGCAGCCGAATCAGGCAAAAAACTCAGACAAAGCAGACGAGCCAGAGCAAGGGAAAGGGAAGCAGGAAAACAGGGTAAGAAAAAGGGACCCGGGTGGAGACAGGCTGAGACACAGGCAAGCAGACTAGCCAGAACAGAAGAGGAGGAAAACAGATGGGAGAAGACAACAGGGATAAGCGGGATGTCTGGGACGTGTTGGTCAGCAGGTTTCCAACGCATATGGGTGGGGAGGGAACGGGTCTGAGGACCTGCAAAGGGCAACTGGGGTCCACTGTCAGCCAATCCTTAAATGTCATTCGATAGTCTCTAGGCACCTGCTCTCGGGGGACGCCCTCCTCTCCCCCTTCTCCCTCCCAAGGTCCTGACCAGCGTATTTCTGCTACCCAGCCCTCCCGATCCCCACCCAACCACTCCCTAGAGAACTGTAGGAGCCGTTCGCGGATGTCAATGACTCTGTGGAGGCTGTCTAATGTTTGCTTCAGTGTTTTCCATCTGTGGGAGAGCTCCATTTGAAAATGCTCTTTGAGTTGTTCCCTCCTTTCTTCGCCCTCTACCCTNCTGTCTAATGTTTGCTTCAGTGTTTTCCATCTGTGGGAGAGCTCCATTTGAAAATGCTCTTTGAGTTGTTCCCTCCTTTCTTCGCCCTCTACCCTTACGTGCTCTAAAGTCAGTGCGCATCGTTGCCACCACAGGATCCACAAAATCGTTCGTCGGGCCAGGTGGAACATATTTAGTACGAAGGTGTCATCTAGGAAGGGTGGGTAATGTCCCAATAAGATGGCCCGCCAATCCCACGGCCATGGTCGCCCGGGGACTATCTGTTGCCACACCCTATCCCACCACCTCCAGGTAAGAACAGTAGCAGGGCATTGTAGAAAAATATGCTCTATTGTTTCTGCTCTCTTTTTACCCGGGAAGCCTTGCTGGCATCGGTCACACCAAGGGAGCGCTCGACCCTGCTGTTCTAACTGTGTGTGATCTATCAACCAATTGTTGGTGGGGAGGCACCGATGCAGGATCTGCCACTGCAATGATGTGATTTTTGCGGGTTTACATTTAATATCCCGGAACCATCTGATGGGTGTAAGAAGGTGACGCTCTATGTTGAGGTGCCTTTGCCAGCGATCGACCACTGTGTCCTTTAGACATCGTTTAATTCTTAGCATGTTGTACGCTGTTTTGGCAGTGAGGCCGGACAAGGTTTTGGGTTTGGGCTGCCTTAGATGGGGTCGTGGATCGGGGTTCCACACCCATTCCCAAGGGTCAATGGGGAGGGCCTCTATAGCTATCTCAGAAAAGAATGCCCGCCTGTTCCCCCCGACCTCTAGCACGAATTCTGTGTAATCTATCCTTTTGGACCCATTGGAAGGTAGTGCTGCTTCCTGTCAGTCTTCCATTCCTTTCTTCGCTATACCATTTGATCAGCACCTCCTGCGAGCGGACCATGTGGATAAGGCCGACCTTGTTCCCCCTGCCTTCCTTGGCCACCCAGTCCCCTTCCATCAGCACCCTTCCTTTGCGCAGGATGGGCCACCAGCCCACAGGGAGAGCCTCCGTTATTTCTTCAATTGCAGTCTCTACATTATGGCAATACCGCAGTTCCTCCCTCATCCTCTCCGGGCTCTTCCAATCTTTCTTTTCTTCGTCCCAGAGGTCGCCCACTTTTGTCACCCCATTCTTCACCCATCCTTTCCATGGGGAGTCAGAGCTGCAAAAAATATGGCTTTGTTCGTTGGTGATCCAACGATTCCCAAAGAGGGGTTGTCGTGCCACTTCTTCCCATCGCACGGGAGGTGGTTGATTAGGGGGGGGAAGCTTCCTCCAGATTTTTAACAGGCGGAGCCAGAAGTTGTCCCTTCGCCCTTCCCTTCCCCGGGGGCGCCGTGGAATCCTCCAATAGCGGTCGTCTAACCATTGGAGAGGGTGGATGGTAGGGGGGGCCTCAGGGGCAAGAAGTGCAATTTGTTCTAAAGCGAGCGGCCTCCACACTGAAGGATTGTCAAAGATCAAACGTAAGACCCATTGTAGACTGAGGGCTTGGGATTGGCTCAGAGGGTCTAGAATACCCAGGCCGCCCTTTGCCTTAGGTTGTATAACCGAGTCCCACGCCACTCTGCTTATCGCATGGGGATTTTCGTTGTCTCCTCTCCATAAGTAGGCTGCCACCTTCCTCTTCAGGGCTTTCTGGGCGGCTGGGCTCAACGGCTAGAGGACCGATTTGTACCAAAGGGTGGCTAACACTACATTGTTGATAATCAAGGCACGTTCGAAGAGGGATGTGTGCTGGTGGTTCCATTGCGAGAGTTTAGCAAATGCAAGGCTTGATAACCATCCATCGTTCTCGGGGGGTTTGCCTAAAGCTGTCCTCTTGACTCCCAAGATTCGAATGGGGGTTTCCGGGTCTGCCCAGGAGACCTGGTGCCCCTCCGGCGGGCGGCCCCCTTGATGATGGAGCCACCATCCTATTGTTTTCTGTCCCCAATTGATGGCCATGTCAGAGAGGGTGCCGAAAAGATCCATGAGTCTATGATTTGCCTCCATATTCTGATGCGTGGCATCGGCCAAAATTGTGAGATCGTCGGCGGACAACGAGCAGATCGGAACCGCTTCCTCAGGGATGCCGGAGATCTGAATTCTCGTTATGTCCTTGCTCTGACGGAGGTTGGCAGCTAGCGCTTCCATGATAATAATAAACAGGAAGGGGGCGATGGGGTCTCCTTGTCGTACTGAACGTTGTAACCTTATCACTGGGGCTAGCGACCCGTTGATCTGAACGCTCGTAGTTGCGTTCTGATGTAAGATGCGTACCCACCGCCGAAAGCTGATTCCAAAATTTAGACGAGTCAGGCATCTGTCTAGAAATAGCCAATCCACGTGGTCATAGGCTTTTTCGAAATCAATGAAGATGAGAGCGGCATTACTTTTGAACTGATGTGCCAAGCTGATCACCTCATTGATCAAGAGTATGTTTTTTTGTATGTTCCGATTACGCATAAAGCCGGTCTGGGCCGGGTGAATGATGTCTTCCATTATTTTTATCATTTAGTTGGCCAGAGCCTTTGATAGCATCGTGTATACTACCGTCAAGAGTGTGATGGGTCGGTAGTTCTTGATGTTCATTTTATCTCCTTTTTTGTGAAGCAGAGTGAGTACCCCTTGCCCTACCAGTTCCCCCAACTCGCCCGAATCCCATACTGCCCTATAGAAGTTCATCAAGTCTTCGCTTAGGAGGGGCCACATGTCCTCCCAAAATTCTTTGGGAAAGCCATCTAGGCCTGGGGTTTTCTCTTCCTACATTTGCATAAGTGTCGTCCAGATCTCTTCTTTGGAGATCGCCCGGTCCAAATGATCTTTTTGTGACGAGGAGAGGTGACCCTCTATTGGGCGTAAAAAGTCGTCTATCGCTTTTAGTCAGTCGTCCTCCGGCTGTGGGGGGATGTGAGAGGAGAAGAGATCTTTGTAAAAAGTTCTGGCAATCTTTACGCAATGTGCTGTGGTGGTGGCTAAGTCGTCGGAGACAGGATCAATCAGAGCTTCGATGGTGGTTCGGTGGGCTTTTAAAGAAGCTAGACTGAAGAAGTAAGAGTCCATGGTCCCTTCGGTTGACCACTTTGCTAATTTGCCTCGAATTCWRATTCCTTGCCAGCGGTGTTGTGCTAATACAAGTAGTTGGTCCTGCAAGMTTTKAATCTYCGGRATATGTTCATTGGAGTTGTCCTRGTTAACCAGRWTGTGAAGTCTTTKATGAACCTCCATTTCTTGTGCGTRTCTTCTGTTTGCCAATAGTTTCGAGAAGTCCTTACATTTTTTGGCTAGGAAGAAGAGCCCGTTGGTGAACCAACGCACTTCTGAGTCAAAGGAGGGTTTCTGGTCCCTCCAAAAAKACCAGACGTCACGAACGTATGTGCGGAATGATTCGTCTTTGAGAAGGGAAGTATTGAGCTTGTAGTATCCGGGGCCTTGATCTGGGCGCTTCCGAAAGGAAAAAATAGCCCCGCATGTACAGTGGTCTAGGCCAGCGTGGGGGCTTTGTGGGAGGATTGTGGATAGTTGCAAGGCATTCTGAATTTCCTGCGAAAGCAGGATTAGATCAATGCGCGATTTTGAATGCCTAAACTGGTCGTTGGTACGGTGGCAGGTGTAAGTTTTGGCGGTTGGGTGCAAGAGGCAAAAAACGTCCACCAGGCTCAGGGACTCGCAAAGATCTGCCATTATGCGCTCGTCCTCTTCTACATAATGTGGGAAGGGGTCACGGGATCCCCATCGGTCCTTTTTCCGGTCTGGAGCCGCGTTGAAATCTCCAGCGATGATCAGTGGGATGCCTTGAGGGGCTATGGATTGGAGGTGAGCAAAGAAAGTGGCCCGCTCTGCAGTCGTATTGGGTGCGTAGATACACAAAATGCTTATCAGTTCTAATTCTAACATGCCGAGGATCGATACCCACCTCCCCTGCTCCTCATCTGCCACCCAATGAACCACCTCTAATCGTGACCCAGGCGGGATCCAGATGGTTACCCCTGCTGATCCTGGTGATTTTGCGTGCGCTCTAAAGGCTTGGTGAGACCAAATTGAATTATGTGTTCGGTGGTGTTCCGGTTTGTCCATTAGGTGAGTTTCCTGAATGCAAATGACATCTGGCCATGTCCTTCCCCCCCCACCTTTCAACTGATCCCAAACGACTTGGCGTTTCGAGGGATTGAAAGAGGCCAGTCCATTCACGTTCAGGGTCCTAAGGTCGAGGTCCGCGTTACGGCGGCAGTGCTTCCACTAAGGATTTCTACAGTATAGGATCTCTATTTCGTTCATACTGGCTGCCTTGGTTTCTCTACCTAGATACGCGTCCATGGCTTGGCGGACCAGTTGGTTGTGCACAACAATCCATATCGAAGGACCTTTGATAAACAAGTCAAGAGGTCTTGTTGTCACCAAAAGACATTGGCAATGACGTGCTGGAGGGGTAGCTCCATGCGTGCTCCGTGGCCGAACCACTTTAAGTTGGAGTCCTTGTCCTCCTCGAATAGGACGTACAGGTCTGTTGTGGCCACCCTTATCAAGCCCTCGAATTGAGGGAGGGTTGCTAGCACACCTGCTGGGTAATGTTGTGTTAGAAAGGGGTCGGCCTTTTTCTTGAAATCACTGGTCCGTGGGCCCGGTAGAGACCAGATGTTGTAGAAGCCCCATCCAGGCAGCGTGTAACCTCTGTGCACCGGAGAGAGGCCGATTTTCATCCTATCGTCTGCATGTCTCAGCGAAATGACTGCCACCCCATCCTTTTGGAGTAGGTTCTTCTCGTATTGCCCTGTTTCCACCATGTATCTAAGTTTTTTGTGGCGGGGTAGGCTGGTATGGGGTTGCTCGCCTCCACCCTCTTCCTGGGAGGGTTGTTGTTGCACAGGGGGGTGGAAGTGTTGGGCGGCCAGGTGGCGGATCCGCTGGAAGACTTCAGCCCAGGTAGTATGTGGAGGAGGCCCTTCCTCCAGCGCACGACGCAGGGTTGGGCTCTTATCGAGTAAGGGGAAGAGTTGAGTGTAGGAGTTGTCCCAAAAGTCCCGCGTGGCGCCCGGATATTGGGCTCTAAAGCCGTCTATCAGCCAATCGGCAATAGTCCTAAGTTTGAGCTCCATGTCCATGTCAGCCGGGGGGGCGTTGGTGTCCCCCTGTTGATCTATGTCCATTGCGTCACGTCCGGGGGAGGGGGGAGAGGGACTGCAGGCTCCTCGATATACATTGGCTGAGGCCCGAAAGCCCCTTCTAGGTAGTCCCTTGGGGAGGTTTCTTCCTGAGTAGATGAATCCTTTTGCTCCCTGGCCCCCTTCCTTACCTCATCCCGTGGCCCTTGGCTATTCGTTTGCTGCAGTTGCAGTCCCTTCCCATCAGACGGTTGTTTGCTTGGGGGATCGGCTGGTGGGAGAGATATTTTTATCTGTGTTCCCCTTGGCGGTGCCTGGAAGTATGTGGCAGAGATCTTGAACAGTCTTTGTAAAATCTCAGGCCACTGCTGTGGGCCGGTGGGACCCTGCTCCAGAATGGCTTGCACCGTCAAACTACCCTCGAGGGCATCTTTCAGCTGTGCGTGGGCCTGAGGCCAAAAATCCGACGGGGCCTCCTTGTGCTGGGATTGCAGTCCTGCCATAATCCATTTTGCAATCTTGAGTGTAAAGAGGGCGGGGGTCTGTGTGCTATCAATTGGCATTAAGTTGTCCCCCCCCTCCCCACTTCATTCCAACAGGTTCGCATACGGATCCTTTGTGAGTATGCAAGGCTGGGTGCAATTGGCGGGCTGCGAACTGTTTTCCTTTCCGCTTTTATGAATTTGATGAGGCCGACGCACCATTTGGGACGTGGCTGCTGAAGACGCCACCTCTCGTCCCTCTGGTCCTCCGGATTCTACTGCTGAAGACACCACCTCCCGTCCCTCTGGCCCTCCATATTCCACTGCCGAGGTGGCTTCCTTGTCATTTGACTCTATTTCTTCCGAAGCCAGCAAAGAGAACCTATTTGCTGCTTCTTTGTTCTGATTAATTGGCGGTAGCTTTTCCCCGTGCTTTCCTTTCCGTGGAGCTGTTTGTTGCAACAGGCTCCCCTGATCCTTCAGGTACCCTTCCGGGGTTGGACCTAGCTGCCTCCCTCCTTGCTTATCTTGCCCTGTCAGGCCTCGTGGCTCTCGGGGGGAGGTGGAGACCTCCTTTGAGTGCAGGTGAGATTCCACCGTCTTAGGAGGAGTCCAGGTAGGGGGGGGTTTAGTGTTCAAGTCGGGTTCCCCTCCTTTGTCCCATACCCACCCAATCATTTTCCCATCCTCGTCGGTCTTGTCTGCGTAGACCCACCCCTCGTGGCCCGGATCGACAGTACGCCAGTGTGTGCTTCTGAAGGGGTCTTGGATGAGGCGCCCAGTGGCCCTGACCTGATTGACCGGATGGTGAGAGCATGCCGGATCAGTGCAAAGGTGGCCATAAGCTTGACACTTGAAGCACCAAGGCCGAAGCTTGTGGGCTGTATGAATTTTGTAATCTTTGTCCCCCACCCGAAAGGGGATTATGTCATCCACCGAGAAGGGGAGCTCCTGAGGAAGGTCTATTGCAAGCATGAGGTAGTCGTCCCTTCTGGCGACATGGGGGGGGAGAGGATCGATGAAGTCAATGATGTCGTACTTTTCCCCGAAATCCTGCACAAAGGCTGCTTGGATTTCGATGGGGATGTGCCGAAATTCAACCCAGAAGTTGTCAGACATCATTTTCTCTCTTCTTTCCTCTGGACGCTGTTGTTTGGGGGGAGCCCATGGATAGATGCGCACCTCTGACCTTTCACAGCGTATCGCTCTCCACCGATCCATCGTTAGTTTATCCGCCTCATGTCTACAGATAACAGTGATTGTGGTGGATGAGATGGGTTGGAGAAGAAACAGATCTTGTGCCTCCTCCATATTTCCTTTGAGAGAACCCAGTCGTTTCCGTATCCATGCTACTTTGTCATTGGTGGATTTGAAAGCGGTCGTCGTGGAAGACCCAATTGCTGGCGTGGCGTATGTATAGATCATTCATGTCCCTGACCTTGTCTGCGGGGAGGGATTTGATCAGCGAGGATTTCCCTTTTATATTGATCACTTTGGGATCAGATGGGGTTAGGAGTTTTGTTAGCCCCTGCTGAGGACAAGTTATCTCATGGGATCTTCCATTCCCACCCTTCCCCTTCTCCTGTCCGTTTGATTGCGATCGAATGGCCCACGTTCGGGGTCTGTGCAAGCGTTCAGCCCATGTGGGGGGAGGAGAGGGGAGGGTGTGGGAGGTGGGGGCAGAGGTAGAGGGGTGGGGAACTTCGAGCCCCTGTGATTGTTGTGCAACTAGGGGAACCGCTGGCCCCTGTGGCTGTTGGGCGGCTGAAATGGTTTCCTTTGTTACTTTGGAGGCCTCGTACAACAGTCTATCCGCTGCGTGTTGCCTCATCGCCCCCCGGTATAGCAGTGTGGAGTCAAGCTTTTTCTGCACCCTTTGGCACTTGAAACCTGACTTCGGGTTGCTCCTAGGCTTCATGGATCTGTCGTGCTGGTTCCTCCCCCTCGCGTGTCCGGGGGTGGATTGTTAGTATCAGTCGACAATGGAGGCGGAGGACGTGAAGTGATGTGGGGTGCGCAGGAGGAGTCAGGCCAGGGGCCACAGTCTGATGATCCGGTGAGGGAATCACGATGAGGGGTGAAGGTTACGAGTGGGGACTGAGGCCAGGTGATAGGGGAAGTCGTTGTGCAGACAGGGAAGATCTGGGCAGAGTGGATGATGAGCTGGCAGAGCCGGAAATGAGATTGGGGAAGCTGCGTGGGGGGGCCAGACACCAGGAAAACAAGCCAGTCTAACCCGAGAAGGCCGAATGATGAGCTGGCAAGGAGGGCGAGGAGGGAGGGCAAGGGGCAGGGGGTAAAAAGGCAGGGTCAGGTGAGAGGGATGGAGGGGACACGATCACAGGGTAGCAACGGAGCTGATTGATTGTGATTGAGTGGGCGCAGGGGAGGAGAGACGATCCAAGGAGCACGGAGGAGTGGGGGACGGGATGGGATCTGGGTCGGGAGACCAATCACCAGGAAAAGCGGCCAATTTGACCCGAGGAGGCCGAGTGTTGAGCTTGCAGGGAGGGCGAGAGGGCGGGGCCAGGTGGCAGCGGGATGATTATTTGGGGTTGAGGGCGAGGTAGCAGGGAAGGCGGAGGTTGAGGGGATCTTAGGAGGCCGGGCCAGGGGGCGAAGGGTGAGATCAGATGGATCTGATCGTTGACGGGGCAAGTCAGAGGGGCGACGAGGAATCAAGGCCAGAGAGGTGAGATCGGGGGGAGGGCAGACGAGGGTGAGATCCGGGGAAGACGGTGACGTGGGGGGAGCCGGGTCGGCGGGGGGGC
>BFEA01000328.1:1564085-1576392 GCA_003427395.1 Chara braunii | reverse complement strand
CCTGCCACTGTGCCAGCGCCGCCCACTCCTTGTCACCACCAAAATAAAACCACCCTTTAAGATAGCCCTCTTAATCACCCCTCCTACACCCCTTTCCATTCACCAACCCCCCTCATAGATCAGAGCCCTTCTTTTCCTTTCTTTCTTGAGTTCTTCCGCCTGCCTGCAGAAACCTGGGGCTACAACCTTTGGCTCAGATATCTGTGTGTGTGTTGAGAGGAAACAAAACTGTGACAACAGATGATAAGCACTAAGTCTTGACTTCCTCTTGCACCGAGGGCGACAAAGCTCCTTAACTGTGAAGCGTAACTCCTTGCTTCCAGCTTCCCAGGAGTGTCAATGCACAAATGAATTTTCAAAGGACAACATGATCAAGAATGTGCACATCATGCCCGCATCCAGCCAGCACCAACTCGACGCAGAAGTACGAGCTAACGGTCGTGCGCCATATGACGGTCACGCGTCTCTCTCATGGACGCAAATGAAACGCGCATTGAGGGTCTCAGAGTGTGGCACTGCATGAACTAATGCCACCATCAACTCACACAGATTGCAGAATCAACGAGCAGCAGGTTACGCTGCTGATGCCCCTGATAACTGCGCTTCTTCAAATTCATTCACCTTCTGTTGGCCTCGCTCACTCCACTACCAAACGTTCTACGTAGTAGTACATGCATTTGAACGCTTTTCGCGACTGGGTGCGCATTCGGACTAGTCCAACGTTTTGAATGTACCGGGACGCTGATCATAATCTCCAGGTACATCTTGAGATTCCTGTAGTCTAACAAAGGCCAGGTACATCTTGAGATTCCTGTAGTCTAACAAAGGCCTGTGCCTGTGCTTTCTTCCAGGAAACTATGTAGCATGCTTGCTTCTCATTTGATTGCTGGCTGCTGCATGTAGCTATAGCCTTCAGACGAGGCCCAGATCAGAATAATTTCCTCTGTGGCGCTTTCGCTTACCTTACGAGGATGATGGACTTTTGAGTGTCCATCTTGCACTTTTGTTGTCGACCCGCCATTTTTTATTATTTATTATTATTATTATTATTATTATTATTTTTTGTAAGGGCGCTGGCCTTGAGGTATTATCGTCGGACTAACCAGCCCAGGTAAATTCAATCTTGTGTCTAATCTGACACCGGGTGGCCTTTTCAGCCCAGGGTGGCCTGATAGCCTTCAGGGAACCCCCTACCGGGGGACACCGGCCAGGGGACAGTCGGTAGCAGAGGGACCGAGCATCATCTGAGTGGCCAGTCGCTCAGCAGAGACTGCTTTTTTAATGCCACTTGGGGGGACCAACGGCATATCTCTAGGTGGCGGGCGCCAAGCTTGCCCAGGAAGGTACATGAGGCCAATTGGGATTGAACCCAAGACCTCCTGAATGCCACTTGCGTGCCTTACCAACTGAGCTAGGCCGCTGGATAGACCCGCCAAAATTCCATGCTCCACAGCTGTTTTTTTTTTTGTTTTGTTTTTTTTGTTTTGAACCGCCGACGTAGTGATTGTGCTCTATGTGCTCGACTCCACTGCGCTGTGGAGGTACCTTGTCCAAAAAAGAGTTGGGATGCACTCTTATTCTGTGTTCCGTGCTTGACTCCACAGCGCAGTGGATGTATCTGGTCCTGAAACTAGTTCAGATGCGTGTCGGACCTGCCCACGGTCATTTGCAGATGCATCCACGGTCGCCCATAAAAAAAAAAAAAAAAAAAAAAGCCCTTCCCTCCTGCTCTCTGCGGTGGGCGAAGTCACTTGGTGGGATGGTCAACAAATGCCCTGTGGTGTCTGCCTTTTCCTTCGCACGGCCCAAAACGTCCTTATTGCTGACCCTTTTTTTTCCCTACCCCTTGCCCCACAAAATGCCTCCTCGCTCCTTGCGCGTCACCCCTCCGCCCCTTGGCTGCGCAACCTGGCGCGGTCTATCAGTCTCATACCATGGGGGAGGAGTGCTTGGGGGAGCCTGGTCCTTGGGTACTAGGCAAAGGCAAAAAGAATAAGAGGGGTCAGCCTGGCCCCTCTGCAAGGAAGTGATTCGTTACGGCTGACCCAATGAGGTCACTGGGCAGATCTGATCAGAATCAAAAGACATTGGAATACCTAGTTCCAAATTGAATATTAATGGTTTCTGACTCTCCCGAAGGTTTGATGACTCTCGTGTAAAATTCCGAGATGCTTCTCTGAGACTTCCCTCCATTGCAGTGACTAACCCCCCAACGGAAGAGCAAGCGGTACATCTAGCGTCTCGCGGCACGGCACACGAAACGAAAACGAAATGAGTGCATCTGCCCACCAAAGGTGGCAAAATACACTCGTTACTATTTATAGCAAACCGATGAACCTGGCCACGTTTTTCGTTTCGTGTCCCGTGCGGCGATGCCCCTAGTCACGTGAACAAATACGTACTATTTAAACAAGACGAATCCTGCGCCGTGCTACCCAACCATGGATATATATATATATATATATATATATATATATATATATTGTTTTTCTCCCCGTTGATGTTCGTACTGGAGGGGACCACCACCTGAGGGGAGGCACAGGGATTGGTCCTGTTGGCATGGTCACTGATGCTACCGGCTGTCCCGGATCTCGCTGCTACAGTGTTCCCCGTATGACTATAGTTAGGAATAGTGGTAGGTAGGTGGTGTGAGGTGAAATTGAGAGAAGAATGTAGCTTACTTTGCTACAATAAAAAATTATGTTTCTTCAAAATATATATATATATATATATATATGTTTGTGACGATATATATGTGACGATATATATATATAAACAGTTTGTCTCAGCCCCTCGTTTGTTGTCCTCTTCTCTCTCTCTGCCTACGGTTTACCGGGCAGTTCTGTTTGTGACCATATATGATACGACTTCGCTAGCTTCCTGCTACGGTTTTTTCCGGTCAGGTCGAGCGGCAGTGGTCGGGGCCGTTACTAGGCGGCCATGCTGTGCCTCTAGTGCCAGCGGCGTGTCTGGAGTGTATTTTTTGGCTGTGACAGACCTTTCTTTGTTTCGTGGATGTTTTGCTGGCTTGTGATGGGGTGTGAACCGACAGTCTGTAGAGTTTTCCATCTGGTGTGGGTGAGTGATAGTCTACTTTGATTTTGGTTAAGGTAGATTATCATTTACAGTGTAATCAGTGAGGGGATTCTGCAGACTGTTGAGGGTTCAGCCTCCTGACTGTCTCTTATACACATCTAGATGTGTATAAGACAGAGCAAAGAAAGGTCTGTCACAGCCAAAAAATACACTCCAGACACGCCGCTGGCACTAGAGGCACAGCATGGCCGCCTAGTAACGGCCCCGACCACTGCCGCTCCACCTGACCGGAAAAAATTGTAGCAGGAAGCTAGCGAAGTCGTAGCATATATCGTCACAAACAGAACTGCCCGGTGAACCGTAGGCAAAGAGAGAGAAGAGGACAACAAACGAGGGGCTGTGACAAAATGTTTCGTCGGAGTTTCACCGACTCATCATATATATATATATATATATATGTATATAGCAGGAGATTTCAGGATGTAGCAGACAGCACTGACGGAGAGGTTCAACCCCCGAAGTCCTGCAGTGGGTATGGCGTGACGTAAGTATCTAAGGGCATACTCACAAGACGACTTTTTTACATAATTTTGGACGGAACTGTGGCCAGATACACCCATGTATGGCGTGAATGCGGTCAGATACATTTGAGATACCCCTAGTGTGAGTACGCCGTAAAAATTTGTGACTCCACTGAAGTTTCACTTACTAAAAGGGGAAACTACGCCGGAGTCACAAAAATGAGTTATAATTGCACTATAGGCCAAGATACAGTAACTGTTTTGAATTGCAGTCTGGACAATGTATACAACCCAGCTTTCCTGCCCGAAGTGCAATTGCAAACCGTATCTTGCCCTATAGTGCAGTTATAACTCGTTTTTGTGCCCTTCCACTACGTTTTTGTGACTCTACTGAAGTTACCCCTTCCACTACGCAGGAGTCACAAAAATGAGTTATAGGGGAAACTACGCGGGAGTCACAAAAAAAGTCACAAGAAAAAAAAGAGTTATAATTGCACTATGGCAGTAAGGCAATCAGCCGATTTGACAAACATTCACAATCTACGAATCTGGAAAAAAAAAAAAAAAAAAAAAAAAAAAAAAAAAAAAAAAAAAAAAAAAAAAAAACACTCAGGCAATCAGCCGACTTGCCGAACATTCCACAATAGATCAATTTAAAATAATAAATGAATAAATAATAAATAAATGTAAATATATTGTATTGTGTGTCTGGGCACATTCCAACCACTGATTCAACCATTGATAAATCTCATCCGTCCATCGATTCATCACACCCATTCATAAATCCATCTTATCCATTCCTTGCTTTAACGAATGGATTTAAAAAAAAGTCAGGCGATCATAACGTTAGCCAGCAACCCCCGCCGGGGGCCCGGAAAAAGAGACAACTTCCCCCYCYCCMCCCCYCCYSCCCCCCCCCCAAAAAAAAAAAAAAAAAAAAAAAACTTTACATATGCGCACAACTCTCCCAGCCACACGGCGGTCCGCCGGGCTGCATTGCATCAAAATAGTCAAATAATTATTGAATTTCTTGTTTCTGGACGAGGGGACCGGGACCGAGCGCCGCCGTGGATTGCGCTGACGCGCGTCTCTCTGCGGCTGTCACGGCGTTGCCGTAACATCGGCACTTTCGAGACAACACCGTGCTACTCAATCGCCATGGGAAATCCATGGCGGTAGGGGTATCGATGACTTCTTCCCATACAGGGAAGTAACGACCTCAGAGGAGGTTGGGTCTATCACCCGCGTGTAGCTCGGCTCCCCGGTCTACCTTTGACCACTGAAGACTATTGAAGACTATTGAAGACAGAAGAGCGGGAAGACGGAGAATCAAGGCGATGTCAGACATCTCATGTACCGAGCTGCTATCCTATATACTCTCCCATGATGGGAGCTCGTAAAGCTGAAGGGAACTGGAGGCAAAGAGGCGAAGAGGTATAAACCAGCTCTCAGGTTAATTGGAAGTGATGATGATGGTACATGTAGGTGGAGGATTGAGTCGGCAAATTCTAAGTTATTTGAAGCCTCAGACTATTAGAATATATTCGGTAGGTAGTATTCTAATAGTAGGGTTTCTGTGGACGTTGCTTTTGCCTGAGAAAATGGAACAAACTCACCAGACAGAAAGGACTGACGCGCCGGAGGGTAGCCACACACCAAAATTGGCATGTACGGAGGAAGAAAAAGAGCAAATTAACCTTCTGTTGGATGCATGCTTTAAGGACGGTATTCTACCGGGAGGGCTTAACATAGGAGTCCCCACACTGACTGAGAACCTAGCCAGGTTTGACTTGACAGAAGAATTCTCGGAACACAACGTACAATGGTTAAAGAAGCATGCAGTTACGATTGTCTTCCTCAATGATGCCGCGGTGTTATCTAACAAATTGAAAAAGCAACTGGTGAGAATTTATGAGAATGCGTGGTACGATTCAGGTCTATTGGAGGAGGGGATTACTCGTGGCCGTTATCAAAGCGAAGGAAAGAATCTCTGTTCCTTTGTTTCTTCCCAGACGAATGTTATTGAATGGATGATTCACAAAAAAACGGATCAATCTTTGCAGATGGGAAAGAATACAAGGTATAGTTCTTGCCATGGATGACACTGGCTGAAATGAAAGCATACAAGGACTTTGCGCAGAATTTTTTTTGGATAAGATGTCCGAGGGTGCCTCTTCAGCTAATGTCGATGTTATTAACCGCCGTCGAAAAAACCTTTGGAACGGTGGTTAAACAACATCCCACAGAACCAGATGACGAAGAACCTGAATTGGGCACGGTCCGATTCGACCTTGAACCTCAAGCAAGTGTGCGAGTCAAACCCAGATTGGTGGTTGGGATCCCAAACCAAGGTGATTATTATTTCGAGATCATATCAGCAAACACCCCTTGGTGCGGGCAATGTCGAGCTCATTATCATAATGAGAATGATGACTGCTGCCCAATAAGGGCGGTCGCAGACTTCGATCCCTTCATTGAAGGGATGGAGAAACCGACCCCACCAGAACCCCCCTTCTCGGGCTTTGTCCCGATGGGGGAAAGTCCACCTGTTTCTGGTTTTGGAAAGTTCTTTGCACCTGGAGATAAAAGGAATCGTAACCGTACCTGGAACCAACGAGGAGATCAGCCTAATGAGAAGGCAAATAGCTCGTCTGACAGTCGGAAAACGGGTAATCGAAATTCACAGGGTAATAGAGGAACAAGGAAGTCCTTGTCCAAAGGGGGAAGGTCAGACCTATGGGATAAGGGAAGAAAGGAGGGAGAAGAGCAGACGGAAGAAGAGGAGGAGGAAGAAACAGAGGGGGAGGAGGATGAGCAAACCTCTCGATTAACCCGTTGGGCAATTCAAGTGTTGGCAAAGGGGAAAAGACAGGGAAAAGGGAAAGCTCGAGAAACTCAGAAATGGGTTCCCGTGACCCAGGGAGGAGAAAAACGCTATGAAGAAGATGAAATGGACACGAAAGGAATCCATGGTAAGGGAGCGGAAAATCCAAGACTGACAGGGGCTAAACCTATGACAACACTGCAATTTGGAGACAAGGATATCCCAAAAATCCTAATTCCTCTAATATTAGCAAATTCAAACCAAGGGATTTTAGTGATGTCCAATCTACTGGCCGATGGATCACTCGAACTTCTTACAGCAGATGCAGACGAGGCATTAACAGAATCGGTTATCCTTGCGAAAGTCAAAAAGCAAGTTCCGGCCTGCCTGAAACTTCGAATGATCCCCTCCCTGCGGGTAGGTGTGGACACAGCACAGGACTATAATGAGAACCGTGCACGCTTGTATTACGTTTTTTTGGATGCAAGAGTGACTAATCAAGTGAAAAAACTGTTAGATACTCTTGACAAAGGGTGGTTCCCACTCCAAATTCTGAGCTCACCGTTGAACGAAGGACTAGACAACGTCATCTTCAAGAGTTGGTTCTTTGCCCGTGCGATTGCAAAATGGTTGTTCCACTCGGCACATAAGAAGGTGATTTTTGATGAAAAATTTGTAGACACCTTGCGTTTGCCGTGGGAAGAAACGATGAGTGGGGATGCAGAAGGGTCACGGAGAAAAAAACAGGCCGAATTGGAAAAGGAAGGAGATAGCCGAATCCAAAGTACTGTCGGTGTCCCTGTAGCCCATGCCTCTTAGAGGCAAGCTACGGATTGCTACATGGAATGTTCGAGGACTATGTGATACACAGAAGAAATATAGAAGGAACAAATTGAAAACATGGCTCCATGAAAACAGAGTTCAAATCATTTGTGTGCAAGAATCCAAGTTGGATGAAGATAGGATCCGAAAGGACACCAAATGGTGGCAAGGACCACAGTTTTGGGCTCCAGCGCGAGGAGAATCAGGTCAACAAGGCACAAGAGGAGGGGTGGGGATATTAATACACAGAGATTTAGAAATCTCCGTCCTTGATCAAATGGTTGATGTCTGGGGGCGTTGGATCTGGGTAAAATTTTTAGTGGAAGGGATTGAATGGACTGTGATGTCTATTTATGTTCCATCTGAGTATAATGAAAGAGTAACTTTTCTCTCGTAGTTGCCAAGTTTTTTACCAGATTCCGACAACCTACTTATTGGGGCCGACTAGAATGTAGTATTAAATCCAGGGCTAGACAACCCTAAGATAGGCCCAATAAGAGCAGACTGCAAACTTTTGAATTCCTTTGTTACATCCCAGGGGTTGGAAGATGCATTTCGGACGATGAACCCTGATAACCCTGGGTATAACTGGCATGGGTCACAGACCCCCCCTGCGCAAAGAAGACTTGACTTTTTTCTAATGAAGGGAGAGATGTGGAATATGTGCACCCACGTTGAAGTCGGAACCACCTCCCTGTCAGATCATGACCCCGTAACAACAACCTTTAATATAGTGCAGAAAGAAAAGTTTGGGAAATCCTACTTTAAATTAAATGTTGCTCATTTGAAGGACCCAGAAGTGGTGATGTGGATCCAAGACCATCTACAACAATGGGAACAAGCACGGTATTTATTTGAGAATGAAACAGATTGGACTGAGGTAGGCCTTCGAATCTTACAAGGTTCATTAGACGTAATCTCTAGAATTAAAGTCATCCGCAAAAATGAAAGGGAAAGAAAAATAATAAATTTAATACCGCAGGCCGGAAAAGAAATAGGGAAACACCTAATCTCAGATATCTACTGGTCCGCCAAGAGAAAGAGAAATCTGCTCAAGTTGGAAAAACTGGAGATCCAAAAACAATAACAGTGGAGGACAAGGTTAGCACACCGAAATATCACGACAGGAAACCGGATGGAGAAAGATACGTTTCGCAGACTCCTTCTACAGAATGCACGTATGCCGATGAAAGAACTGGCCCACCCATTTACTACCAATACAGTTGTCTCAGATGAATTGGAAAGAATGTGCGAGTTTGCAAGACTGTACTTTCAAGATATATTGTCGACTAGAAGACCGTATGACAGCATGGACACAAATTTAAGAGATAGATCCAATTTCTGGAGTCGGACGGAAGTGGTGCTTTCCCGACAGGCTAGATTAGATCTGGACAAACCAATCTCTATGGAAGAATTACATCATGCAGCCAAAAACATGGCAAAAGGAAAGACACCTGCCAATGACGGTCTGCCGATTGAATTGTACCTAGCGGTGTGGCCTCTAATAAGTCCCCTCCTACTCAATATCTATAACAATGTACTGATGGGAAGGAAAATCACACGAGGTATGATGAAATGAGTTATCTCTTTAATCTATAAAAAAAGGAGACAAAGCAGATGTACGCAACTGGAGACCAATATTTGTACTTAATGTCTCCTATAAAATACTTGCCAAGGTGCTAGCCATACGGTTGGAGAGATAACTGCCGTCGATAATAGGAAAAGAATATCGGTCTATAATGAATAACATTGCTACTACAATACAGGCCCTGAAAATTATTGCAACAGAACGAAAGGATGTTTCCATCCTACTTTTGGATATGGAAAAAGCTCACGATAAAGTCGGATGGACTTTCGTCATGACAACTCTGAGACAAATGGGATTCGGGGAGAATTATTGTAAATGGGTATCGGTAATGTATTCTACCACTTCGGGAGTCGGACGGAAGTGGTGCTTTCCCGACAAGCTAGATTAGATCTGGACAAACTAATCTCTATGGAAGAATTACATCATGCAGCCAAAAACATAGCAAAAGGAAAGACACCTGGCGATGACGGTCTGCCGATTGAATTGTACCTAGTGGTGTGGCCTCTAATAAGTCCCCTCCTACTCAATATCTATAACAATGTACTGGTGGGAGGGAAACTCACACGAGGTATGATGAAAGGAGTTATCTCTTTAATCTATAAAAAAGGAGACAAAGCAGATGTACGCAACTAGAGACCAATATCTGTACTTAATGTCTCCTATAAAATACTTGCCAAGATGCTAGCCATACAGTTGGAGAGATATCTGCCGTTGATAATAGGAAAAGAACATCGGTCTATAATGAATAACATTGCTACTACAATACAGACCCTGGAAATTATTGCAACAAAACGAAAGGATGTTTCCATCCTACTTTTGGATATGGAAAAAACTTACGATAAAGTCGGATGGGCTTTCGTCATGACAACTCTGAGACAAATGGGATTCGGGGAGAATTATTGTAAATGGGTATCGGTAATGTATTCTACCACTTCTGCGTCAGTGATAGTTAACGACCAAATTTCCCGAGAATTTTCTCTGACAAGGTCCCTTCGACAAGGATGCCCTCTTGCCCCTCTCTTGTTCGTCATCCATTTAGAAGTACTTCTGGATAATATAAAGTACAATGAAAAGATTGAAGGACTTCGGTTCAGTAATCAGACCGAATGGAAAGGGGGTGTCTTGGCAGATGACTTAACCTTAGCATGTCGTAATGCTAGATCCAATTTACAAAATATTAGGAAAGTATTAAATATATATTGTAATTTGTCTGAGGCTTCAATTAATTGGAATAAGTCAGGCTTTCTCCTCCCGGAAGGCCTTCAGTTGGCAGTTGACTGGGGACAGAAGGCCATACCAGCAAACTCATCGGAACGATTTCTCGGAGTTCAGGTGTCCTTGACAAACAATGAGAGATTTCAGGATGACCTCCTCACAGAGAAGTTAGTCAACAGACTATCCAGTTGGAAATACTTAAGGCACTTGTCATTAGTGGGCAAAGCACTGGTTATTTCCACATCAGGTTTTGCAGTGTTGCGGTTCTCGCTAGGGGTGCATCTCCTGGGAGATGAAGCATACAGGTAAATCAAGAACGTTGCGGCCAAACTCGTTTGGAAACCAGAGGCAGAGGAAGAAGACGGCTTTATGTCAAAGATTGCATGGGAGACAATTACTTTTCCAAGAGCAGAAGGAGGGTTGGGGATTTTGGACCCCCGGCGACAGAACCTGGCAAAATTAGCGACGTGGCCCGTGAAAGTCTTATTAGAGGATTCTAAACCTCCGTGACTATGTCTAGCATTGCATATTCTTGTAAAAGAATGGCATCTGCGTCGAGAGGAAGATGCTCTTGCCTGCTTCCTAATTAAATCATATGTTAAAAAGAAGCCGAAATCTGTCTTTTGGAAAAATATTTTGTATGCATGGCAAAAACTTTTTCCTACGGCAAGATACCACCCACTGACGAAGGATTCGGTACTATCCCAGATTCTCTTTGAAAATCCTCTAATTAAGGACCAAGCGGGACACGAGTTCTCAGCTCATGACTCATCAGGGAATTTCGGGAAAGCTTGGGTAGAGAAAGGGGTGGTAAGAATAAGAGATATATGGGACAGTGACAAGCAATAGTGGAAGACTGAACAACAACTGAGGACCAGGTTGGGACGATTGAGGAATGTAGATGGACGCCTACTGAGAATAATTGAGGCAATTCCATAGTCATGGAAGAATCTGTTGACAGAACATAGGACCGTTCAGACAGGTAGCTGGTATAAGTCCCCAATAGAACCTACAGTATACCAAGTTACAGAACTCCTAGGCAGGGAGGGATATGCAGTGAAACAATGGTCTATTGAGGATACTTTTGGTTTTACAAAAGAATTGTCATTTTCAAAGGAAATGAGGATAGACTCTCTGAGTGACCTTACGGAGATTGCAGTTAGATCGACAACCCAAAAAGCAAGGGCCGGTGGAAGTATTATACACAAAGCTTTTCTCCCAATGGGGACTGAAAAGGTTAGAGATGCTGCAATGGATTTTCGAGGTCTAGGCTGGGAAGTTGGATCACAGACAATACTGTTGGATGAGTACACCTCTAAAGTTGGAACACGTACCTTAAGAGAGGCAGTAAAGAAAAAGCCCAACGATACTGTCATTGAACGGAGACAGATACACGATCTGCCTGCGATTTCTATGACGCAACTGTCATCAATGTGGCAACAGTTACGCAGGCTTCCGTCTCAGAAGACAACTAGTCTTCTTTGGATTCAGATCTTCTCGGCGTCTGCATCAGCGGTGAACCTGGCACAGAGAGGTATGGTTATCTCAGTGAAGAGTGTTCGTTGTCAATGGATTTGGGAAAATGATCGTCACCTATGGCTGACTTGCCCAGCATCTCGAAGAATATGGGATTGGTTCATTCGGCATTGGGACAAGATTACAAAGAAGACCTTCCTCTGGACAGATGAATGGATAGTATCTGGTACTCACAATGCAGATGACCAGAATGAACAGAATTGGTTATATGTGGCCCAGTCAGTGAGGGGTCTGCTTATGAAGTTTATTTGGGATGACAGGAATAATCAACTGTTCAGGAGAGAATAATCAACTGTTCAGGAGAGAATATATTTCGGATGCTGCGGCAAAAATGAAGATTACTAAAGAAATCAGACATGTGATCTACAGTGATTGGACCAGACATAGGCGCAGAGCTTCGGATGTGACCTCGGGTAGGAAATGGTTTTATGATACATGGGGAAGAGACTCTAGGCTGGCTAGTCTGGACTCTGCGGGAAGAGTACAGTACTGTTCTTGGCTGATATCTCCACTGGGTTTTGGGGAGCGTTTTAACCACCCCCCTAGGGGTTTTAGCCATCAGCAGGGTCAAGTCCTAGGACCCATGTTCTACTATAGGGTCGTATTTTGAGAAGTCACTTACCTTTTTTTCTGTTTTTGGGAACTGGTACTGTGGGGCCACGGGACCCGGTTCATAGAGTTAAGCTGGGGAATTGCCCAGATTTTCACCGGGTTGTTTGTGAAGGATTCCCGGCCCTCATGTTCCTCATGAAATATAAAGTTCTT
>BFEA01000328.1:1541601-1554499 GCA_003427395.1 Chara braunii | reverse complement strand
GAATTATGACTCGAGGGTTTTATCGATGGGTATTTGGTGTTTTATTTCAGATGGATGTTTGTGCAAAAGRCTCTCTTCGGTATAACTGTTTGGTTTGGATAGACTCCTCTACGCGTGTACGTTATGAGTATCGCGATAATCTTAGTAAGGTAGAATTGGTATCCGCTACTTAAGTAGTATACCATTCCTTATGAGTAACCACTATTAGGAAACGGGTGGCGGTGAAAGGGCTATTACCATGGTATATTGCCAGTAAACTTTTTCTTAAGCTAGATGGTTGCGAACACTGGAAATGAATGAATTTAGAGAAGGATGATTTGAGGCTAAGGATTTAGGGATAAGATGGGACAGTACGATTGCTAATATGATGACGGAAGGCACATGCCAGACGTTTTTTCTGTGATGAGCAGAACCCAGACCGGAGCAAAGGCAACTCAGGATGCCTTATGCGAAGGAAGATCCCAGTGTGACCCTGCCTGTCAAGGGGGAAGATGGGCTTGAGATTTCTTTGCCGAGGCGAGTCAGGGAGGGAGAGCATCTCTTCCTGGTGGGGCGCACCGATAGGCAAGGGTATTTTTGCCTGGATCGAGTCCGGCTTTGATGATGGTCGGGACTGTGCGATCGTAAGGGTAACTCTGTATGCGTCCTCTTCGTTTTGGGCCTTACATGGGATTGAGTTGACGCTTGGGTATGACAGCCTGTTGGCGAGACCTTTGAGGGTAGCTGAGGAAGCTGCAGCAAAGTGGACGAATGACAGGGTCCAGGAAGGAGAGGAGCAGGTGGAGGCCCGTGTAGAAGTCAAGCACGCTGAAGAGTTTACACTTCCCTCAACCCCATTGCGAGTTGTCCTGCCAGAGTTCTTGATAGAGGCATATTTTGGGGGACAGGCGAGGGTAGAAGCCGCTGCAGAGGCTGCTGTGAAGGTGCGAGAATGGGGATATGCAAGGTACACGTGCGAGTTGATAAATGGGTTGTACCTGGACCGAAAGTTCTTGCCCCATAGCCAGAAACTTAGGAACCTGGCCAATGTAGTGGATGCTTATGCAAGTTCGCACGACCCAAATGAAGGAGTTGTAGACTGGGAGGAGATTCGGGTCACAGTGGGCCGATAGGGAATGTCTCTTTCTCCACTGAATGCGCTTCTTTTGACTTGGCTGGGGTCGTCTCTCTACCTATTACTGTAGTTATAAAAGTAGGTGTCAGGGTAACCAGGGGTTGAGGCCTGATTGTATGAGTAAAGGGGTAGATGGTGTTATGTAAGTGTTAGCAGTTTGCCCTTGTCTGCCTGAGCTTACTTGAATTACTTTTGATGGTTTATTGCCCGCTATGCGTATCAGGCTGCTGTCAGCATCATGGCGGAAGGGTGCGGCTTCGCTAAAATTCTGCGTTGGAGGAGTTCGTGTCTCATGAAGGTGCTGCTGAACGAAGTGTTGCAGGAGCCAATGCCCCCAGATCTGTGTGCCCTGCTGTTCCAAGGAAGGAACCTGTCTAGCTTTCTGCGCGACTTTCAAGATTTTTGCCTTGTGAAGACGTGGGACAAGAAGGCGATGTGGTACATGTTCCCCTTGTTTGTTTGTGAAGGACTAAGCGAGGAAGTGTATGCCCTCAAGCAAAAGGCGGAGACATGGGATGAGTTGGAAAGCTCCTTAAGGCTAAGATTCTCAGAAGATGGAATGGAGGGCCAACCTGGGGAATGCCCTGTGCCGCCAAGCACGGGCGCACCATCGCAGGCGGAGTTAAGTGGGCTACAAAGACAAGTAGGGGCATTGGAGGAGAGGTTAGCACGGCTGGAGGAGGCCAGGAGAGGCGAGCTGAAGGTTTCAGAAGATTCCCTAAGTAAGCCGACAGACCAGGGTGAAAAAGGAGTGGGGAAGGATGACCAAGAGCCACCCCTCTCGATAGGAACCCCAAAGAGGCGAGCTGGTGTTCAGGCGAGGGGTAGAGGCGAACAATGCTTTGAAGCAAAGGAGGAGCAGAATGCTAATATGGCCCTACCTGTTATTGTGCCGGACCCAAAGAGGGGGCTCATTAACATGGAAGCACCCTCAGCTGCAGGTCGGGAGAGACAGAAGAGTGGGTGGTGGCCCGAGCATTGGGTAGAAGAGGTGCGTGGTCGTTGGGAAAGGACTGGCCGTACCCCTCGAGGAAGTGAAGAAGTGAGTGTGACGGGAGAAAAAGGGGAGCTTGGACCACCCAAGTTGACAAAGGCTCAGCGGAAGGCGAGGAATCGGGCCCAGGGAGGTCAGGGTACCGAAAAGGGGCAGTGCCCTCGGCAAGAGGTAGCCGCCCCGCGGGAAATGGAGGGCGAATTTGCTCAAAAGGGGCCTTTGGCAGCCGAACAGGCACTATATCGACAGTGGACGCCGTACGATCGGATGGGTGTAGGGCCTGAGATTGGGATGGACTTCTTCAAGGGATATCATGTCTCCAAATTTATTGAAAAGTTTGGACGGATAGCAGCCTACTACGAATGGAGTGAGGAGCGAATGCTGAAAGAGGTCATAAGGTTTATCCATATAGGATTGAAGGATGAAGTTGACAGGTTAATTAAAGGAGCAGGGTCGTCATGGAGGAAATTTTGTGATGACATGAGGCATAAGTACTGGCTAGGTGAGGAACACCCAGCCAGAAGCGATCCGGAGAAGGTGCCCAGGTCTTTGGTAGCCCAAACCCAACCCAGGAGGCCGTTGCAACTACCGCCTCAACAAGTGTCACAAGGCGGCGGGACCAACGAAGAAGGTCAAAGGCAGGGGGCAAGAAGAGGCCGCGAGAACGGTGGGCGCGACAGAGAAGGACGCAGCGGCAGCAGAGGTGGCTTTGCGGGTTGGGAAAATGACATTTCCAGACATTGTGCCAAGGAAGGGCACATCATAAAGTTTTGTTGGGTGCGCAGGGCAGATGAGGCAAGCGGTCTAATAAGGACTGACATTGAGGGGAATGTCTTCGACAGGACGGGGGAGTATATCGACCCAACCATCCCTGGGGGAACAAGGAAGGAGGCTTTGCGGCGAGATGGGGCATCGAGCACTGCCTCCTAAATGTAATCGTGGAGGAGAAGGATTTGTGTGAGAACGGCCTGGAAATTTAAGCAGACTGTAGAGATACGCGAAAATCGCAGTTACATAGCTGTTGTAGATAGGCACAACATACAGAGGGAAGAAATTTTCGCACTAATGGTCCGGTAAGGTGACTTGAGCTGTAGGCAGGAGGAACCCCAATAGAATAGTTGTATATATGGGGTATGTTAGGTGTGGCTCACACCATATTATTGGAATGCCCCGAGCGGGTGGAGCAAGGAGTGACCGTGAGGGCGCTGTTGCGAAGTAGGGGTCTGTTCTATTAGGTCTAGTGATTGAGAGAAAAGAGATGTGGGACCTGTGTCGTGTCTAGGCCCGAAGGGTGGTATAAGCATGAGAGGTAGAAGAGGCTTGCGAAAGGACCTCGACACGTAGAAGATAGGCCCTCTGTCCTAGGAAGGTAGTTGTAAGACTGGTGTATGAGTGATTTCTAGCCTTACTTTTTCTTAGGATATCTGGATATGGCCTGAATTACTTGGGTCCTTCTGTCTGAGGAGTGTGGCTACGTACTGATCAAAACTGTTTCAACTTTAGCTCTGGTCAGGGAGGCCGCATTGTTCTTGTGTGATACCGGTGTCGAGTTTGAGTTGAGATTGTTCAACTCTAAGTGTATATATGTAATTCAAGACCATATTGGTCCGCTTGAGTTGGGATATTACATCCTGGAGTGTGTATTTGAGTTGGAATTTTTATTTGAGACTACTCTTTGTATGTGACGATCACTATCACTCTCACACGTGTGGTCTTATCCTGATGTATGATGATTTTGTGTGAGAAATGTACAAGGAGCATCTCATGAGTTGTGTGGATTTTCACGAGAATAACTGAATGTGAACTATCTACTCTTCGGTATACTCGTGCGGTCTGCTTATAAGCAGGACAAGGCCAGTATAAGGAGACGAAGTGCAGTCTGTTATTGTAAAAGCGTGAGAATCCCAAGGGATTTTACGAGTCTCTGGGATTCGAATACTTACCATGCCGAATGTTTTACGATCGAGCTGCAAAGAGGGCCCATAAGCAGGTCTCTCAGCTGAGTTGCTTTGTGGTTGAGTTGTGGAGAGGACCTATTAGTAGGCCTCTCAGTCTGAGTTGTTCTATGGTTGAGACCCCTTCAGATTAAGGAAGGTGGTAATGTTGTTCATCGGAAGACTCATCTCCGAAAAAGGGGGCATTTAAAAAAGGTCGTGTGATAGCTCATCCTAGACAGAGAGGGATGGCTGGGAGACCTACTGAGAGAGACCTCCTTCGTGTGAAAGGTGGTTAATAGATTCAAGGGCATGGTAAGTAAAGTTTGAGTTGATAAAGTCTGACGAAAGGAGCCAGAATTACGGACTGGATCATTGGTGGAACTGAGAAGGTCGCAAGTCAGTGCATAGCCGTGGGATGTGTGGTCTGCTGCCTCTGATCAAGTCAGCAGGCCACGGCCTTGTATATGAGTCTGGCGGTGAATTTGGTTGTAATCGTGAGAAGGGGGGGGGCGTGCTTCTATGTTGTCCCATAGGGAGCTTGTAAGCACCCTTTAAAAGTGAGACAGACCCCTGTGTAGTCCCGCAGTGGGCCTGTGATCTGTTTTGCGACGCACCGTTCAGACACTTGTGCTAATCCCAAGGCATAACGAGGAATACCAAGCTAAACGGTAAAGGTTAGCGCCTCTAGGGCGCAACCCCTATTGGATAGCTGCAAGCCAACACAACCTGGCTGCGGACCCACGTCTACCAGCGGGGTAAGAGTTTAAGGGGTTATGCACGCCTCAGAGAAATTACTCAGGTGGGATGGCGAGGATACGAGTCGAGCCGTTTGGTCGTCCTGATTGAATGCTTATCAGGGGAAAACCTATCGTTGCATAACCAACGAAGGAACTGTCGTTAAGATAACAATGCGGAAGGCCGTAGATCTGGCTCAATCAACCAGACTATGGTGGGCCAGGATGGAGACCTACATTTCTGTACTAGACTGCAGAAAGAGCTGAGAGGAGATTTAAATATACATATACGTATATGCTTGATTGTGAGGAATTTTGAGAAGGAGGCGAGAGTGCCTTCTGAGGTCCCATCTAAGGCCCGCGTCCCTGGGGAGGGCTCTGCTTACGGGATAGAGTCTAGCCGAGACACTCAACGAGAAACCGGCGTTTGTCTAGGGCGAAGGGGAGAGGACAGTTTGGGGTGACCTTTGGAACTTATGCTGTAGTAATGACGCGTAATACACCGACGTCCTAGTGTCAGGACAATGGAAACCCAGGTTAAAACCCTGGCGGCATATAGTTGTGTGGGCATAGATTGTTGGAGGCCCGAGTCTGTCGTCTACTCGGATTGGTTCCTTTCTCGTCAACATTTGAAGTTGGATGGATTTATAGCTTTCTGATTTGGCGAAGCAACGGGGACGTCGCTTAATATGGTCCAGTAAGCTGTCGGTGCAAATACCCTTACAAGGGTATCCGCCCTGGTTTTTGCAAGCGACAGAAAATAGGTTTGGTTTAAAGTTAAGTATACCGCGGTAGGCGCGACGACGCCTACGATTTACGTTGACTACAGTAAAGAGTGCGTGGGCGCGCAGGTCTGAGGCGCGCGTGATTCCGTTGCTATCGTTGATAATGAAGCCGGCGCGGACGCTCGTCGGTTTGTTTCTATTTTTATTTTTGTTTACCCTTGATTAAACTAGGATCTAGGGGATATTCCCTTCCGATGGCTACGTTTGACCAAGTCGAGCGTGCGTGCGGGGGATGACCTCGACGATGGCATCGGCAGCGACGGTGCGACTTCGTGCGATGAACGGGGTGTCGTAGGATGGCGCGCAGGGCAATTATAGAATGGTATAAGCAAGCCGGCGCGGGCACCGGGAGCCGCGCAGCTGGTTTGTTGGCCCAAAGCGTCGCGCCGCACTGCCTTGTATGGTACCCTGCGGGCGTTAGTTTTAGGCTTGGGCATAGCCCTATAGGTTATGGCATTGGGTTACTGCTACGGAGATTCGGGGATCGAGGCCGGCGGCAACGGCGCAGCGACAGTGGAGCGGCGTGGAGGAAACCTAGAGGTTGAGGGCCCGACGGGGCTATCCCTCTTCTGGTTTTACTGGCAGGCGCGGTGATGGGTCCGGCCTGCAGGGCCGACGAGGCGTCGACAACTCCCTCTTTCCCCCGCTAGTGTCTGTGTATTTTGCTCAGCATATCTTTTATTTTTTTTTGTCGTTTTTTTTCTTTTTTTTGTGTGCATCCCAGGCGGGGGTGCGGTACGTGGGTGTAGCCAGGACCCATAGGCGGAGCGTAGTGGATACTACCACGAATGGTTGAGGTAGAGGCGCGCGGGGGTCGGGCCTGCATGGTGGGGGTTTTGAGTGGGTAGCCAGGCGGTTGGCCTCGTTTGGGGCTGTGTTGGCTCTGAAGGGAGGGGCGTGTCAATGGGCCCTGGCGCTCGGGGTGATAGGCAGCGCGTAAGGGGAGTACTGGCCGCCGCCTTGCTTTTCATTGGTAAAGTAGGGCCAGGCCATGGGGCGTTGCCCCGAGTGACAGTATTCGGGATGTCAGCAGAGGCTGGGGCAACGAACGGGGGATTCGCATGGTCATGGGGCAAGAGACCTGTGTGAAAGTCCGGGGATAAACCCGGACGGGAATTAGGGGAAAGGGGTGAGTGGCCTTTGGAGGCATCGCGGGGCGCCTACCGCGGCCGGAGTCCTTCGGGACATCCGTTAAACTTGGAACGATACAGAGAGGATTAGCATGGCCCTTGCGCTAAGATGATATGGATGTAGAGGAGGAAGTCCGACAGCCAGGCGCATTTTGCATTTTGGCATTCGTCTGACTGTCGGACCGTACCGCGTTGAGGCGCCGGGGTTGACGTCAACCCGGCTGGGAGACGGAGCGATAGCGCCGCAGACGGGTGGGTGTGCAGGAGAGCCGGGGCGGGTGCTAGTGCGACAGAGCCACGGCGGGATGAACCGGGACGGGCGGCTGCTCAAGGGGGTGACAGACGGATGAGAGCCGTCGGGGGCAGCCACGAAGGCGAGAGGAGGCCGAGCGCGGCAGGGGAGGAAAGGTGTGAAATGGCGCCAGGATGCATCCGGACTTGAGGCTGCAGAGAGGAGGTGGTGCACGGGGGTGCTTGAAGGCGAGGTTGAGAGAAAAGGAACCTGGCCGGGAAAGGTACCGGGTACATTCAGAAGAAGGGAAATGATGTAGATGGCGGGGTGAAAGGGAGGGAGCTCGCCTGTTTCTCGACGAAATCGGGCAAGCCAAGTCTCGAAGTAGGGGTTTTTAGGGAAGGCGAACGCGGTTATGGGGTTAGTTTAGTTAGTAAGTCAGTAGCTAAAGAGGTAGTTGAAGAAGGAGCTCCGCCGAGATATGGCAGAGAGGAGGAAGACAAAGGGTGGACGGGCGATAGTTCGGTCATGACTGCACCGCTTTCCACGATCTAAGAGGCAGGACAGGGGTTTTCGGCCATAATGGAGCCGGTGGCGTTGTTAGAATTAAGAGTTAGTGGTTAGTTTTGCGCGCCATAGTTTCTAGGCTGCGCGGTCTGCTATTAGAGGGAGGGCGGGCGGGCGCAAGCTCGGGAATGCACCTTTCCGCGTTCTAGCGGAAGATTCATTCCCCGTTTTCTCGTACGTATTCGGACGGGGTGTGATCGTTTGCAGTAGCGTGCACACAAGGAGCGACCGGGGGGGGGGGGGGGGGGGGGGGAGGGGGGGGGGGGGGGGGAAAAAAAAAAAAAAAAAAAAAAAGGGAGAGAAGGAAAAAAAAAAAAAAAAAAAAAAAAAAAAAGATAAAAAAGAAAAATGGGGGGGGGGGGGGGGGGGGGGGGGGGGGGGGGGGGGGGAGGGAAGGGGGGGGGGGGGGGGGGGGGGGGGGGGGGGGGGATAGAACGGAAGGAAGATAAGAATACGTACCTGACTTCCCTCTCGAAGGGGGATCGACGTCTGTTATGCCCAAGTTGTGGAGTAAAGGAGCGAGGTCTGTAGCCATAGAGTTGAGACCATCGTCGAGGGTCGCTCTCTTGTAGACCGCTTTCTTACCCCTGAGTCCGGCCGAGTTTCCTTTCCGAGCTTGCAACGGCTGAGCTGCTGCCAGGGCCGGCTGAAGAGGCTTTACCGGCATTCCGGCTCCGTAGGTCGCTAGCTGCAACCGATGCGGCCTGTAGGATGGTCCGTGGGTAGTAGAGGCGGCGGTTCGTCTTGAGTTGTGCCTGCTGTTGAGACCAAGCTAATTGGGAGCTGTTTCGCATCGGGCAGATAGCTGGGCATACGATTATACTAGGGGCGGACGTGTCTAAGGCGTTGCTACTCGGCCGCTGGGGCAGACTGTCAATTGGCTGGTTCGAGCAGGAGAGGCGTTGGTTCCGATGAGTGAGAAGTGACAGCTGCAGACTGGAGGCTTACCTGCCCGCCAGCCGAAGGGACTGCAGGCCTGTTTGCCAGCTGGGGCTGACGGATAAGCCGCTGTCTACAGGGCTACTGCCTTAGGTCTCCGGGTGGTATGACCCTGCGAGGCTGAGCATGCAGACGTTTGCTTACTTTCATAAGATTGTGGCACCACGAGCGCTGCTGTCCCTGATGCATACACGCATTGGTGTGAGGACAGGGAACCGAATGGGGAGAGAAAGAGCTGCCAAGGTAATGTGAGAAGAGGGGAGCGACACTTGTCATTGGCAATTGGCAGTACAACAACGATCGGGAGCATGATGGCCGGGCCAACTGTGTGCGAATGAGTTAATGATGTATCGCTTCGTACCCTAGCGGAGAAGACTCAGTTCGCTCAGCCCACTCTTCTCGTCATGATGGCGCAGGTTCAGCTGTGGGATCATCAGGGCTCACCTGTCGTCCAAGGCGTCACGCGTCCGATACGAAAAGGGCAAAGAGCTGGCCACGAGGAGTCCCCGACTGGCCCGTGAACAGCTAAACTCGTTGAACGAATCAACTGCAGATGGGTGATTGGGGGGGGGATAGCGCTGCAGTTGGAAAGCTATCGGAAACTTGACCTCTGTGGTTTGGTCTCAGAAGTTTGATCAAGGTGCTCTTTGGCTGCCATTGCGGGGCCCTCAGACGCCTCCAGATAACAGGGCCCTCTCCTGCGAGTCTGAGAGCACCCTTCTTGGATCTGAGAGACTCAAATTTTCTCCTTCTGCCTTTCTTCTTCTAAGTCTAATCCATTGGTTCTGAGAGGAAGGCGTCAAGCGGGATTGCAACCCGTAGGACCGCGCCAAGGCCTCTGTGGGAGGTTGCCCCACCGATTGCGGGAGCTCTGCCGGGACTCAGGAGGAGTCCTGGAGGCAGGAAACTGAGTGGTGATTCCCTGACTCCCTCTATAAGCCCAATTATAGTCCATATCTATACTTCTTTCTACGTTTGACTGATTGTACTGCCTGCATCCTGTACTTTAACTTTAGTTTGGCTTTCAGGATCTGAATTCAGATTAAGTAAAGGAACGTATGGGCAATCTCAGTTTCATCTTCTTTGACTGTGTGAAAGCAGATTTGTTTCGGAAAAGGCGGTTGCATGTGGGGGAAGGTTGGGAGGAAGGCAGTATTGTGTGCAGATTGACTGGGTCGCTAAGGCTGGGAGGTCCCCTTAAGTGTGGGGAAACCCATCGTTTTGTTTGTCTTTGGTTTGCATCGAGCCTCAGGCCATTCTATAGGCTTAGGTAGCCTGAAGCTCTGGAGGCTGGGATATCCCCATAAGTTTGAGGAGATCCAGCGCTGTGAGTTGCATGGAGGGTCAGGACGCTTTATAAGTTTAGGTGTCCTGATTGCTTGACTTGTGAGGGTTTGACTGTGGTTGACTTTTAGAAGCCGAGCCTGTACCATAAGATTGGAGGGTTTAGTTGCCATGTTTAGTTGGGGTTTACTCTGTTTCATTAGTTTCTGATCGAGGAGGTCTGAGCAAGTCCATAAGATTGGACGGCTCAGCCTCTTCCTGTTTCGTTCTGAGGGGGTAATTCTCGCAGAGGAAGATTGGATGGTTTGGCCCAATGCCTCGCACATGCTGGAACCCGAGAGGTTATAATTTGACTATACTTTATTACTATTTTATCTATGAACAGGCTAGTCAGGCACGGGTTCCATAAGATTGGATGGCCTGACTATAGCTTATCACAAATCGAAGAGAGTATAACTAAGAGTATAACTGAAGGTAACTTTGGGCAGGCCGGACCTTGTTTCTAAGATGAACGGCTCAGTCCTAGGCCCAGCTTTTGAACACTAAGTGCATATATATATATATATATAACCTGGATATTAAACAGTTCAGGGCGACTAAGCCTTGTTTCTAAGATGAACGACTTAGTCATATGCCCAAAGGAAGAGAGAAGTAGTTGTGCAACCTGTTCGTGTATATTCAGTGGTTGGGTCAGGCATGTTCCATAAGATTGGTTGGCCTGACTTTATGCCTTATGTAAGTCCGGTATACAGGGTTAAATTATTGAAAGACTATGAACTATTGTTTGTTAAGTTGACTTGGGGCTGGTGAGAGTACTTACCCTTGTGGTTTGACATTGCATGTGGCTGAGTAAGGCTACTACTTGGTTTGAGTTTCAGTTGGATGGGTAGTTTCTTTAGTTGCTCACCGCGTGCTAGAGCCATAGGAGTTAGTTTCAATTCCAGCATTTTCTAAGCAAAGTTTTTTTACTTAGATCAGTTCTCGCATTTTCTGAGATCTTTTGTTATGCTTGGCTTTGTATAAATTTTGGTAAGCCACCTTCTCTACGGGAAGCGCTGCCGAAATTTCTACAAATCCAAGGAGTTAGTCAAATTTTGGCTTTTCAAAGTTCAACTTGTCTAAAGTTCATACTTGGCTTAGTAAAAATCTAGAAAGTCTCATTTTTTAAAGGGAGTGCTGTCCAAAATTTTGCTAATTCAGGGAGTTAGAGAAAATTGGACTTTGAAAACTCAAAGACTATTTCTGTTTTCATACTTGGGCCAATATAAATTATGAAAAGACACTTTTCCTACGGGAAACGCTGCCGAAATTTTCTTGATTTAGAGGAGATAGATTGTATTCTGATAGGTGGCGATTCTGGCGATCCACCCTGAATAGGGGAGATTCTGTCATTAGTCTACCTTTGCTTTGGACACTGACTTAGAGGTAGACTTAGACTTAGTTGGCAGATAACTTTAAGAGAGAATGTGCTATGGAGGTTCATCCCCCATATGCTGATGAATTAGTTTGGGCATTGACATGTCTTATGGTACAGGCCTTTCTTGGACATTCAAGTCAGGACTTGGACTAGTTTCAGTTTGATCCTGCGAGGATCATCTTCTGTTATCACTGATGACAGTTCGGTTGCCGATTCGTTGGTTTACGATTCAACTCCAATTCACTCCTGCCACTCAACCTAAAGGCTTTAGCCTTGAGAGTTGAACTGTTTTGTTGTGTTTTACCCGGACTTTATTGAATGGCCATCCAGCAAAAGTACTGAGTATTTATTCAAAAGTTGCACGAGTGAGGCTTGTATGGCTACAGCGAGGGGTATGAGTGCAAGGAATGGTTCAAGTTGACCCCGTATAGTGCGTGAACTTTTGATTGAATCTTTGATGTGATTGCAGGTGCGTTTGCGGTTCGGACTCTGAATGTGATTGCCTGCAATTACATACATATATGTTCGAGATGAGCCCCACTGTGACGGTGAGAAGTGATCGTCCTATATAATTAATCCTTATATATTTACGAGTGCCTTGAGTGTTGGAGGGACCAACTGTAATTGTGCATAAGGGTTAAATTGATCTTGTCTAGAGCGAGAAGGGAGACTTCCCTTTTACCCTTGCTTTTTAGAGTTGTATGGTTGGACGTTGTAGTCCGTGGCAACCGTCAAAGTCAAACCCCTTGACTTTCGCCCAGGCCTGGAGTAGGACTTATCCCTAGGGCCGCGAGAAACGATTGCCACCATAGGTATGGACCTGTGTACCACCCACTCTGCACAAGGGTGCAGAAGAGGGTGTGTGATCGTCAACCGCGCATGGCGTTCGTCCAGCGTCGAGAGATTAACCCTCAAGGCACGTGTCAGCCGACGCGTGAGTATGGGTACTACATGGTACGCCATCACTGCGACCGCTTGCGTACGCCTGCATTGCGAGTCTATATGAGTAGGCCCTGCGCCCGCGCGTTTTTTATAGTAAGTCTCGCGCGCAACGCCTGCCCGATTTCTGCGTCGGAAAGTTATGGGATGGTCACCAAGGGGCTAGGAGCGTTGTCGCGTTGTTCTATGTGTGTGTGTGTGTTTTATTTTTTGTGTTCGTAAAGTGGTATGCTAGTGGTGTGTGGGATGCGTCCTAGTCGACCGACGACGGGCCGTGCTTGGGACTTTAGGCCCCCAAGATGTCGGTTCGCGTGCGGGTCCGATAGGCGTATTACCGCGCGTACCCCCTATGCTACAACAAACGAGAAACGCCCTCGGCTGGTCCACCTCTGCGATTGCAACCGAGTAGCTTTCGTACTGTGGATTGGTAGCTCGGCGGGGATACGCCCACCGAAGGGAGGTGACACGTTCCGTAAGGTGGAGGTAAGTCGTGCCTCGCGTAGGCCGTATCCTGTCGTAGGGGCTCGCAGGAGGTATGGCTAGCGCACTCGGTCGGAGCGGCCTAAGGAAGCTCCACTTATGTGTTTGTGACGAGGTTGATCCAACTCCTGTGTGACGCGGCCGAGAGGATCCCGCGCTGCCACGTGCAGTGCCGGACCGATGCGCTCGACACCGGGCCTGGTTATTAACAAAAAAAAAAAAAAAAAAAAAAGGTAGATTATCATTGACAATGTAATCAGTGAGGGGATTCTGCAGACTGTTGAGGGTTCAGCCTCCTGATGAGTCGGTGAAACTCCGACGAAATAGTTTGTCACAGCCCCTCGTT
>BFEA01000328.1:1484623-1495420 GCA_003427395.1 Chara braunii | reverse complement strand
CACAGGGGCTATTCTCAGCAGATCAACAAGAGTACTTTGATTAGCCTGCTCACACAGGCTATTCTCGTCAGATCTGGAAAGGAACTTTGGCTGGCTCGCTCACAGCGGCTATTCTCAACAGATCAGCAAGTGGACTTTGATTAGCCTGCTCACAAAGGCTACTCTCGCCAGAACTGGAAAGGAACTTTGGCTGGCCCGCTCACAACGGCTATTCTCAGCAGATCAACAAGTGTACTTTGATTAGCCCGACATGTGAAATTAGCCGTTCCTGACTGCTGCGGAGGTTCTTGATGGGGCCGACTCACCGAAGCCCGCTATCCTAGCCTGCGGCAGAGTTACTTTATTAGTTCGAATCATGGAGGCAAGCCGTTTCCGCCATTTGCTTGATTGGACTGGATCGGTAGACTGGCTGTATCCCGCCGGTTGCTCCCTCTATACCCTGCTCGCACTCTCTCTCGTTCCTACACTGATGGAATCATACCCGTTCGCCAACTTTCCTTCCGCCCTTCTTCCCTGTTCGAACTCTCTCCATCTTGATCTCTCTCTTTCTCAATCTCTTCTTCTCCCCTATACCGTGCACGCCTCTCTCCGTCCCCTGTCCGATTCAACGCACTGCGCTGTGCACGGCGTACACCTAGCTCCCTGAATGCCCCTCACTCCGGCCCATCCACCATGCTCGAGGCGAACTTCTAAAGTGGGTTGCGTACACCTGGCGCACTACCCAGATTGCCCAGTCCGCCTCTCCCCCCTGTTCTCCCGTGGTCTTGCCCTATACCCCGTCTTGAACGCAGCCCCCACAAGGTCAACCCTGGTCCTCAGCGGTTCCTGTTCATTGCTGAGGGCTCGCACTCTCTGTACCCCCGGTACCAGGCCCAACACCCAGGCTATAAGAGGACTGCAGTCCCTGGCCATGGACTGCGGGAAAACCCAGGCCCAATGACCGTGCTCAGAGGGGCCCAGTCGGTACGAGCGGCCCACAGAGAAAACGGATTCACAACCCTTAGTTGAAGGCCTTTTCCCGGGACCTATAAAAAAAAGAAAAAAAAACAGCATCGCACCTCGGAATTACCAGGTTCGGTCTCAGCATCCCAAATGCATTAGTCAGGTCAGCAGCAGTTCCGAGCCTGGAGCATGTGTCGCAGGCTGCGGTCGTCTGTACCGTCACCACATCGAAGTTAGACTGGTAGTTATATCCAAAATTARTCATTTTTAAGGCTCAGYGGACCGGASCCGCCTCAAMCAATGTTAGGTTCYGTGCCGAGCAGCAAGTATGTCCCACCARCATCGGYACAAGAGTACTRTAGCACAGCCCCAATGTCACTCCAAGCACCACACRTGYCATTCCCATACCRGAAYTGTTACCGACTRTGYGACRGTTCTGCAGCCACTAGCWTCAGCCTAGTGTCATCCARCACTAGAGAATAAAAGTTGTCCCGTACTCAATGCCTTAGCAGCTCCCACCAACCAATGATCGTGTGTACGTTGATTCAACGCCAACCCGTGAAACAACCGCCTCGAACTGCTGCGGCCCGTGTCATATCGCTCTAATCCTTTTGAGTCGTAGCTTCTATCGTCGTCGAACCGCATCTGATACCGAACCAAAGCCGAATAAGAGACAACCGTACGGTGCCTATGTCGTGCCCATGCCGTACCTGAGGATGTCGGTGCTGAGCCTGAGTTAAATACCCGTGATAGCGCCGAACCTAGAATAACCTGCCGTCCAGGTTTCGAACCTGAAATACATCGTCATAGTGGCTCCATACCTGAAAGTAAGCCACCGTGGCGGTTCCGGCCCTGAAACAAATAGCCATGATGATGCTGATCTTGAAATAAATAGCCGTGATGATGCCGACCCTGGAAATAAATCACCCTGGTGCCCGAACCTGAAGTACGCCGATACCGGCTCAAGCCGAACCTCAAACATGTCCGGTACCGAACCTGACATCATGTTGTTGGTCCAATGTAACACGATCCCACGCTGCCCATATCCATGTGGTCATCGTCCGTACCGTCGGGCTCAGTAAGGTTAGTAATCATGTAAATAGGGGATGCGTCATAGAGAGTTTCGATCATCGGGGGAATAGCAAAAAAAAAGTTAGAGCTTAGGGAATTTGATCAAATCTGGGTTCTGAGCTGACGGTGGATATCCCATGCAAAACCAGACCCAGACATTGAATTATCATTAGCTCCTGTTTGTTCCACCATTTTTAATCGTTCTCCCTTTTCCTTAATTCTATCGTCTGAAATAGTGAATTTGCTATAGGTTCACCAAAAATGAATTCTGGGGGAGTTTAATCAAATGGTTGAAATTCTCTCTTTTCTTCTCTCCCCTACCATTTTTTAATCTTTTTCTCTGGTTTTCTATTTCATTGCCGGAAACATAAAATAACGAGGTATTTTCCCCAAAATTTAATTGCCGTGAAAAATAAAGGAACTAAGGGATATTACGTTTTCCTCTTCCCTCCTACTGTTCCCAATCTTTTTTTCCATCTCTATTTTAGGCACMAAAAATAGTCAAAAATTCGAGGCCTCATTTCGGCCCYGGCCRTATGCCRYAAAAACGTTGCGGCGAAGTCAKTCCCCRCGATGTCTCTCCGCRGCAGGTCAATTCGAGTCTAGCTCTCTAAACGGCCGGGAATGACGGTCCCTAGATGCGCCGAGTGTGGCCACTTATCTCGCCATCTTTCAGGGTTACTCGTAAGGCTCAGTGCGCCCAGAATCAGGGGTGCCCTGAGTTCCCCTAATTTTTGCTGCCTGGTCTAACCAGAGTACCGTCAAAACTCAGACTTCTCTCCGCGCCTAAGTCCCAAGACCGTAGATTTCAGGCGGCGCACTGCTTGTGGCCGCCTGACAACGTCGTGAGATAGGGTGCGTCGAGGGGAGTCGAGTGATACAGAACGAGAGTCGAAGTGGAGATGAGGAGTGACTCGGCGGCTTGGCTAGCATATGTTCTCTCACGAGAGTCCGCGTCCTATAGCGTGAGGAAGCTTGTAAGACCTAGAGAGACGGTTGTAGGATATGATATTCCTCTTCCTTTGAGGCTGGAGGAGACAGGCTGTGTTCCGATACGTTACTTTGGAACGCGACTGGCAAAGGGACTTTTCCTTTGGACGGTGATACTGAAGGATAGACGACCCGAAAGGACTCGTGACCTAGAAGGGGTAGGACACCTGATAGCGGACAGAACTCATGATTTAGATGTAGGACTGACGCTCGCAGGGGCTAGCAGGGTTTGGTGGAGGAACGAGTTGTTAGCCAGAGTGATCGTTAGTCAGCAACTGGCGAGACTCTCTGGAGGAAGATCGTACTGGAGTCGCTTGGTACACGGACCTCCGCATCCGGCCCTCTACCCGAAAGAGGGTTGGCGATTTGCACTTCCTGCGTTCGTAATAGGGCAGACCTACGAGAGCGTAGACCGTTTGAGTATAGCAGTGGACCACACACTTTACGCGCTTTGCGAGGGCTTGGCTCCCCATTTCAGGGAGGCATACTACGCCATTTGTGTGAGGTGGGGGTCACCCAGCAGAGAGACGCTTGACGACATAGACGTTACTTCCTGGGTGGACTGTCTGAGGCCAGACAATCTGATTACGTACTGCACGAGACGAGTGGAGATTAATTACGTGGGGCTAGAGGATGTGAGGTTTCTCTTCGAGGCCACAACTTAGGGAATGCCGGGAAGGACGACAACTGTGATGCGCGTAGAAAAACAACTGGTGTGCACAGGGTGCACTGTGACGGTACTTCTCCGAGCGTACATAGATGAGGACTTGACGGTAAGGGAGTGCCGACTACGAGCCAGGGAACTGATCATCGAGCATAGAGCTGATGTACTGGCGTAGGTGACGTTCCAGACCTCGATCTCGTATGATGTGATGATATGGTCTTGTGGTTATATGCGCGCGGAGCACTACCACGATGAGACGGTAGCGGAGGCTAGAACGAGGGTATGAGGATGAACCGGAAAAAGATGAGGCAAGAGTATGGAAGAGGAGAGTGAGGCGGTCAGAAGAGTGAGAGAGAGCATTAGAGAGTCACTCTTGAACCGGATAAAGGAGTTGGCGGACAAGATAAGGGAGAACTGATCGTGTCGGGATGAGGGCAAGCTGCGTAGGATTGATCTCGCGACGAAAGAGTTAGAGAGTTTGTTCAGAGAGGACAGAGAGATTATCCAGGCGTGGAGATCAGACTTCCTGGAGAGGGTAAAGGCTAAGAAGCTTTCGCGCGAAGGATCTAAGGAAAAGTCTGCAGATACGGAGGACAAGGTAACGCAGGGAGATAGCAACAGGATATGAGCGGGACTGCCGTACACACGACGGATAGGTACTCATTGCAAGTGGTAGGGAGACTGGACGGACCGTTGGTGTTAGTGATCGTAGAGCTCCAGCTCCATACCAGATTGTGCATAGTTGAGGAGGCAGAGTGTGTTCGCCGTGCACTGCGAGAGGGTAGGGAAACAGGACTTTGGATTGGAGTGGAAGGAGGACGAAGGATAAAATACGTACTTCAAGTGACACCTTTCGAAGAGCGGCATCGGATAAGGGCGTGGTACGAGACGATTAGAGAGGCTGAGAGGTTGAAGATAAGCGAAGCTAGGAGAGCTAGGGAGCTAGGGAGAGTTATAATAGACGGAGCAATACTCAGGGTGCTGGCTGCTCACGACCGATACTGCAAGGAATCGATAAAGACTTTAGAGGCCATAGAGGATAGCGGAGATGAGGAAGAGTTTGAGGCGTTCTATGATCTATTGGAGTTGTCTGTGATGAGATTACGGGCGGCTATAGCACTGACTTTCCTCAGATACTAGACAGACGACCCTATAGCTGACTAGGAAATAGAGGAGGGAGAACACTTGGAAAGATAGTGGAGGTGAGAGAGGCCAGAAAGGCGACTTTAGATGGCAGTAGGAGGAGAGTTTCCTCCGTTTGCGGGCTACCCGATTCAGGCCGGACTGAATGATCTAGTGAGGAGGGCGGAGATAGACGCTCAAGGACTCTTGAGGGGCGCAAGTCGGGAGACATTGATTAGGCTTGGGACTACGATCTGAAGTAGGAGTAGAGATCCTGTCACGGGTGTAGTGAAGATCAGGAGAGGCGCGACCTTGTTGGCGGATCCCGAAGGAGAGGTTTACATAGACACAGGGATTTTTGGGATAGAAGGAGAGCACGAGATCCGTGACCCGAACGGAGTGCTGGTGGTGGTAATCAGAGTGGTCGAGAGCTAGGATTGGAGACGAGTGCGAACCGTGACAAGGAAATAAGTCCGGGCTGCGAAATCTGTCACAGGCCTGGGCTGCGAGAACTGTCACAGGTTCGGGCTGCGAGGTCTGTCAGAGGTCCGGGCTGCGAGGTATGTCATAGGTCCGGGTTGTACCACCTGGTGTAAGGGTCCGACTACAACTACCGGTAGCTTATGGAACCAGACACGATGGGGCCACAACCAACCACGAGCGAAGTAGGAGAGGAGTACAGGACGTCGCCCGACCGGGCGCTGAGAGATCTGAAGGAACGAATTAGGCAGGGATCACCGCTGAGATGGGTTGATCAAACCAATCACGGAGAACCCGACATAATGGGTGAGCTGGTCGTGACAGAGCCGGAGGAGGCTTTGAAAACTGGGACCTCGAGCGCTCGACGAGAAGCGACGACACGACGTTCCTCCGAGAACGAACGGAGGGAAAGCAGGGAGGATAGGCCCAGAGACGACTGGAGAGAGGGTTCACGAGATTCCTATTGGAGGGACAGAGACCAGGATACGCACCACCCCGGCGTGTCTTCGACCCCCAGACGGGGGAGTCACATCCGCTCCCTTATGAGAGCAAGGATCGCTATATTATTACACACAAGGCCTCGGAGCCTCCTACTTTCAGGGTCTATGGTATCACAGAATATCTGGAGAAGTGGGAGCTTCATGCCAGCCGGAGTCACTGGTCAGAGGAAGAGATTATAGAAAACTTCGTATTTAATGTAGATCCAAGTCTCGGCAAGGAAGTTAAGGAAGCCCGACCGAAGGATGGGAAATGGACTACGTATAAGAAGAACCTCATTGAGCTTTACAAATTAGAGGAT
Source organism: Chara braunii (assembly GCA_003427395.1). Lineage (NCBI taxonomy): Eukaryota > Viridiplantae > Streptophyta > Charophyceae > Charales > Characeae > Chara > Chara braunii. The sequence goes on along the minus strand of BFEA01000328.1, from coordinate 1,489,352 downwards.
AACAAGTACTCCATCAAGGACCTTGAGACTATGACCCAAGATGAAGATGAAAGCGTACGGGCATTTGAGAAACGTTTCCAGAAGATCTCCGACGTGCTGATGAAGAAGGGGAAGATCTCAGAAGTTGAGCGCTGTACAATCTTCATTGGACATTTGTCCAAAGGTAGACAAAAGAGCATACTTAGAGATCTCCCGCGCGACAAGCTGGACTTCCTAGAGGTCCTAAAGCTCGCGATAAAGGCAGAGGCAGACGACTACAAGGATCTGGTATGGAGAGGAATGAGGAGGCGTGATTTCCCTCTTTATAAGGAGTATGCCACTGATAGGTGTCCTGATTTCAAGGACTATCCCTGGTCGGAAAAGAAAGAAGCCGTGGCCGAGGAAGTGAAGGAGATCAGGGATATGGTGAAGGGACTGACAAGACAGGTTATAGAGATTGTGACCACCACAGGAGCCACGGCTTACCGGGACAAACCCGGAGGGCCCTATTCACTTCGCTGGGACCGTAGGAATACCGATTCCTGGAAAAGTGTTGATGATAGAAATCCCCGAACGCTAACCGATTATCGTGTGAGAGAAAGGGAGAGAGACGATGAGCCATGGCGACGTAGGGATGATGAGATAGACCGGGACCGCAGGGCTCGCGAGACGTATGGACAAGCTAGGAGGCTGGATGATTACTCACGTAGCCCCTGCTATGAGGCAAATGGGGGTAGAGGTGACTCTCGAGGTAGGTGGGAGTCAGATCAGGGCCGACGAGACAGATACAGGGACGACAGATATGAGAGGACGGACTGAGATGGGTACGGGGGTGACAGGTATGAGAGAGGAGATCGAGACGGAGACCGACGAGATGACTCGCGCGGACGGTATGACCGCGGGGGATTCGCGAGGGCACAACGCGACGACTCGCGGGGGTGGTACGACCGAGGAGGTCGACGCAATGAGTCACGCGAGCGGTACGACCATGGAGACCGTCGGAATGACTCGCGGGGACGATATGAGCAAGGAGGATCTGGGGGAGACCGCCGCAATGATTCGCGCGGCCGGAATAAGAGAGGCGGATATGGCGCGCCATCCGAACCATATATTCTGGAATATCTGGCGGCATCCAAGCCAGCTCGTGACGAGTGATAGATGATCACGCGGGAGACTCGCATACCTCTATCAGAGGAGGTTCAGGTGACCCCTAAGGCGGATGCTCCTATTGTAGCAGTATCGGAGTTGACTGCTGGAGCAGATCACATGGCGACGGTTCTTCTTGATGGGATGGAAGGTATGCCTCCAGACAAGTTTTACATACTTGGCAGTGGGACCGTGGAGGCGATCATAGACGACGAAGCGGTACTAGATGCTGTGATCGATAACGGTAGTGAGGCTGTCATTATAGACGAGGATCTGGCGGAGCGAGTCGGACTGAGACTCGATAGGTCATACTTATTCGAGATAGAGACGGCTGATGGGAGAAAACAATAGATCACAGGAGTTTGTCATAAGGTAGTCATAGAGGTCCAAGGGGTACGAGTGACCCTGCCGGTCTTTGCAGTCAAGAACTGCAGCTTTGACCTGCTCTTGGCATGGACATGGTTGAGCCATGTGCATTCAGTGACAATAGAACGGCCAGACGGGAGACAGACACTGTCCATTAAGAAGCTTGATGGGACGCGGGTTATGATTGAGACGGTGGAGCGTCGAGATCCGAGGAATAGAGCAACTCTCGCTGTGGGTGCAGGACCCAGTGATCGGGTTAAGTCATTACCTATCTCCGGCCACGCGGTGCGTTTTCGGGAGAAGAAGTATGTACCACTGCTCACAGAAGAAGAAGGTCGGATTATAGAGGTGGAAGATTTAGGGAGTCGGCTGATAGTGGACGGCAACTCGTATCCAAAGGAGGCAGATGAGAAGTTTGGCGGCATGATATTTATGTCTTTTTTAAGGGCACGGCCCCCTATGGGGGGCTACCCAAGCGACACAAGCGAGTAACTCAGAAAGTTAAGCCAGCGGCGATGGGCCGCGAGCAATCTGCACTGGAAGGAATATCGGAAGAAGAGATCGCAAAGAAAATCAAAGAAAGGAAGAAAAAGGAGCCGCAACGCCTAACGGAAGAGAAGATAGCAGGAATGGACATCGGAGATGGAAATCTGACCCCATAGGAACGGGAACGTGTGATAGAAATCCTAAAGACTTGCGATAAGGCTATAGCTTTCAGCGACGCGGAACGCTGCAGGGTCGACCCTCGATACGCTAAGCCAACAAGGATTTATACGATTCCACACGTCCCATGGAATGACACGGGATGAAAATACGCCCAGAAGGAGAAGGAAGAGGTTATTGCGTTCCTAAAAGAGAAGATGACTTCACATGTTGCCGAGCCATCTGACACCGCTTATGCTAATCGATGGTTCTTCCTACGAAAGCCGAATGGCAAGATCCGGTGGATCCAGGACCTTCAGAAGGTCAACGCGGTGATGATACGAGACGTAGGCTCTGTGCCTCACGCTGACTTATTGGCTGAGGGTGCCGCGGGCAGGTCAATTTATTCGGTCTGTGATTTTTTTTCAGGCTATGATGAGGTACCGCTTGATACCAGGGACAGACACCTCACGGCTATGCACACACCATTGGGACTGATACAGATGATGGTCGTCCCTATGGGTTGGACTAATGGGGTGGCCGTTTTTCAGAGAGACATGGTAGCCGTCCTCAAGGACTTTATTTCGAATAAGGTTGAAGTTTTTCTGGATGACTTTCCTATTAAAGGACCAGTAAAGAAAGATGAGACAGAGGTCGTGCCTGGAGTTAGGAGATTTGTCGAGCAGCACCTAACCGATATTTGCGCAATACTTGAGCAGTTGGACGATGCAAATCTGACGGTCAGCGGAGCAAAGAGCCGGTGGGTCGTCTCGACTATAAAGATCCTAGGTTTTATCTGCGACTCGAGAGGACGCCGAGCGGATCCCATGAAGCTAGACAAACTCCTAAATTGGTCGTCGTCTTTACATAGTGCGACCGAAGTCCGACAGTTTCTAGAGGTGGTTGACTATTGGCGGATTTTCATACACGGGTATGCGGAGAAGGCGGAGCCATTGAGGGTACTCCTTCGGAAGACTGAGAAATTCTACTGGGATTCTTCTCAGGAACTCGCTATGCAAGAGCTTAAAGATAAATTCAAGGAGGGAGGGCGCGTACTCGGCGTGCCGTTCTTTGATGATGAGGTCGGGAGGCCCTTCATAGTATCCACGGATGCTGGGCCTTGTTCGGTTGGAGGCCTGCTGTCTCAGAAGGACGCAGAGGGGAAGGAAAGACCGTTAAGATTTGAGAGTAGGACTCTTAACACGGCTGAGCGTAACTACAGTTAATTCAAGAAGGAAGTGTTAGCTGTTCTGCGGTGTCTAGACACATTCAGACACTATATCTACGGGTGACGATTCATCTTGACTCTTGAGAGTTGATCCCACGGCGGTTGCCTCTGTCCTCCAGAAGGACTTTAGTCTGACGGACCCGACCATCGCACGATGGTTAATACGGATTCGACTATATGATTAGACAGTTGAGAGAATATCGGGTACTAAGAATGTCGTGGCAGATGGACTTTCTCGGATCCCTCTTGAGGCTGAGCGCCCCATAGTAGCTGGAGCCCTGACAATGGCGGAGCCGAGACGCGCCGATCGATTTCTGGTTAACCTTTACGAAGGCAAATACCGAACGATCGGGTTACATTTGTCGGGTGAGGAGAGTCGAGATTCAGATATCTGGAGACAAGCAGCCCAATACTGCCTTAGAGCGGGCCATCTATTTCGTAGACCAGTCGGGTCGGGGATGCCCTTACGAGTAGTCTGCGATGCTGAGGAGAGATAGACGATAGTTGCGGAGCTTCACGACGGGGTAGTTAGAGGACATAGAGGAGTAAAAGGGACCTACGAAAAGGTACGCAGGTTGTACTGATGGGAAGGACAGTATAAGGACGTCGAGAGATACTTTGTAACTTGCGAGGAGTGCCAGAAGAGGGCCCTTGTGAAATAGAAAGAGCCACTTCATCCATCCTATCCGACCAGGCCAGGAGAGAAGGTACACATCGATCTGGTGAACATGCCGAAAGGAGTAGGCAATATGAACTACGTTGTGAACATACGAGACGACTTCACTGGGTTCGTCGACGGCAGACCCATCAGGAGTAAGACGGCAAGGGAAGTGAAGAACTTCCTCCTAGAGTACTGATCTAGGTATGGATGTGTCAGCAAGATAGTGATGGATAGAGGGGCGAAATTTCTGGCAGAGGAGGTTCAGAGTGTGTTCAAGAGAGCTGGAGCGAGAGTTTCGATAGCCACCGCCTATCACCTGCAGTCGAACTCTCCAGTAGAGAGGGGACACCGGTCTCTGATAGCATCACTGTCCAAGTGGTGCAAAGGTAAGGACAGTGATTGACCACAATATTTCCGATACGCAATATGGGCAGACAACGTCACGGTCCGGGGTAGCACTGGATACCCACCATACACCTTGTGGTTCGGGCGACATTGTCCTTTCCCTATAGAGTTTCACGTTGACAGCTGGACAACTGTCCACTGGGCGGAAAGGATGTCCAGCAGGGTTGTCAAGCCCCGACCCCGGGGCCCCGGCGGGGGTCCGGGGGTCCGGGGGTGGGCACCCCCAGCCCCGACTCCAAACCCCCCCCCAAAAAAAAAAAAAAAAAAAAAAAAAAAAAAAAAAAAAAATCAAAAAATAAAAA
>BFEA01000328.1:1446816-1466162 GCA_003427395.1 Chara braunii | reverse complement strand
ACCGCTCTCCGTGAACTCCATGAACTCCCGTGAACGTGAACTCTGTGAACTCTATGACCGGCTCCGTTCACAGACCCCGTGAACGGTGAACGGGGGTACGGCACTGCCTGCCCCCCTTCGTGAAACTCCTCTTTTAAGGCTTCCATGACTGCTGCCTGCTCCTCCCCCCAAGCCCATCCTTCCGTCTTCCTGAGTAACCGCCTAAGAGGTTCCGCTTTCTCACCGTAGCCTTTTATGAAGATTCGCCAGTAGCCCACCACCCCTAGAAACTGCCTGACCTCTGTTATGGACTTAAGTGGCGACGGCTAGGTCATCAATTTCACCAATTTCTCGGGATCGGGCCTCCGTCCATCTTTGTCGCAGATGAACCCTAGTATCTTAATGGACAATACGCCCAGCGACTCTTGGTCCCGCTCACCGTGAGGTTAGCATCGTCCACTTTCACAAGGACATCCCTGACATCGCTCATATGGTCTACTACGAACCTTCTTACCCCGGGAAAGACCTCCGTCTCATCCCGTTCGACCGACCCTTTTATCGGGAAGTCGTTAAGGAAGACTTCCACTTTTTCAGGTATGAACTCCTTGAGGACCGCAATCATGGCCCTTTGGAACACTGCTACGTCGTTCGTCCACCCCATGGGTACCACCATCATTTGGACCAGCCCTAGAGGCGTATGCATGGCGGTCATATGACTATCGCGATAGTCTAAGGGGATCTCGTCATACCCCGAGAAGAGATCGCAGATTGAGTATATCGAGCGACCTGCCGACCCTTCCGCAAGTAGGTCCGCCTCCGGTATAGATCCTACGTCCCTTATGGTGACCTCATTGGTCCTTTGGAGGTTCTGAATCCATCTCAGTTTGTTGCTACCCCTCTTTCTCAGAAAGAACCACTTATTAGAGTAGGCGCTCTTGCAAGGCTCCGCAACAAAGGTCCTTATCTTCTCTTTAATAAAGGTCACGATCTCCTCTTTCTCTTTCTGAGCATATTTCCATTGGGGCCTATCTTTCCAGGGTACGTGAGGAATTGTGTGGATTCGAGCTGGCTTAGCGTACATAGGGTCGATCCTCCCTCTTTCTGAATCATCAAAAGCTCCAGCCTTATCGCAACCTCTCAAGGTCATAGCCACGTACTCTTTTTCTTCCTCCGTGAGATTTTCATCCCCTATATCCATCTTGGCCAACCTATCGGCTGTAATCCTTTGTCCTTCCGTTTCCTTCCTTTTCCAGATGATATCGGCTATCTCTTCCTCCGATATTGTAGCTTCCCCCGTTCTATCTCGGCTGACCGCGGCTGGTTTCACTTTGTCCGCCATGGTTTTATGTTTCTTGACTCCGCCGGCTAGGGGGATTCCTCCAAAAAAGACAGACTCACACATCCTCCGAACTCTTCCCCCTCGTCCTCCTTCTCGTACCCTATCCCGTTGATAACGACCCTGTTTCCGACTTCCTCTATCTCCAGTCGGTCTCCCTGGGGTTTCTTATCCGTACAGAGTGCCCCCTCTAGACGGACCTGGCATACCCTCGATTGGTTCCCCTTGCGTCTAGGAATATTGGTCCGGTTGCGCTCATCCTGCGCGTCTACGGTCCTTAGGACCACTCGGATTCCATCCAGACTTTTGATCGAAAGGGTCTGGCTTCCATCCGGCAGGTCAACAGTAGTAGCGTGAACCGCGCTTAACCAGGTTCTTCCGAGGATCAATTCGGAGGAACACTCCTTTATCGAAAAGATTGGGACCGTGGTCTCGACGCCCGCGACCTCTATCACGGGGTCATGACACAACCCTTCCGCCGATTGTGGCTTGTTGTCCGCCACCACCATCGACATTGACACCCCCCGATCAATCTCCAAGCCCAGCTCTCGGACGATGGAATCCCTACACACCGTAGATTCTGACTCATTGTCTACTAGAGCCCTTATCTTTTTCCCACTTACCACTGCCTGGAGTTGGCCGCTACCTAACACATAGAATTTTTTGGTCTCTTCGCCTGAGAAGAAATTTGCCGGTAGCTCTTCCATGGTAATGTGGGAGGACTGTACCTCCTCCTTGGCTGGACCCTCCCCTGGCACCGTGGGCCCCCCTGCGAGCGGGACTCTCACCTTCCTTGTGATGCTTCGGAGCTCTTCCCTGGCGCTTTTGCTGGCGGCCAGGTATTCCAAAAGCGTGCACTGCATAGGCTGCATCAGGGTCCTCCTAAGGGGAGCTACCGTGTCTATTTCATCCAAGGTGCATTTCATTTCGAACTTCTTAGGCCCCTTCTTCCTAGGCGATTTGGGAGAAGTGGGTTCCTCCTTCTTTTCTTCCGCAACCTTGGCATCTGCCATTGGTTGATCGTTGTCACCGCTCCTTCCTCCCGCATCTTCCGTCACGGTCTCTTGGCTCTTAGATGTCTCGGCCCCAACTTGTGTTCGTACCCTTAGGCAAGGCCTCTCTTCTTCAGGCTGGGTCTCTATAAACTTAATGCTGGACACCTGGGGTTCCCTAATGGATACTCCCCCAGGTGACTCCGTCATTTGGATATGGGACGTGCTGGAGGTGCTCCCTATTTCTGGTTTCTTTCCTAGCCTAGCCTCCTGGAGGGCCATCCTCTTGTCCACTTTCACCTTCATTGATGGGTAGAAGGAGACCGCCTCTCCACTATCTCCCCACACAAACCATTTGTTCTCATTTAGCTTCACCACCCCTAACCTTAAGGTCTCCGTGAGATAAGGACAGTCCCTCTTGATGTGACTTTCCTCATTGCAGTAAACACACCCACTTCGAGTTTGCGAGATGTTGGGGGGCGGCCCTCCTTGAGTCGCAGCGGCAGTAGCCATAGGAGGCGTCGGTGGCGGTGGCGCTGGCGGTGGTGGAACCCTAATCTCCGGCCATGGCCCAGTGGTCCTAACCTGAGGCGCGTCTCCCCACCTTCCATCCCTGGCGTCCTTCCAATAGGAATTTCCCCAATCGGGGTCACGGTTCCCCCCTACCTCTTTCCTTTTTTCCTCGGGTAGGTGCAGCATGAACATCACGCACCTATCCACTTCTGACAACATCCCCCTATCCACTAGGGCTTGGGACAGGCGCTTGAACCTACGGGTGAAGGCCACTAAGCTCTCCCGTTCCCCCCTTGTAATACGCCGCAAACCCTCCACGGTAGGGATCAGATCATCTTGAAGGTCCTCCACGGTAGGGATCAAATCATCTTGAAGGTCCACCGTCCATCCGTGGGGTAGATAGCCCGAATCGCGGGGTCTAACTCGGGGTCAGAGTGCTGGATGAAATATTCAATTCACTCCCTTTCGGAGAATCTTTTTCGGTAAGCATAACTCTCTCATTTCTCTACAAACCCCGTCACATCACGTCCGTCGAAGAAAAGTGCCTTTAGGCCCAGATTGACGTCGTAATATGGGACTTGTCGGTCGTCATACTGGCGGAAATATGGTCCCTCCATGGGCCCATCGATCACCGGATCGTAAGGCTTGTACCAGGAGGGGTCTGGCTCCTCTATCCGTGGCCGGGGTCTCGAGGGTCCCCATGAATCTTCACCGTAGCGGCTCCTCTCATGCGGCCACTCCATCTCCCATCGAGCATGGTCCTGTCCCCTAAAGCCTCTCCAGGCATCCATCCCTTGACTTCTCCCCGTCACTTCCTCGATCGCCTAGACAGCGTCCGATTCCCTCTCGGCCCATCTTCGTGCCCTACCTCCAGCTTCCGTCGACCTCTCGTCCCTAAGGTCCCTTCTATTCGGGCCCCCTTCCTCTTCCCTCCTAGGTGGCCTGTACCCTACCCTATCTCTCGAAAATTCTAGCGCCTCCCCCATCCTTGCGTCCGGTAGCTCCGCCCATCGTGATTCTATAGCAAAGCCCCTCGAGGCTTCGACCGCCCCCTCTCTCACCGGTATCCGCATCTCCGCACTAGGTCTTTGCCCTGCCAAAGCTTATCTTTCACCGGGAATGGCCTCCGGGTTCCTTTCGACCCATCCTCGTGGCCTGCCGCCAGCCTCTGCCGGCCTCCCCTCTCTCAAGTCCCTTCTATCCGGGCCCTCTTCTTCCTCTCCCCTAAGCGGTCGATATCCTGACCTATCCCCGGGGAATTCCGGGGCAACTCCTATCCTTGCTTTCGCGTCCACTAAGTCCGCCCACCGGGACTCTATTGGGATGCCCCTTGAGGCTTCGACGATCCCTTCGTTTATCGGCTACCACAGCCCCACGTCCTTCTGCACCCTTACTTCCGTGCTAGCTCTTTGCCCCTCCGGGGCCTGTCTCTCCCCTGAAGCCGCTTCCGGGCCCCTCTTGGCCCTATCCACCATCTCTGTTCCCTCAGTTATTTCTTCCACTATCCTACTTAGCCTAGCTCCTATCTCAGGGTTCTTTACGGCCCCCCTTCTTTCACCGGTTTCCGGTGGACGAGAGAGACCAGCCTCCACTTCACTCTCCATGCACCCTATCCCTAATTGTCTCTATCACTATCGTCTGTGCTATCTTCAGAGTCGTCTTCCTCTTCCGAGCCCTCCTTTCCCTTACTCGATTCCTCGCTAGAACAATCTCTCTCCGACTCCTCGCTAGTCACGGTCCACCAAGAGTCTCTTACTCGCTTTTCTTCACAGGCGGCCAAAGCTAGGTTGGCTATTTCTAGGTCGGAGATCTCCCTTATCCCTTCCTGAGAGCACCTTCGGATCAACGCCCTATCCACCTCTCCGGGTTCTCCTCGAAATAGGGGTTTGATGAAATCCCCCACGAGTGCCCACCACTCGAAGTCAGTGTCTTGCCGCGATTCCCAACACCGGGTGAATAGCTCGTGGCCCCCTTCTTCACCTAACGGAAATTTCTCGATCACTTGCCCCCTCATTCGGACCCTTCTGACCGTTGCGTCGTCAGCATAGAGTAGTCGGTAGGCCCAGGTTGGGATCTCCCAGGTTCTCCCGTGAGCCGCCCTTGGAACTTCTGACCGCCCTCGGTATTTTACCCTATCAATCACGTGACTCCCGACACTGCTCCCTCTCAACCTCTTTAACCGGTCTAGGGCTCTTCGGGCGATGCCTAGGGGATCTTTCCCCTCTGCTAATTCAGTTGCGAAGGCTAGTCGGTCGTTCGGGGACAAGAAGATTTCCGCCTTTCTGGTGCTGCTGCCCCCCTTGGACGCCACAGAGAACCTGACCACCGTCTCTTGCCCGTAGATTTCGAAGAACTCGGTAGACACTTTTCCTTCCCCTCTAATCCTTGGGAGGGTCACTCCATACCTTCCTCCTGATTTCCAAGCCCTTTCTATGGTACTGACAAGGTTCCCCCTGTCGTACCTAATCATCAGAAGCCTTACCTCACACCGGCTAACCTTGCGGCGACCTCTACCAGCGAGTCCTCACACCTAGTGCGTCTGATTTCTCCTCCTTCGCGCAATACTTGGCGCAAAGCCCCTTCGTATTCGCCCGCCCTATCCCAGAATCTAGTTTCCACAAGGTGGATCCTAGAAGCTAGTGGGGTGCCTAGATACCTGGCGTCTTCTTCGAACCTCCTCTCCACTTCTAGCAAAGGTTCCCTCCAGGTCCTCTGGAGTCTCTCCCCACTAATGCCTCTAACGCGGACCGAAAAGTTCGCTAGTGTGGTCCAACTCCTCTTTTTCCACAAGGCCAGACGTCGGACCTCCACTAGAAATTCCTTTTCGGCGCGGATCGCTCGGTCCTCCCCCAACTCCGGGTTAAGTTCAGCACTTCCCTCGACCCTAACTTCGCTACCGTCTTCGCAGGTCTCTAGCTCCCAACGAATCCTATTGGAGACGAACGAAGCTCTCATACCCCTTCTCCATAATGAGCGAGAAGATCTATTGTCACCTCGTCGAGGATCACGATCGTAGCCGTTTCCAGCAGCTTGATCCTAGCCAAAGATCCAGGCCTAGCCCTTCTCTCTTCCTCCCAACATAGGGTGAGGATCCAGAGGACTTCTTCTCTCACTCTCTCCAATCCTGCGAGCTCGCCAAGGTCAGGCTCGGTCATCCCCTAGCTTCCGTCGGCGGCAGGCAATCGCGACTCGAATGAGAGCCGAGGGGTGCAACCCCTCTAACTCCCCTTCGCAAAGCCTCCCTAAGTACCTCCACGATATCTTAGATTCCCTCGCGTGCCGGCCCTAGCCTTCAAAGGCGTACCCTAGGTCTTCTAGAGTTGACCAATCGTCCCTGTGGGGATCCCGAAAGCACCACGTCAGCGAGGTGTGTAGGTCCGACCCTGTAAACCGGAATTGGCTTAGAATCGACACCCTCCTTCCTATCGCCCTTACGACGCCTTCGGAGGGGTAGATCCGTTCGAAGATGAAACGAGGGACCCCCACTGGCTCACTGGAGGTGAATAGTGGGATCTCCTCCCACCCTCCGTAGGTCACTCGGTACTCTACTAGCCCCTCTTCGGGAGGCCTCACGTCCCTCACGAGTTCTTCTAGCTGGTCCCTCACAGCTCGTGAGTCCCAGAGAGGGTCTTTCCTCGTTTGTATGCTCCGTGCTATCTCTATACACCCCTCCTTTGGGAGGAATATTTGGGCCTCTCCGATCACTATTCCTCCCTCACTACTTACCGCAAACCGCACGAGCGCCTTCCCACGCCAGACCCCCTCTTCTTCTCTTAAGAGAATCCTTGTTTGCCCTTCCAACCTGGCTCTAGGTAGGGTGACCTGGACAATTTCCCCGGTATCTTCTACGGGGGCTATCGAGGCCCAGAGAGATCCTGGTACCCTCCTTATCATCGGCCCTCAAAACCCCTTCGGTTGACCACTTGTTTTTCCCCGAATAGGCGGGCGTACAGGACGTCAGCCACGTGTGCCCTAATTCCTTCGAATTCTCTAAGCCTCTCGAATATAGCCGACGACTCCCCTCTTGGGGGAACCCCCGCGTCCACGCACCGCGTATAGAGCCAGTACAAACCCCTAGCCCGCACCCCAGACTCCCGAGCCACCCTAAGCACTTCCACTACCTGCGTCTCTGGGTCTCTGAAAAATGAGTCTGTCAAGAATTTGGGAAAGTTTGCGTGAAGGATTTCTGCCCACGCGGGACCTCACCGGGCTCAGCGAAGGACACTAGTGTCCAAGACTCGAAAGTCCCTTCCTCGTAGTCAGCTAACACTAGGTTGTTTGCCACTAACCTCGCGGACTCTCGGTACTCAAAATGCGTTAGTTGCCCGGTTACCAAGCCCCTCCAAACTTCGGTCCACGCCTCCTCGCTGAGGAAGATCGTAGCCCGAATCTCTAAGAATCGGCCAAGGTCAGGCGGGCCTCCTCTCTGCACCCCTTCCTTCCAGGTGAGCCGGCGAGCTCTGACCCACACGTACGCTCCTTCCCGGAAGACCTCCCCCTTCTCCATACTCATCCAGTAGGGCGTCACTCTTGGGTCCCCCGGAACCAAAACCTTCTCGGTGTCACCGACCTCTATCGACTCTACCACCCCGTTCTCACTGAGCGTGAACCTTACCATCTACTAATGTCATCTTGACGACCCACCGACGATAATTTTCAGGAGAGAGAGCGAAAGGCTCTTCCAGAGAACCCAATCTCCTAAAAATTCCCCAAAGCTTCCTACGTGGCGGGACACCCTGATCGATGCAATGAGTGTACAGCGTCCACAGGGCCCCGAAGGGTAGTCCTAAACACTTACCCCTCTCAAGAAGCCTCACTATCTTTCCCTCGTTTGCTCCCGGGAACAAGAAGGATGGCACCCTCACGGTCAATGGATAGCACGCTCTAGGAATCTCTCCCTCCCCTGCGAACCTCTCCTTCTCTTTAGCCACAAACGTAAATCGCTCTCGAACCCTACTCATCCATTCCCCCCGTACTCCTCTTGCTTCCTGCAACAACCTATCCAGCCCACCCCCTTGTCCCAAAACTAGGGGTACTATAATCTTTGCCCAAGCCTCCGGGGCCACGAAGATAACCGCGGTTACTTCGAGACTCCTCTCAAGCCCTCGACTTTCAACCTCTTTGGACTCTACCCACACGAATTCCCCACTGACCGTCGACCTTCCCCCTTCCCTCTCCCAATCGGGGACTTCCCCGTTGTTAGGGATCAGTCTAAGGGTCTCATGGCCCTCTAAGGAGGACTCTAAGAAGCGTCCCTGCCCTCTATCATGGAACACCATTCATTTCAAACATTCTCTGTGGTACCCCGAAGACTCTTTGGTATCCGTAGTCTCTTCCACCCTCGCGGTCCCGGGCTGATTCCCTAAAGATCCCCGCACGAACCCTACAGGCCTTGATCCCGTATGGTACCGGGTTGTCCGCGCAATAGGTGTAGTACCAATGGGGCGACCTAACGGACAGCTGCCACCCTCTCTCCCGCACTATGGGTCGGACAACTCTTTCGTACCTCTCCTCTTTCCTGCTCACCCTCCGGAAAACGAAAGACGGGAATATGGCCTGGACGCACCCCGTGGCACGAGGGTATTCCTCGTCTCGGGCGCAGGTCACCCTTACCTCAATCGGTGGATAGTGTCGAAGGGACTCTGCCTCAAAGATCTGCCTGAGAATCGGCCCCACTCGAGCCTCCCAATGATCCGCACGGTACCAACCCAGGACCAAGTGGGTGATGTAATATACTCAGGCCTCCTTGCTTAGATAGACAGTCCCTTCTACCCGGACCACTGTTCGTCTCGATCTCTTACCGCACTGGGGCCTATTCCGGGACCACATGTCCCTTTGCGGCTTCCGGAATAGTAGGGACAGACCTACCCCCTCGTGAGTACGTCCTACACCCCAACGAGTAGAAGTACTGTATCTCGTAAGCCCCTAGCAGTTCCTCTCGAGCTCCGCGTGACCGACCGCTTCCTCCCAGCTATCCAAAAACCCTGCCTTTCTAGCCACACCTTCTTCCACGTACAAGGCTATGTCAAAATGTTCAGTCCACCAGTAGAAATTATAGCGCCACAAGTTCACTCCACCTCGATCACCCACACTAATTCCCGCTGGTTCAAACTCTAGAGCCCTCAAGCTCATGAAGTTGTCGTTCTCACCAATCTCTCTACGATCCCTACTAGCACCTTCCACTCATCTGTCCCGTCGAGATAAGCGTCCAGAATTACCGGCGCCGGACGCCCTCGGGTAGGTTCGGTAACCCAAAGAGTAAAAGTATTTAAACCCGTAACTCCTCAACTCCCCCCTAGCACCGCGCGAGTGGCCCACCGCCTCTTCCCAACCACGAAGGAAATCCTTTCCTTGATCCAGTCCTTCCTCGACGTAGACACCCACATCAAAATCCCCCGTCCATAGTCGAAATGTATAGCACCACACGTCTACATTCCCGTACGTGCACACGCTAATCCATTCCGGGACGGCCTCTAAGCTCATGGAAAATAATCAAAAGAAAAATTATCTAAGTTCCTACTTCCTTTTGGCCACTCGAGAGACCACCCCTATTCCGCAAGGAGAAAAAGCCTGTGAGCTCAGAAGGATCAAATGGACCAGAGAAGGAATGCCGTCTTACTCGGCTACCTTCCTGTCCTCCCCCGTTGAGAGACCCCTTCCCACTCCCGTCATAGAGACTAGCCGAGGACACGGGTTATCCCTGAAGAAGGGTGGCAACCCCCTCCTCGGAGTCGGACCGAAGTCACACACCCGGGTCCTATGTCCCCCACTGAACTGACCCCTAGTCCTAAGTTAGTCTATCCGGTACCACGCCTCTACTCGGCCCACCTCAAGCGTGGAATTACCCGGGCCCTAGGACAAGATCCACCTATTTATCAAAGATCACTAGCCTATCCACTTCCTCTCATTCTCCTCATCGTGAACTCTTCACACTTCGTTCCCTTCTCCCTTTTCCGCCTCCGGCTGCCTCTCCTCTCTCTTAGAATCACTGGAATTCGAATCGGGGAGTCAAAAAAAGTGGGGTGGGAAAAGCGGAGCTTTTGGAAGAGTCCCTCAGGTTGAGTCGATAAACATACGTACCTCGTGGTCTTTAGTAATCGTTTCCATAATCCCAATAGTCCCCCAGGTCCGAGTCCGAGAAATCGGCTAGACGCCGGTCCACCCAGGATTCGGCCTCCGATCCCTCGTCCACGGGCCCCCAAGTATCCTCCTCTTCTATAACCCCCTCTCTCGCAAAGGTAGGTGAGTCTATCTCTCCCCCTTGCCCCGATACCCGGAGTACCACTACCCTCGCCACCAAGTCCCGAACTGGCCCCGTTTGAGAGTCCCGCCCCCTTGCGGGAGTGGGTTCTTGCACGGGACCCGTCCACAACCCCTGTGGGTCGAGGACCGAAGGTCCGAACCCCTCTCTAGACACCCCCTCCCGTACGGGAGTTATACCCCGTGTAGGTGCCATCAACAACCCGTGTGGATCTAGGATATTCGGCGACCCTCTCGGATCCCAAAGTCGAAACGCCCCCGGACCTCCTTGCGAAATCCCCTCCCGTACGGGAGTGAAGCCCTGAGTGGGTGCTGCCCACAACCCGTGCGGGTCGAGGATATTCGGTGACCCCCTCGGATCCCAAAGTCGAAACGTCTCCGGAGTCCGGACCCTCTTGGACCCCTCTTTCCTCTCTCCCCCCCTCTCTCTCCCCCTCTCTCTCCCTCTCTCCCCCTCGAGCAGACCCCCTTACACTGTTTTCCTGGACGGTTCTTCTTCCCACCCTTTCGTTGTTTTTCACCCTCATCCAGACCCCTCAAGCAAACTGTGCACCCCCTTAATTTTTAAATTTTTAGAAATAAACACTCGCGAAATCAAGCACTCACAAAAAGAACTGACCTGTTAACCCTTCGGAGGCCGGGAGCGGGAGCCGAGGTCGCAAGCGGGCCGGAGCGGACCTGCAAAAAGCCAAGGAGAAGCCCGACACCCCAAAGCCCCTCACACCTGACAAGCCCAACAACAAGCCCCCAATATAACCCCTGCCGATGCCGCTTGAGAAGGACCGTGGCTGCCAAAAAAAGACGGAGTAGACGATTACCGTGTGGGAAAAAAAACAGAACCAGGTGAAGAAATCAGATATGTCGATGACGACCGTCTCGAAGTCGTGCGCTGAAGGACTCGATGCTGAAAGATGCAAAAATACCTCAAACACGCCCCACTGCTGCCTGTCATGCCTGTCCTCCCTTACACGGAATTTCTGAGCCGGCCGTGGCCGTGGGAGAAATGCTCATCCCCGGCAACGGCGCCACTTTGTCGGCCTGCGTCCGGGCCCGTCGGAGCGGAGTCGTCAGACTGAGAGCAGTTCGAAATAGCGACACTCAACTAGCTAACTAGGCACTGGCACTTCGGATCATCATGCAGGGTAACGCTCAGTCAGCCCTTGTCAAGGCCGACAACAACTGTGAATCCGAGGGTTTGTTTAGAACAGTGTCGCTTCACAGGAAGTCAGCCAGCTGCAGTTCGCCCAAGACAAGGCCAGTTGTAATACGCCCAAGGTCACTCAGAACAAGGCCTCATAAGAAGACGATGCACAAAAGTATCAGCACACCGAGAGTTTTCTGGAACGAGGGCACTTAGTGGACGGACTCGAAAACCGGACATTTTCGCAAAACGACGCAGCAAGTACCGGCGTACCGGGAGTTTTTCAGAACTAGGACACTTGGGGACCAGACTCAAAAACCCGACGCGTTTTTGCTGGGCCACGCAGTAAGTTCCAACACACCGAGAACAGAGCGTTTCTCATAACCAGGACACTTAGCGAATGGACTCAAAAGCCCTACGCATTTTCGCTAGACTATGCAGTAAGTACCAGCACACCGAGAGCAATACCGGCACGCTGAGAGTTTTTCAGGACAATACCAGTGCCGAGAGTTTTCTCCGAACAAGGACACAAAAAAACCCCTGCTTTCTTGCCAAACAACGCAGTAAGCACCTGCACACCGAGAGTTTCTCAGGGCAATCACCAGCACATCGAGAGTTTTCCGGAATAAGGACACTTAGCAACCCCCGCTTCCTCGCTAAACGACGCGCAATGCGCGGAAGTCTGCCCAAGACAGGCTTAATTCGATTCGCGCCTGCACCCGAGAGTCGTTCGGAACAAGGACACTTGGAGACCCGACTCAAACCCCTGCACCCTCACAAGCTATGCACAATGTACTGCAGTCCGCCCAAGCCAGGTTCAGCGCCTCCACACCGAGAGCCATACTGAACWGGGAMTCTTTGCGAGCGTACTTAAAACCCAGCGTCTTCGCGGGCAGCGCCTTGCAGTTCGCCCGAGAGCAAAGGGGATAGCGCTGTCAAACCCCCTCCTTCTCGGCGCGGCTATATGCAGATCCAGTCAAGACTGATTTGATCCGCTCCGTCGGAGCGTGAACGACCGGAGACGATGAAGAATCCACAACCCGTCCAAAAAAAACGCGGTGGTTCTTCCCCCCCCCCCCGGAAACGCTAGCTGATCCAGAGGAGTGCCGCGCGTCCGACTCAGAACCAAGTTCGATGTCTGGCGCTCTAGCCCGGAGTAGCGTGCAACAACTTCAGTAGTGTCTCAAAGGGGACTGCTTGCTCGTACACGCGATGACCGCGGACGTCCAGCCCGGATCACGAAAGTTCTCGGGGCTTTCGGCTAGGAATCGGGCGAAGCAAATGGGCTCGAGCTCACCTGACCCGCCCAACTCTTTTCCTGCCCCTTTAGCCTGTTTCCCTTCCCCGTTAACGCCCTCCTCCTCGTCCTCTCTCGGTCTTCCTCTCTCCCTTTTTCCGCACTCGGTCTCTCTCCCCTCCTCTCTCTTGCTCTCTCCAGCCTGGGCGACCCCAACTGCTTATCACTCGGTTCGGTTTGCGCTTCGACAGCAGACGGCGCGAAAGGCGTAGGGTTCCCTCGCCATCTAACGATCCTCAGCCAATGTCGCGCGACAGAGGTCACTCTTTCTACCTCGCTCTCACGAATGCCCCACCGCCGCTCGCGGCGGCTTCGCCGGCCGAGTCGATTCCTGAGCGGGTATGCTGATCGGGGACACGGGCGCGAACCCCACTGCCTATGCGAGATGACTGCATTCCGAGCGAGCTTACGTACCCCCCGCGCACCGACGCCTTCTCTCTCCCTCCCTCACTCGTCGTCTCCTTCCTGCCCTCCCTCTCGAGACCCTTCGAGCGACGGCCCGCTCACGGCGAGATGCCCCCCCCCCCATGCTGCGACTCGTGCTCTTTCTCCCCCCCAAACCTCCCCCCTAGCCTGGTAATTTCCTCGAAAGCATCTCTCCTCGGCGTCCTTCCGCTGGCTGGCTGCTTCTCAATGCGAGCGATGGCCGCCCGTTGGAAACCCGCACCGCCGTCCTCAGATTGCTTTCGAGCGCTCAAGCGCCTAGCTCGCCGCCCATTCGCTCTCGAAGCTCACCAAGCTCCCTCCGGAAGCCCACCGTGCTTGCGACCCGAGCGCGCTCGTGTGCGGATTCCGTGCGCTAGCATTCATCCCTTCCCCTCTCGCTTCCGCCCACACCGGTTTTCTAAACGGACGCGACTTCGATGCCACCCTTCAACCCGAACATCCGCGCGCGCATTCTCCTCCCCGTACGCTCCCGTTTCTGAAGCTCCTCTTTCCTTTTATACCTTCCCGCCCCCCTTTCTCATGATGCTCCTTCCTCCTACTTCAGCCAATCACCTTCCTAGTTCTTCTCTACTTTCGCCTCTTCCATCTTTCCCCCATTCCCGCCATTCAATATCAAAATTTTTAAAAATTTGGTCTGCTGCCGCTTAGTTACTTCTATGTCAACCCCCGATTTCGCTGCAGCTTGTATACCAGTCGCTCGGGAACCCGTTCCCGCCCTCGTTTTCGTTCTCCGCGACTTAGGAATTTGCCCGAGCCTCCCGTTCCACGTCTTCTCTCCCCGGCAAGCGGTTACCAAGAACTGATTGGGAGGCTCATCTTCAACCGTTTCCGTTTCTTGTGGCCGAGCTTCGGACGGGGAGTCCATATCCGACATGATCCCCTTTCTTTTCATGCTTAGCCTCCAGGTCTGCCTTTTCTACTAGCCGTTGGCGCGCACGCCCTGATCTCGCTTTTAACTGTGTTCGAGTCCGGCCACGAGTCCTCCCTCCGACGACCCCTCGCCTGCCCGGCTGTAGTCATAGCTTCAACCGTTTGTTTGCCTCCATCCATTCAAGCAGGCCGGACCGAGCGACCCACCAACTCCTAAGATCGTAACGATTTTTGTCTCGATATTGCCTTTCAAAAAAAAACATTTTATTCGGTCATCTGTTTGTTTGCTTGTAACCCGTTTACCCCCTCTCCAATAGCCAAGGCCAGATTTACCACCAGGCCGCCCTTCCGATCATCCCGAGCGGCCCTTGAGGCAAAAGCTTCATGGCTTGGCGGTATAGGCCCATATGGGACCCCAACCGTTAGTTTCTGGCACCGGCGTTTGACGACGGCGACCCCCCTTCTGATCCGCTTCTTCCGCCTACGCCGCCGATTTCTCTTCCTTCCTTTTTCGTGTTCGCCCCTCCCTCTCCGTGGTTCATACTGAGATAGGGTGACTACTCGTCCCCTTCCTCCATGTCCTGCGCGGCCCTACCTCCCCTCATTCGAGGTTCGAATCGTTCCAGTTCCCCCACACTTCCCCCATGACCCGGATAGCTCCTTCTTCTTTGCAGCATGGCCTGCATCACATGGACCTCCTGAAGGCAGCCCCTTCGACTTCACACCGGCCCCCGACAGGCTCCYAAGATTGTCGACACGGGGTCGACCATCGCCCCGAAACTTTCATCCGGCAGGCTTGGTTACCTTGCCAATCTGGTCTCACTGAAGCCATCCGTGACGGGGCCGCGTACCTGTCTCGATGTCAGCACGCTCCCTCCCTCGGCCCACGACTTCCACTGGCGGTCTCCGCCAGTTTGTAGCGGCATGGCCTCCCTTGAAGAGCACCCAGCACCGGCGCTGGTCTCGTTTTGACCGAGCCGGTCGTCGTCCCAAGTCGGTTATGTATGCCCGGGGTAGCCGAACCGTCGGCATCAGCCAACCCCCCAGAGCCTTCGGCCCAAAAAGTCCACCACTTCGCCTTCCAGAATTTTTCGTGGGCCCTCCCCTTACCAATCCTGTCACTCTTTTTCCTTTGCTTCAACCAGGGCGCCAAAAATCCCAAGTTTCGGGCGTCCGCGCGGTCACTCATAACAGCGGCCCTGGTTCTTCATCGGCCGCCCGTTTTCAAGGCCCGTCTCGACGCCCGTCTTTTGCCCCACATTTTCAGAATCTGACACCGAAGCTCCAATCTTTCGTGATCCGCTCGTGCCCGCTTGCGACCAAGGTATGGATCGTCACTCCAGCCAATCGAGGACATCCATAAACACCATATCCACATGCACGCATACGTCAAAACCAAGCAGAAACAATAAAAAAAAGGAAAAAATGTTTTCTTTTCAAAGAAAAAAAACCTTTGGCTGGTAGACAGCCGCCCAACACTGTCACAGTGGCGTGCTTATAGTAAGGGTGTAGGGGATTGAGTCTCTGATCTGCACAGGTATGTTGTTGACAACACGGAAGCGGCAGGTTGTGATAGGGCAGGGGAGGGTGTTGAGGACCTCCCATCCCTTGCAGGCGTAGCTGGGCGGCCTGCTGTATCATATTTGTGGAGCAGCCCTGATCCAGGCCGGTTTGCAGAACCTGGTCCCTCTGCTGCTGTATCAGAGCCAAGATTTCAGGCGACAATGCTATGTTGCAGTTCGCTTGTTGGATTTGTTGATCATTTCCTTGAGTGCTGAGTCCGTACTACTGATAGGGTGAGAGTGCAGTTTCTGTATTTTGCAGTCCTGGTACAGCCTCAGGAGACACCGAAGGGAGGGAGGGCGAATGATCCATAGGGAAAGAACCCATGGGGTCCGTGAATGGAGGCGTGTCCCCTTTGCCACCTCCCAAAGCCTGTTGTAGATGTTGTTGGACGGGACTTGGGTCAGGTAGCCCTATACCACCGGGGGCAGATGCTGGGTTGTGGGTCACTTTTTGCATGATTGTGGATTCCCCTGATCCCTCTGCCAACGGCGCAAATTGGTTTACCATGGGTAAGATGGGAGCTGCTATGTTCGACAGTTTCTCCTTCCATCTAGAGAGACACAAGGTCTTGGACACAACATTCTCCCATCCCCTTGTCCCTCCCGCTCCTCCCTGAGCTGTATTCGTCCAGGTTTTTGTACACAGCTTTCTCCCATCCCCCTGACCCTTCGGTTCCTCCCTGAGTTGTGTTCGTGTCTGGGCGGCGCTCAGGCTGTTGTGAATCATGGAGCCCTGTGTGTTGTCCCACGAGACGGGTGACCTCTTGCCACTTCAGCTTGCGCGGACCCCGATCATTTGTCCCTGTTAACACTTGCTGGGCTATCGGTCTGTTTTCTGGTTCGGGATTAGGGCCCGCTGCTTGTACTTGAGGTTCCAGCCGGGGGAGTGGAACATTTGGAACCGGAGAGTTTGTCTTTTCCCCAGAGACTGAGGCAGAGTGGTTAGCCGGTCCTGTTGTTTTTTGAACCGGGCTTCCTTTGGCCTTGGCACTGTTATATTGGCCGGCGACTGGGGGGGACGGCCCTCCCCATCCCACTTCCATTCACCCGGCAGTTTTATGGATGACCTGGTAAACACCCATCCTTCATACTTCGGGTCTTCGGGGATCCACCGTCCCGGGCCTTGTGGATGTGGTTTGACCAGACCCTTCAAGGATCTGTCTTGCATGTTCAGACAGTGGAGGTCTGTGGACAGATGACCACTTTGTCTGCAGGTGTAGCACCAGGGGTCCTGAGGCTGATTTACTTGCACCGCATATGTTTTGTCCTTCTGCGAAAATGACCGCTGGCCACTGACTGGGAAGCCTTTCGATGGGTCCCAGTCCACTGCTACCAGCAGTGTATCATCACGTTTGGGGAGGAATTGGGGGGCGTCGTTGATATAGCCCAGGACCGGGGCAATCTGATGCAGTTCAGCCAATATGGCCCCTTGCACACTCAGCGGGGCAAACCTGAACTCTACCCAAAAATGATTCCTCATGAGGTGATTCCTCCCTTGATCTGTCGTAAAGGGGGTGGGCGGTTCCCATCCTATCACTCTCACCCCGTAGCCCCTATACCTCAGAGTCTTGAGCTTAAGGAGGTTAGTTTTGTCTATAGGGTAAATTGTGACTACCGTTACGGTATGTATCCCTGCTGTTTCTACCAAGAAATGATCTTCCACAGCCTGGTCACTGATTTTGATTGCTCTGAGACTGTGTTGTACCCATTTGAGTTTGTCGTTGATGGGCACCTCTACCAGGTCTTGAGGGAAGACGAACTGTACAGTGTTCTGTGAGAAGATCTTATTCCTTTTTGCGGCCGCCTGCGGAGGGAAGATCGCATGTGGGTAAATATACCCATCCTTTTCAATATATTTTTAACAGGGCGGACATGGAGCTTTTGAATAAAATGAGCTTTCATAAGGCCCATTGCATCGAGAGACAGGGGATCCTCCAGAGAGGGCTGGCCCGGTGCAGCCAGGGTCTGCATAAGAGCGTGGGTGTCTCTCTGTTTGCGGAAAACTGTGGATTGCCCCCCCCCGGCCCCCCGTGCAGCCTGTGTTTGACCTTTTGGGGGGCGTGATGAAACAGGTGAGGCGCCGCAGGCCTGGCCTGTCTGCTCCTTGGGTGTCAGGGCTGGGCTGCGCAGKCCCCCCCCCCCCCCCGTTTTGTCAACCCCCTGATTCATGATCGCAGCAGGCCGTTCGGGTTGTTGTTGTTGAGGGGGTGGGGACTGACCAGCCCTTCCTCCATCTATTCCTTGATCTTGATTGGTTTGTCCATCCCTTTACCCCTCCCCCCTCCTCTGGTGTGAGTGTTCCCCCTGAGGATCCGTAATTGTTTGGTTGTGGTCACTTCCCCCCTGCCCTTCCCCCGCACCCGTCCTTATCTCTAACCGTTCCTTCTGTTGAACGACTACATTCTGACCTCTTACCACTATGTTTCCCCTCCTCTCTTCCCCCCTATCCATTCTGACCTCTGCGTGTTCTGCCAGATGCATGACCACGGGCCGAGTGGTAAACCTCGTACACCTTGTGAATTTACCACTATTCTGACCTGTTGTTGTTGGTGCAAGCAGTTTGGCCGGCGGGCAGAATTTTTCTACAGTATGCAAGCAGACGGTGATACTGTCAATGACTCAGCAGAAGAGCAGAATTCCTCACCAATCAAACAACTGTACCCCAAGAAAAGAGAAAAAGGCACACTGTGTTTTGTACTATTCGGGCAATAAGGGGTTAAATTGGGGGTGAAATTGGGGGTGAAATTGGGGGTGAAATTGGGGGTGAAATTCCACACAAAACTCCCTCTCCCCACTCCTTCCTTGTGTATGCTGTCTGTGGCAACCGCCTTCACTATGTAGGAGATATTTGTATAATTGAAGAGAGATGAAACTGAGAGCCCACCCTTTAGCCCCTAGCCTCTGATTTATTCTGGCTATGGCATGACTGAGCGCTCACCGGGGTGTGCGTGTAGTGCGCCCACTTTTCGTAGCTGTATTTGGTATCGCACGTGACAGGGCTTTCAATTCGTTCCACGAAGGTGAGACCGTACAGCCACACACTTCCAATCAATACATAGAATGGTAAGACTAGGGACGGAAGGGGGGAGCCCTGCCACGGTGTAACGAAGACCTATAATCACTTGCATTGGGTTAGAGGGAAAGGGGAAGGGGAGGGGAGAATGGGGAGAGGAGGGCCGGGAGAGGGGCGAGGGAAAGAGGAGGGGGCAGGAATGGGGAGAGGAAGGAGGACCGAGTGGGGGGGCGAGGGTGCCGGTCAAGGTAGGTCTCACCCTCCTGCTGGCGATGTCCTCGTCTCTCAATACTGGCTCCCGAATTCCAGGGACGCCGCGCCACTCCCGTTCCGACGAGCTGTCTCTTCAATCGCCCGATCCTCAAGTGTGCTCATGCACCTTTTCTCCTCCTCACGCTGCCTCCTCCCTCCTGCTAGCGATGTCGTCGTTTCTCACTACTGGCTCCCGAATTCCAGGGACGCCATGCCACTCCCATTCCGACGAGCTGTCTCTTCAATCGCCCGATCCTCAAGTGTGCTCATGCACCTTCTCTCCTCCTCATGCTGCCTCCTCCTGTTGGTTTCGTATTAGTCTATCAGTCGTCTTATCCTCCCTTTCTCGTCTCCCCGCTGTTACCATTGTCCCACATTGCTTCCTCCCCCCCCGCCCCCGGTCTCTCCCGTATTTAGGTTTGACCGCCACCGCCGTTGTTCATTATTCTCGCTGTCTGCATTTATTGATAGTGCCACTTGGTCTTTTTTGTTGTCGACGCCTCTGGACATGCGCAAGCGCAACTACGATTTTCCCTTTGCTGACGTTTTCCTTCTCGTTTGTGCTTCATTTGTTGCTGCTGTCTCTGTTTGCGCAACTGCCCTAAGTATGACAGCGAGGCGCTTGCGTCATCTCCCCGGGCTTCTCCTCGCTTCACCGGTAAGCCTGCCCGGGTGTCTCCG
>BFEA01000328.1:1392190-1402536 GCA_003427395.1 Chara braunii | reverse complement strand
CCCGTTCATTTTTTTTTTTATTTTTTTTTTTTCGTTTTTTTTTTACCGTTTCGTTTTTTTTTTTCCCGTTTTTTTTGTGCCTTTCAGGCCGACGTTCAAGATGCCTGCGCCCGGTAGTCCGAGCCTCCGCACGGATCGGCATACCGGTCGGCCGAGGCTCGGACTCGATAGTTGGGCCTGATACTGGTGGCTTAAGAAATCATGTGCGAAAGGAACTACCGAAAAAAATGAATCAAAACCACAAAAAATAAACGAGCAGTCAGCCCTGCGTGATCATGTCCACCATTCATCCAGAGTTATTACGAACCCCTGCCAATCCGCCCTACCACCCGCGCGGCAGGGTTCTGTGCCCATAGGCCCCAAACTGCTGACAGAGACCCCGCAAACCCACCCACCTCCAAAAAAAAAGTGTCTTTTTTGTCTTTTGTTTTTTCTTTTGTCTTTATTTTTTTTTTTTTTCGGACCGACGCAAAAAAAATGCAAATTTACGGGAAAAAAAAAGGAAAGACTTTTTTTAATTTGGAAACAAAACGAAAACAAAAGCCAAAAAAAGGAAACAAAATGATACGCCAGAACGAAAAATATAAATATAATAAAAAAAAAGAAAAGATAAAAGATAAACAAATAAAATAGATTAAGCAGCATTGCCCTCGGGGGATAATTTGTCGTTTTGTTTCATATTGTTTGCGTTTCAGCGTCGGTCGACTAGGACATCCCATCTTAACCACGGGACATACAACAAAAAACGAACTCAAACAACCATCTACGCCTAGTCCACTTTTCAAACGTCTTGGCCCATAACTCAGAAGAAGCTAAAGTATCTGAATGAGATCCGCGCAAAGTTGCATAAACGGAATAGATGCGCAAAGGAGACCATAATGCTAAGTCATGTGTACTCACTTGATCTGCTATCATGGCGATGCTTCATGCGTTACCCACAACCACGAGACCTCTAATGGGTTTCAAGGTTGCGTATGACACTCAGGTGTCGAAAGCGAAATATCGTGAAGGGACCCTTCCTCATGATATTGAACGGTTGAAGGATAAGTCGTTCAACCCTTGCGGCACCCCTGTTTCTTAGGCAGTGGGTGACGATAGACAATGGATATTGGTCCGACATATAGGGGAAACCCTTTTGTGTTGGACCAGAACCTGGAATGTCTTGGACAAGGGCCTCAAATTCCCCAGGCTCAGAACCAACGTCCGACTAATAATATAAAAAGCAAACCCCTTTAAGACGCGACTCCCTCGTTCCTTCCTAGTGGAGAGACAATAGTAGGGGTTAGTCCTGCGTTAGCAAGTAAGTCGCCGTACCTGAACTGAGTCTTGGTCCGGTCGGAGGTCGAGCGTTGAACCTTGAGCTCAACTACTTCCGCCTTTTCGCTAGATGCGTGCGGCAAAAGAAAGTACAAATAAAAGAGAATAGGAGAGGTCTCAAAGGAAAGCGGGGAGAACGATTCTCACAGCCATAGTTGAATCTTGACACTTACACCCCGCATTCAATCATCAATATAATCCTCGATTCAGGAGCGAACCCTCGCTTCTATACATACCTGCACATATATGAAACCCAAATGAAAAATCCATATATAAGTGTCACAAAACGTGGTAAACCCCTTTGTTCCCAGGTTCATGTCCCATACGCCCCTTTCCGTCCCCCACTCAACAAAGGCATACCCGCTCATCTCGATTCACACAACTTTTGCATGGTCATTCAAGAGAGGTTTCAATTATGAGATTTCTTTCACACGGAAATTCCTTTCGCCTACAAGGTGTGTAGGATAGGTGGGAGGTGGTCATCAGTGACTACCAAGCTTGAAATACCACTCTTTCATCTAAGGGTGTCTAGCTGCCAAAACAATTGGTTTGTTAGAACCTTGCATGATGGGTAGTTTATCTGGGGCGGATGCCTTATCTGGGGCGCTTACACAGTAATGTTAAAGGCAAATCTGGCTATATGTTGAAACCTCCGTCGAGTATCTGTTATTGGGCTCACTATTCTTATTATTACTTTTCGAATTCGTGGCACTACTGAAATCTACCCAAACCAAAACAAGTGGCTCATTTCCGCTTAAGAAAGGCGCCTAAAAAAGAGGCGTCTTAGATTAGAGAAAAGAAACAAACAAAAAAACAAAAGAAAAAGAAAGAAAAACAACGTAGCCTCGCCTAATTGGCGGAATGAATGAATAACAGGTTAAATGGGATTCGAACCCTTAACCTATGGTTTTTGAGACTATTGTTCTACCATTGGAACTATTCTCCTTACAAAACAAAGTGTGATTGGTTTATGGAGTTTGCACCTATTTGTGTATATTTGGTCATTAGTTTACTACTTTCTTTTATCTTAATTGACCTTTCTTTCTTATTTGCTTCTTCATCCAGCCTAACTTATCCGGAAAAATTGTCTGCTTACGAATGTAATGCTTTAAAAAGAGCATGGTTAATCAGATGAAATACACTCACAGAATAATTGGAGATACCACAAGCGAATACCATATAACCTAATTGGCTACAAGTAGAATAAGCAATAACCCTTTTTAAATCATTTTGTAAAATTTCTGTAGTTGCCGCAAAAAAGGATGTCATAGCTCCGCATGCGTTTTAATTCATGTTTAGCTACGAGCAATCTATATTTGAGTAAGTTTTTTTGTTTGCCAAACATTTTTCAAGATTTGTCGACAAGTTTTAAATTTTGTTTATCTCAGTTTTTTTCCCATCAAATCGCAATTGCGGATAACGGGAATCGAACCCATATCCCCTGCTTGGAAGACAGGCAATTTACCTTTAATCTTTATCCGCTATTTACATATTGAATTGATTGTCGTTGGTTTGAGCGAGTCGGGACCACAACGAATATAACTTAATAGGTCAAAGTGTCAGATTGTGAATTTGAAAACACGGGTTCAACTCCTGTTATTCGCCTCTTGCATCTGAACTCTGGCGAGCCTAAATCCAGCTAAAGTTGGCGTTAAGACATAGCGAGATTACGAGGCTCATATTCGAACCTCAGAATGTTTTTTGGACTTTATCTTCATCTCTTGTGATTGAGAAATGAGAGATTGACAAATATCTGGACGTAGGTATCATGGTGGGTACGAGTTGAGTCGCAAACTGACCTGCTGTTAATTCGATAGTAGAAGTTGATAAAGTTCAATGTCTCTAAGATCACTCGCAGGTAACGGTAACTTGCGTCATAAAATCAAGGTGAACATCGTCTATCGAGTTAACGGAGTTCAACTCCGTATCGTATTTTAAGCTACTTAGTAGTAGTGTCGGTAACGATATGAAAATCACAAAAATTTTCACAACACTTCCTTCAGGAAAGTGTGCTCGAAGAACATTTACTAAACAAAATCTAAAAGGAAAACTTAAAACTGAGAAACTATCTGAAAATAAACTTTCAACAAAAATTTAGGCAGCACTTCCTTTAGAAAGAAAGGCGGTCATAATTCCTATTGACTTCAAATACTAAACCAATCCTAACCTAGTCGACATCTCATAATCTTGACAAACTTTGAGTTTTTAACAGAAATTCCGATAACATTTCCCCTAAGGGAAGGAGGCTTCTAAAATTTCTTCTGACTCAGAAGTTAGTCACGGTCTTACCAAAGTAACAATGCATGAATAGACAATGCAAAAACAAAAGTAGAGCGCTACCTGCCTATTGCTCAAGCACAAGGCGAGCACTAATAGACTGCCCCACCAAGCAAAAACAGACAAAGCCGAAAAAAGAGACAAGGTATTGCCAACAAGCATGTCATGCCAACAACTTATTCGACCATTTCAAAACAAGGATTCATTTATCTAAAGTTTCCATTTTCTGGTTGTCCTGATTTACAAAGACATGAGTTTTCTATTTTATTTAGTTAATTTTTAACTTTCCAAGTTGTTCTCACTCAAACCCCATGCAATCACTAACACACTAGCCTAGACTATTCTCACAATGAGACGAGTCAGACCTTTGTCGACAAGCAAAACAAACTGACTTAGCAAAGCGACTGGATCAGTCAGGAGGACCTCATCTCCGGTTTCATTTCAATGTCTTAGGCAAATGAGCAAAGTGACCGGATCAATCGGAAGGACCTCATCTCTAGCCCCATTTCAATGTTTTACTAGGCAAACGGGCAAAGCGACCGGATCAGTCAGGTGAATCTCATTTTCAGCCTCATTTCAATGTCTTAGGTAAACGAGCAAAGCGACCAGATCAGTCAGAAGGACCTATTCTACAACCCCATTTCAATGTCTTAGGCAAACGAGCAAAGCGACCGGATCAGTCAGGAAGACCTCATCTCCAACCTCATTTCAATGTCTTTAGCAAACGAGCAAAGCGACGAGATCAATTAGGAAGACCTCATCTACAACCTCATTTCAAAGTCTTAGGCACACGAGCAAAGCGATAGGATCAGTCAGGAGGACCTCATCTCCAACCTCATTTGAATATCTTAGGCAAATGAGTAAAGCGACCGGATCAGTCAGGAGGACCTCATCTCTAACCTGATTTCAATGTCTTAGGCAAACGAGCAAAGCGACCGGATTAATCATGAGGATCTCATCTTCAGCCTCATTTCAATGTCTTAGGCACACGAGAAAAACAACCGGATCAGTCAAGAGGACCTCATCTCCATCCCCATTTCAATGTCTTAGGCAAACGAGCAAAGCGACCGGATCAGTCAGGAGGACCTCATCCCCATCCCCATTTCAATGTTTTAGGCAAACGAGCAAAGCGACCAGATCCGCCAGGAGGACCTCATCTTCAGCCCCGTTTCATATCATCGCATGCAAAATCGTGACTCTTTACGAGAGACAGATGATTTAAACATGCATAGTAGATTTCCCTTTTGATTCAATTAAAATTATGAAAAATAAATTAAAATATGTACATAAGTAAAAAAACAAACAGAATGGCATGGAGTGTGTATAAATATGAGTTTATTTGGGATTCTTATGGTATCGTGTCGGCCTACCTCTGAGTTCCCTGGCTCCAGAGTCTCGCCTGGGCTTCGGCAGAGCTCCCGCAATCGGTGGGTGAACCCCCCACAGGGCCTTGCTGCGGTCTTGTAGGTTGCAACCCCACATACCGCCTTCCTCTCCCGAACCACAGACTAGACTGAGAGTAAGAAGGGTAGAGGAAGGGGTTTCAGTCTCTCAAGATTCAAGAAGAGGTCTCTCAAATTTGCATAAAGAGGGTCTTTGTGCCTTCAGAGCATGAGGGTCCCACAATGGTGGTCAAAATCGTAGTAACGACAACTCATCCACGACCAAAATGAAGTGTAACAGTTCTTTGACAAACCTTCAAGCTGCAACAATAATCCCCCTTCGGAGCTTGATCACCCTTCTTAAGCTACAACGCCTCACCCCTGCCCAAACTGCAGCTACGCAACTTAGAAAGGTTGAGTTCGAATATAGCACACCCCCTGTGTTCTATATGAATACGGGCGTAAATGCAGGAATATACAACAATAGTGCGTAGTTGCAAGGCTTGACGATGTACGGTAGTGACACTTGTCTCCACAACAGCAGATCAAAAGGTCAGTAATACCGATAGTAAGACAGAATTGCAGCACAATAATAAAAAGCACAGTGTCCACGATAAAGAATCACAACAACCAGGATCTGCTGAAAAGGTAAGCAGCAGTCGGACCACAGGAGCAGGAGAGTGCCGCTGTCGAAAATAGAAGCCCTCCACCCTTCGTGAAGACCACAACAGTTCGGAGTCCGACCAACAGTAATAACTTACTTGGAAAAGAAGGAGTCAACAACACTAGAACACACGAGAGTGGCAGTTCGTCGTTACTATAAACAGCCGTAACAATTATTGTGGCTCAACAACCGCAATTCTTAGTATCAGCTATGCACTCAGCAAGGACTCAGCAGATGTGGCAGCAAAGGCACATCGGTACTGGTAGCTATGAGCAGTGAAAAAGCACACTAATCCATAGTGTAGCAGCGGTATCCTTAGCATAGAGTAGTCGTAGCAGCTGCTATCAGAAAGAAGGGTCGATAGTTGGGTCACCAATGACAGTACATCACATCAGCAGGATCGATATCTCCAATCTCTGTACCGACTTCCACAATGACGAAAACATAGTTGGGGCCTGGATTGTGATGTTGAACACAAACAACAATAAACCACCAACTTCTCCCACTTAAAACAAAACCGGCTCAAAAGTACAGCAACCCCCATTACATCAACCAACAATCAAACAACGGCCTTAACCTATGATCTTAGCAGTCGTCAGTCGCAATCGGTCGCTGCTTACCCCTTTGAATAGTAGCTCTGTACCTCAACAGTTATGTTAAAGCCCACAATAGTTACTAGAATCTTGATGGTGTCGAGTACATACATGGAGGAAGCAACACAACTATGGGAACAACCCGATTTCAGGACTGCAACTCAATTCTCGACTCATTCCGCATCATTAGTCAACGGTAAAAAATAAATATAAAAATTATCCCTTTATCTCTCCCTGCCTCCACCTGCTCTCCCCAATGGACGAATGCACCCAGCCGTCATGAAGGGCCTATTTAACCGGGAGCGAGGGTGGCGTCCATCAAATCAACGAGGACAACCAGTTGAGGACGACAGTCACGATATCTAGATATAGGGCGACTCAGACGAGCGTGAAAATAATATGATGATGCCGAGTATCACAGGAAATAGTGCCACCAAGATAGTCACACGTACGGGGAATATCCTCATACACACACACACAAATATCAAACAGTAGCACAACGCTCCTGGATCAATCTGCAACTTTACTTCGATCTTAACTCAGCAACACTCTGATCTTGGACAACTGTTTTGAGAATGGATAATCTGCTAGAACATGCATTGGGAAGACCCACTGCAATCTTAAACCACCTTCGTCGTGTCCGGTCTGGTTATGGAATGGGCGAACACGACATTTTCCTCTTCGCACCTCTTCTTCCTCGCTACTACCCTCGCTTCTCCTCTCCCTTGCGTGTGCACTCTCCTTCATGTTGTGACCAAGTACGTATCTCCTCTCCTCTGTGTGTGTGTGTATGTGTGTGTGTGTGTGTGTGTGTGTATGTTTGTTTTTGTTGCACCCTCTGTTTACACCTCGTCCTTGCCCGTTGCTTACCTCGCCTAAGAATGAATCTTCTGCTGGAACCTAGGTAGGCTTTCTGTCATCAATGCCTCCCTCGAGTACGTCTGCTGCATGCATAAGGAGGCCGCTCATTCTGGCGGTAAAAAAAAAAAAAAACGATTACAGTCTAACGGAAGGGAAGATTATCACGTGAAGAACAAGCGGATCATGGACCGATAATGAAGATCACCGATGTTTGAAGACCAAGAGCAGGCTGGGTGTGATATCCGCCTCGAGCGACCCCAACAACAGTATCTACATTGGTCACGAGGGAGAGCAAAGACCTGTGTTTACAGAGGAGAGCCTTGATCATGACGAGAGCGAAACCTCCCACGACAAGTTACTGACCAACGGGTGAGGCGGTGATCCCGACTGTAGCAACGGACCCCAGATGTGGTCGATGAGGATGGATCTTCCCCCAGAGCATAGGAAGGTACATCACTACTCCGGAAAACTCCCCACTCTCGAAAACTGTCGTAGAATCGCGCAGCCCCTGCAACCCGTACTGGCCAAACCATCACCGAAAAAAAAAATTGTCGCATCCAATAGACTCGGAGTGCTTCAGAACCTCTAGTTAGCCTCTTTTCTTGCTCGTTTTCGTTGAGAAATGAGCGAGATACACACTTTTAACTCCTGTTCTTTCTTCCTTTTCTCTCCCCGACTACTCCACGCACCCTCTTCCTCTTCTATCTACTCATCCTTCACTCTATCAGCAAATCTGCCTCCACCAATCAACTCGCAATACACCTAACCCCCTACCTAGCACTTTATCTAGCTCGTTTCCATGAAGGAACGAGCGAGATACAATATTTTTTCTCTCACTGTCTTTCCTCCCTCACCATTTTGGCTTCATCCCGACACTCTTTTTCTCTGATGGCCCTTCTCTTACTGTTTAAACACTCTTTCTTACTTCACCATTCGCCTCGCCCTGCCTGAAAACCTCCACTGATCACCTTCCCTCTCTTGTTTTTGTCAAGAAATGCGCGAGATATGCAGTCCCTCACTCCCGTCATTCTCGTTGTCTTCCACCTCCCTGAGCTAGCGTTATGTTGCTAGCGGCTGATCCGACCGCCTCTCGACCAAAAACATGGGGAAATTTTTTTTTCCCTTTTTCCTCATAGTCGGATTATGTAGTCGGCCTTCCTCAAGGCTCCTGGTCAGTTCCCACACATAGCCCCAATTGAAGGTTGCTCGAGGCAATACCAAGTAGCGGGGGCCAGAATAATTTTCCCCGTATCTTTTCAGTTTTAACGGCAGTCGTGAAGACAAGTCGCAGCCCACCGCGGGACTTTTCAAACTGGCTCGCGAGGCTCTCGTGTGGACATCTGATTGTACCTGGATTCGAACTCTGATCTGTATTTCATCAGTTCGTGGGTATGCTCACTGAGCTTGCGTAGGTGCTGATCCCACATGACTGTTTTACAACAGTCTGCGAGTGTACTAACTAAGATTGCGTAGGTGTTGATCCCACAGGAGTGTTTTTCAACAGTCTGCGGGTGTACCAATTGAGCTTGGCCCAGTGACATCGGTCCCACAAGACTGTTTTTCAATAGTTGGCGGGTGTACCAACTGAGCTTGGCCCAATGGCTGATCCCGCAGGACTGTTTTTCAACAGCCTGCGGGTGTACCAACTGAGCTTGGCCCAGTGGCATCGGTCCCACATGATCGTTTTTCAACAGTCTGCGGGTGTACCAACCGAGCTTAACCCAATGCGACCTTTGACTATTGCATTCTGTAACCAAGGTTTTTCAATAACTAGTTTAGAGTTTAAATGAATTATAGTTGCTTTGTATATAATTATTTTTGTATCAGGCTTTAAAATTGAAAAATCACAAAGTATCATAAAATCGATCAGTTTGGACTTGAAGCTGTTGGGGAAGTTATTAATATATTCCTTTATTTTGTCTATGGGGTCTTGCATTTAATTTTTTCTGTTGTTTTAGGATTTGGTGGTGTATATCATGCACTTATTAGCCAAGTGGTAAGGCAACGAGTTTTGGCCCTATCATTCAGAGGTTCGAGTCTTTTTCCCTCAGTCTTTGCATTTTTTATTCAAATAAAATCTATAGGATAATATAATTGAATAGTTTTTTTGATTCTTCGAAAAACTACCCTATTCCCAAGTTGAAGAGCAATGTATTATGCAAGTATAGTAGTAGGCTTTGTGTAGGGCTTGGAGTTCATTTACTCTGTAGTGATTTACATTTGTTAAGATTACATTAGAATTATATTCCGTTGAAGCTCGATCCACAAAATTTTGCAAGACTTCTTGTAAAATACTATAAGTACATGTAGGAGTTAATAAAATTAAATCAAACTCATAAACCTGCTGGAGGAAGACTTGGACGTGGTCATAATGGCTTATATGACACCCTAAATAATTCTCTTCCTTTTCAATTAGGCTTTATATTAGTTTCTTTAGGAGTGATCAAGTCCTTGGCAGCACAACATATCTATTCATTACCAGCGTATGTTTTTATTGCACAAGATTTTACTACTCAAGCTGCTTTGTATACTCATCACTAAGACATTACTGGTTTTACAATGGTAGGTGTTTTTGCTCATGGAGCTATTTTCTTTATACCTAGGCTTCACTTCCGTGCGCACGGGTACCCCCGACATGCACGGATCGTTGCACGGCTGCACGGTCGTGCGGGTCCCCCGTACAGGCCCCGTGCGGCTCCAACACGGTGTGCTTGGGGTAGTTCTAGGGACGGCGGGCTCAATTTCAGCACCGCGTGAATTTTTTAAGGCCCCCCTGCACGTAAATTTTTTTTTTTCGGCGCGCGGGGGGAGACCTTAAATATTTTAATCTTAGACTTCAGATCTTAGTCGTAGATCTTCGAAGATCTACGATGGAGATTTGTCGAGGATGTCCCCAAGACCCGCGCATTTTCGAATTCGAGTTCGAAATTTCGAACTGCGCGGGCCTGAGGACGGGGGTCCCCTGTGTTGCCACTCCGCCTGCTATTTCGTCGTCGTCGCCGTCGTCGATCAGGTCGCACCATCGCCCACCTCCCACGAACGTAGCTGCTCCCGACGTATCTTCCTGGGGCCAAGGCCGCTGTTCTTCACACTCCCCAGGGCCTTCGCTACTCCTTCGCCGCTCCCCAGGGTCGTCGTCGCTGCCCATGGCTGTTGCTGGTCCCATGAAGCGAAGGTAAGTGGGTTTTTTTTTTTTTTTTTTTTTTTTTTTTTTTTTTTTTTTTTTTTTTTTTTTTTTTTTTTTTTTTTTTT
>BFEA01000328.1:1380177-1392075 GCA_003427395.1 Chara braunii | reverse complement strand
TCTTCTTCTTCTTCTTCTTCTTCTTCTTCTTCTTCTTCTTCTTCTTCTTCTTCTTCTTCTTCTTCTTCGTCGTCGTCGTCGTCGTCGTCGTCGTTCAACTTCTCCGTGTGCTCGTCGTCCTCCACTTCTCTCCCGCCACTTCGTTCCTTCTCATCCGCCATCGTCCACCACCCTTCCGCCACTTCGTTCCTTCTCTTCTGACATATCCCGCCACCTCCCACTACCCCTCTTGCTACCTCCCACTACACCTCCTGCTATCTCCCACGTCCCTCCCACCATCCTCCACCTCCCTCCCGCCACCTCCTACCTCCTCTCCTACCATCTCCCACTTCCCTCTCTCCTTCTTCCACCTCCCTCCCACCATTTCCCACCTCCCTCTCTTTAGCCATCTCCCACTTAACTCCCGCCACCTCCTCCCTCAATCAGGCCATCTCCCACCTCCCCGCCTGCAACCTCCTACCTCCCTTTCGCCACCTTTAACTTCCCACCCTCCTCTCTCCATCTTCCACCTCCCTCTCACCATCCTCGCCAGTGTGGAAAAGGTTGATTCAGGCACATCTTTGCATGCGCAACAACCCCCTATCACCAGACGATTGTGACGTCTGAGAGTAATGGCAGTAACCGGCAACGGGGCCGCCTGTCGAGCGCATCGGCTCCCGTGCGTTGCAAAAAGGCGGGAGCCGATGCGCTCAACACCGGCATTGCACCCGGTCAAAAAATGAGACCTTAGAAATAGGGGAAAATAATAAGAATAAAAATGAAAATAAACGGATAAAAATAGTGGAACTGAAGAGGACAGGGACTCGCCGACACCCACCTCGTCTTGCCAGTCGGGCCCATCTCGGGGCCCGTCCGGCAAAAACCAAGGGTGAATAGTCCCACAAAACCCTCGACCCCTCAATCTCTCCTCTGCTCCATCACCGCTTACTGACCTCGAACCCCAAACCCGTTGCTTGAAAATCAAGTACCGAAACCAATAGAACTAAGCTCAAGGGTAAACTAGGCAAGCGCGAATCTACATATAAACATTCTTGGGTCTGTGATTGGGTTTACCAGTACAAACCAGGCTTTCGCCTTGGCCCACTGCCCAGTCCCCCGACCGCCACATGACGTCGTTCGTGGCTAGGCTCATAGCTATTTGGCACCATGGTCATAAGACACACCATACATATCGTGAAAACTCTCGACTTTCCTCATGCTAAGCCTGACAAAGCCACGCCTTTCAACGCATCGTCAAACACAATTTTCATGCGCGCCTGCAAAGTAAAATTTATATCTCCCTCACTATTAGCCCCGCCATAGGCCGAGCCGGTTCGCGAAGTAAAGCTAGTCTTTATGAAATAGAAGAAAAATATAACCAAATTGAAAACTACAGAAAAGGTAGCCGGACCCTATGGCTTTGGCGCCTTCCGTCGGCCTGGTATTGCCGATGACTAACGACCATCTCACAGTGCAACATAATAATGCGGTCCCCCCCACACTCTCTAATTCGATCGTATTCGATTCAGACTCTCGCCAAGAGCGAGGTTGCCGAGGTGAGCACCCTGACGAGATCTGTCCCATCAGCGCGTTACGTTGATCAAGGGCGCACCCAGTGCGACCTTTAAAAAGGACGGCAAATACCCTTGTAAGGGTGTTTGCTACGACAACGTCAGAGAGAGAGAGAGAGAGAGAGAGAGAGAGAGAGAGAGAGAGAGAGAGAGAGAGAGAGAGAGAGAGAGAGAGGGCAGGAGCTAAATCACACTAACCTGGACTTATAGTTGGTTCCGAGTATGCACCTGATCCTGCCGTCCGATCTGAAAAACTCACGGCTACACTGTGGCCTCATTGAAAAATACTCCAAGCGAAGACTTAGGGTCTGATCCCACCACTACACTACGACTGTAGACGTGAAAAAGGACTACGAAGATGTCAGCAGCCGTGTCGGGACAAAAAAGAGAAACTGGACAAAAAAGAGAAACTGGATCCTGCGAGGGCGACTTCTTCGGTGGTTTTCCTGGACCCGCGGCGGTTCTTCATGGGCTGTTACAGACTCCACCAAACAAAATGCCACACAACTCTGTGGTCCACAGACATTCCTGATGCTGCAAACGGACAAACGAGAAGAAAAAAAAAAACATAAAAAAAATTGCTCCCTCTTTTTCGCTGTGGTGAAGCCCTCACTGTCTACAGAAAAGTTGTAGTATTTATAAATTAAAAAGATAAAAAATAAAAATAAAAAATAAAGTTGTAGTAACTACGTTTACTCCCTTACCGGACTTGCTGCCAGGACACACCCAAGCGAAAGTAAGGCAAAATATCTGGGGCAACCGAACACTGGTGGGATCTGAAAACTACACTGTAAGTGGGCTCTAGTGTGGTGGTAGGATCAGACCCTAAACCCCATCTACTGCTAGTTGTCCTGTTCGCTAGAGACACCTCCAAAAAAAAGCCTGAGTATGGGGCTTGCACCACCGCACAACCTCCCAGTGAATCTAGCTCTCATTACCATTCAGGTAGATTCCAATTGTGGGCGAATGTATACGCTCCCAGAAACAATCCACATACATGTAGAACCTTGAGTAGTGGAGCGAGGCCCGATGCCAGCCTGTTTCGTCAGACTTTCACCAACTTGTCACGAAGGTGCTATCCCGACAGTATGCCCACGATTCAGGGCCTAGTTGCACCACTCTCGAAATGTGAAAAACACAAAAATGTGGCGGGTGCATCTTGCCATGTTCTGGGGGAAGTTCATTCGCATTTTGCACATTTCAGCAGTTGATGTGATGTGGCGATGCGCTCATTTGACCGACCGATGGACAAGGACTCACAGCGTCGTGCCACGCTTCAGCACTACTCACCACATGTGCGAAATGCGAATTAATCTTCGGGCAGAACATGGGAAGATGCATCGCCAGAAATTTGTCTTTTGTGCATGTGTGATGAGTAGAGTAGTGGAGCGAGGCCCATCGTGTGTGCGGACGACGGCCGTAGCTCAGCTGGTACTGGTACACCCATGATGAAATGAAATGGAGGACTGTTGAAAAACAGCCATGAGTTCGAACCCAAATGGACGTCGATGGATAGAAAAAGCAAGTGTTGAAATACGGACTTGTGCTCGAACCCAAATGGACCTAGACGAACTAAAAAACACTTGAAAAAAAAAAAAAAAAAAAAAAAAAAAACACTTGAACTACCTGGGGGCCAGTCTGTTCCCAAAATGATATGCCACATCGTGTGTGCGGACGACGGGCCGGGTAGCGTGTATTGTATGCCGCCGACTACAGTAGCAAAGAGTGGCAGCCGCTACGCCAAGAAGGTGACGGTAAGTCTGCTGCGTGCGCATGGCCCCTTATGATCGGACAGTTTGACGTTTCACGATGCTCCACGTGGCATGCATTCATGTAATGCCACGGACCATGGAAGTGCCGGCCACGTGGCTCAGCATGCATCCACGGGACTGCCATGGTGATTTTCGCGTTTGCCTGTGGGATGCAAGGCACGTGCATGCAACGTGCATGCCACGTGGATGCGACGCGCATGCATGCTGAGCAGGTGGCACCGAAGTGCCTGCCACGTGGCTCAGCATGCATCCACGTGACTGCCATGGTGATTTGGGCGTTTCGCCGCCACTGCCGCATGCATGTCACGTGCATGCAACGCGCGTGCAACGTGGATGCATGCCACGTGGATACAACGTGGATGCATGCATGCTGAGCCTACGAAGCTTCACCCCACCTGGAGTCAATCCTCCTCCCCCGCTCCCTATCGTGCGAAGATACTCATTCCTTTTGTCGTCTATTGTTGTTTCTTTCTGGAAAAGTTAATTTCTGGCCTAATTTCCCCACATGCATGCCACGTGCACGCAGCGTGCATGCAACGTGCATGCAACGTGGGCACAACGTTGGATGCATGCTGAGTCTACTGAGCTTCACCCCACCTGGAGTAAAATCCTCCTCCCGCTCTCTGTCGTGCACGGATATTCATTTCTTTTTCCATTTGTTCTTTTTTTGTTTTTTTTGTTTTTTTGTTTCGAAGGTTCATTTCTGGCCCTTGACGATCTCCATATCGACGGCTAGAAATGAGTAATTGGGGTAAGGAGGGCCTGCCGGCGCTCCCGGAAATCCGCTTGTGGAGAGGCCGCAACGTCTGCCAGCTATTGGTGACTGCCGCCCTCCCAGTTCCTGGCGCGAAGTCCCACTAGCAAACGGGATTGGATGAAGGGCCTGAATCTGGACATGATTTCATGCAGAGATGCTGACAAGCGTATCAATCGCGCGATTTTCTGCACCTGCCCGCAAGCACGTCCAGATTCGGTCGTTAAATCTAAATCCAATCCTCTCTTTGCTAGTGGGACCTCGCCTCTGGCTGGGTCAAGCTGGCTGTCCTCTTTTCTTCTTTTCCCGCTTCTTTCATTTTCTTTCGTTTTTTTGGTTGTTTTTTTTTCACCCCCTCTGATGAGAGCCCGCTGTGGTACCCCACGCGCTCAGTTCTGTCTTGCTACAATCTGCTTGAGCTTCACATGGTGTCAATCCTCCCCTTCCTCCTCCCCCTCCTCCTCCTCCATCGCCTCTTGCTCTTAACCACTACTTGTCCTGCTACGCTTTTCTGGACCACGTACCTTTGGAGAGGTGCTAACATGAGCCTCTGAATGTACCGGAGCGATTTTGAGCTCCGGATACATAGGGAGTGTTGTGTAGTGGAGCGAGGCCCTAATTTCTCGAACTCGCCCTCCTCCTCCTCTCCTCCCCTCCTCCTCCTCCTTGTCCCCCCCCCCCCCCCCCCCCCTCTCTGTTTGTTTATCTCTCTCTCTCTCTCTCTCTCTCTCTCCCCCCCCCCCCCCCCCCCTATCCCCCCCCCCCCCCTCCTCTCTCTCTCTCTCTCTCTCTCTCTCTCTCTCTCTCTCTCTCCCCTCTTCCTCTGCTTAGGAGTCATGACACGAGGACAGAATCGGGTGGCAGGACGAATGTTATCTGTTTCAATAATAGGATAGTCTCTGAATCTGACCGTAATTGCGGACATGTGCTGAAAGAGAGAGAGAGCACGTGCTCGCGCGACTCTGCCTGTCTTGTGTCCGTCTGCGTGAGCGCGTCTGTCGTGTGTGTGCGCGCTGTGTGGAGAGAGAGAGAGAGAGAGAGAGAGAGAGAGAGAGAGAGAGAGAGAGAGAGAAGGGTAATATAAGTAAAACAACGAAAAAATCGAAAATTAAAAAAAGATGAAATGAATCCGGTGGTGTGAGCGTGTCTGAGCTCGTCACGAATTGTGCGTTTTTTTTCATTTTTAATTTTCCCCCTAGTCTTTCTCCTTTGTCTACACGAGCCAGGAAACGGGCCCGGCGTCCCTCACAATCGTTTTGCAGACCCCTCGATGAACGAAGCATACATTATCGGCCAAGTTCAGGAGCGGAACCACTTCGAACAACAGAAAAGGAGAAAAACCCAGCTACCCGTCTTCCCCCGAACATAACGCATAGGCGTTGTATTCGAGTTTTGGAAGAATTCAAGTAGCTCTGTGGCTGTGAAGCCCAAGCAAAAAAACATGAAAAAAAAAAGGAAGGGAAAGACCTGCAGGTTTTCAGCTTGTAAGCTATAAGCTGGATGATGCTTCCAGTTTTTTTAAAAAAAAAAGAGGGATTTAGGGGGAAAAAAGGAAAAAGAAAGAAAACAAAAGGATGTACTCTTATCAACGGACAGGAGTCCTCCAGCTCTCTTACCACCACTTGTTTTTTTTTTTTTTTTTTTTTTTTTTTTTTTTTTTTTTTTTTTTTTTTTTTACCACCACTTGATCACAGGGGGGGCAAAGGATAAAAAAAAAAGAAAAAAAAAAGGTTTTTTTTTGGTCTCTCACCACGGGAAAGAAACAAACCATTTGAAAAAAAAAGGATTTGAAGTTCGAGATCACTAAAAGCCACCAGACCCTCTCACCAAGGGAAAGAAACAGAAAAAAACATTTAGACAATTTCTCGGTTTATGCGTGTCATCCTTGAAAACGCAGGGGCCATGCTGATCTTCTCTCTCTGTATCGTTCCAATTTTAACGGATGTCCCGAAGCACGAGAAGAGAGAGAGGCTGTGAATAATTTCTAGGCGCCTGACAGACAGAGGGCTTCTCGGTTATGGGTACCGTCTCCGAGCTGCACCCATTTCCAGCTGCTTCGCGCCACGGAAAGGCGGATCGAGAAGAGTGAAACGCCACCAGACCCGCTCACCACCGACAGAGCGAAGAAAAAAATTTGGACCATTTCTCGATTTATGCGTGTCATCCTTGCGCAGGGGCCATGCTAATCTTCTCTGTATCGTTCCAATTTTAACGGATGTCCCGAAGGACGATACCACTGTACGACATCAGAGTTTATATAATGTGGGAAGGACAAAGCTCGGGCCGGTTATGGGATAGGATGGCTCTCCCTACTTCGTTCCTTGCAGCTCGTTTCCACGAAAAAAAAAGACGGTCGTGACTATTGCCGAAGAAGAGAAAAGGACACAAACTGCCCAAAAACTGCCGGCACGTCTGTGGCTGCTAATGAACAAGACGGCTATTCTAGCTACAGACGAAAATTGTCTAGTAACGCAATTGTTGAAATTAAAAAAAAAGAAAAAAAAGAATTAGACTGAAGTTCGAGTCCAGATGCAGGGCCTGGCTACACCACTCTTGAAAACTCGTTTTCAAGAGTTTGTGCATCGCCACACAGCCTCTCAAAACTTGGGGCAGTCAAGGGCTGTCAGAGCTGCTCTTGAAGGGGCTCTGGAAAGATGGGAAACCCCAGCCTGCAACTCGTGCGTTTTCAAGCTTCCTCGGCCAAACCCTTGAGGGACTTTCGATTTTCGAGAGTTGTCAGGCCGTTATCCTGACGCCATTCGGAAAAAACAAAGCTGTTCGACTGTCGTTTTTCATCGGTGTTGGACCCTTTAGAGAGTGCTGTGTGGCGAGGGGCCGGAAACTCTTGAAAACCCAACTCTTGAGAACGTCTGACAGCTCTTGAAAAAATTCACCATTTCAAGAGTGGTGTGGCGAGGCCCGCAATCAGATGCGCAGAACAAAATAATTATGAATTACCTGGGGGTGGCCAGTATATATATATATAAGTCCGGGGTGTTGTAGAGGCCAGTTACTAGGCTCACATTGATCGCCGGAAGCTGTCAGCCACTGTCAGCCATCATTGCCCTGAAAAGACGGGGCTACCTCCCATCCCATCCTCACGTCAATACTCCTAGCGCACCCCCTATTCCTACTACCCTACCTCAGTGTGACCAGCACTCAGGACCATTACCCTACCATTCCAGGGGAACTTGGACCGAACAGTAGTGACAGGTACCAGGGTCCTCCGAACACAACGCACCCTCATTTTGACTGTATCGGGCCGGAAACATGCCTTGCATACGTTCATTTTCAGGGTGCGTTATGTTCGGGGGAAGACGGTAGTGACCCAGCCCTGGTGGAAGCGTAGTTGAACCAGCCTCATCGTACGGGAACTTCGGACGCCAGGCTCAAGCAATCACCTATTAGCCCCAAAGTAGACCGAGTAGTAACTCATGCCCTCTCTTATCATCGAGACGCCTATTATTAGTTGGTCGTGACCTCCTCCCAGCCCTATGGTTATGTATGTGTGAGTGTCCGGTATTGTAGGTATGTGCCCGCAGGCTATGTGTATGCTTGTAATGCGCGTGGACCCGTAGCAGACGCTGCTCCCCACCATGGAGCATCTCCGAAGTGAATACCAGTGAGAGGTGCTCTTATCACCTCTACCAGTGCCTGTGTGAGCCATGTGTAGGTAGTATGTATAGGCGCCCTAGAAACACCTTGCCTCGACGCAGCGGAGGGGCGACCCTATGCGCTCTTAATCTGCTGCCAACGAATAGACAGCCCTCCTCCAGATCCCCGTTCATCGGCTGAGGCTCCTCCCCCCCCAAAGGACCCCATGCCTACTTGCTCTATCCTCAGTAGAGACTGTCTCCCACCTATCAGCAGAATCAGGTCATTGGCTAGGTACTTCCTATAGGGATCGGAAAGGACAGACTACAGACTCAGTAGGTGGTGGGCCATCATCCGTCCTTCCACTAGCCCCCAGCCTCATCCCTCCGATCAGCCTATCGTGGTTTAACTTATACCTGTAGTCAGTATCTTGGGTAGTGTCTATCATGTGTGTGTGTGTGTGTGTGAATCTGGGGTAGTGTCTCGTGTGTGGGTGGTGTCTATCATGTG
This sequence comes from Chara braunii, assembly GCA_003427395.1. Classification (NCBI taxonomy): domain Eukaryota; kingdom Viridiplantae; phylum Streptophyta; class Charophyceae; order Charales; family Characeae; genus Chara; species Chara braunii. Next base: position 1,383,895 of record BFEA01000328.1, on the reverse strand, counting down.
TGTGATGTAACATGTGGTAGAGACAGGCCTATCTGGACAGGACCCCTCCAAAGTCCAGGACCGGACTCAAATCTGTGACCTACAGTATGAGACTGGAGGGTTCTACCACATGCACTACCATAGGAAGTGAATAGAATGTGTGAAATATGTAGGCTGGGGGAGATCATCAGAGTGACCAAAGCCAACAACAGCAAGCAACCAACGTGAAGTCTAGACGAGCATACAACACCCATGGACTGGCCCCCTGGGTGGTGCGCAGGCAGTGTCTGTAATAGTACCATGCGTCAGCCCAGGGGAGTGCGTGTCCAGCCGTGCGTCATTCTAACGCCCTGCCGGTGTCCACGCGCGAGGCTGCGGAGTTTTGAATCCGCAACCTCATACCACAATGCGTATTTCCAACCGGTGCTCTAACCACTGAGCTGCATCAACTGGACTGGCAGTGGCCAGTTCAATCATGGTATCCACATGGTATCTACTTCTTTTTTTAACTAAGCTATATTCTTCTCTCAAATTCACCTTTTTCCCAAAAAAAAAAGCCAATTCACCTTTTGCTAGCTGCCTAGAACTACTACTAATCCTATATATATAGGAGACCCCTGCAAGCATAGCAACCCTTCACAATCATGGGCCCAAAGCCGGCGGGGGTTTGGGGGGGGGGGGKGCAGCTACGGCAAAGACCGAGCATTTTGCGAGGGATATGGAGGGGGGTTGGCCGTCAGGTAGATATGGTCTGTGGGTGGGCGGTCCCAAAGTAGGTGTGAGTATTTGATACTAAGTTAACCCAATCATCGAAAATGGCCCCAGGGATATGGTGCTGTCCATTTGGACGATGACAGAAAGCAGAGTTTGCTTCTGCCATCCTGCAAAACCGTGTTGTAAGTTTCACCCAGTGTGTCATTATATCGCTGTTCTATTCTTGTCTTTTTTTTTTCCTCCTCCTTTTTTTTTTTTGTGTGTGTGTGTGTGAAAGTAAGCTACGTTCTTCTCCTCTCCATTTCAGCTCACGCAGCCAACCTATCACTACTACTAATTACAGTCATATGGGGAGCTACGTAGCAGCCAGAACCGTGTCGAGGAGAGAACATGAGAGGGCTGCTCCCCCCAACCTGCAGGTGGGCGAAACCCGCCAGGGGACAGGCCGTAGCATCAGGGACCATGCCACAACAGGACCAATCCCTGTGCCTCCCCTCAGGTGGTGGTCCCCCCCCCTCCCCCCCCTCCCCCCCCCTACGAACATCAGCAGACTCTGCTCGATGCCCATTGTGGGGGGGGGGGGGATCCAGTGGTCTATCTCTATAGGTGGCGGCCGTAGGCTCTGCTCCCTGTACCTCCCCTCATGTCCCCCCTCCATCAGCAGACTCTGGTCAGTGCCCATTGGGGGGGGGGGGGGAGGATCCAGTGGTCTATAGGTGGCGGCTGTAGACTCTGCTCAATGCCGATCGGGGGGGGTCCAGTAGTCTATCTCTACAGGTAGAGGGCGCCAGGCATGCCCAGGAAGGTACATGAGGGGATTGGGATTGAACCCATGACCTCCTGAATGCGCGCCGTACCAACTGACCTAGGCAGCTGGATTCTTTTTTTTTTTTTTTTTTTTTGGATTCTTAGCCTTGAAATCATATCATCATTGAACTGACCAGCCCTAGGTAATTCAGAATTATAGTATGTTTCCCAAAAAAAGAAAAAGTTCAAAAGAAAAAAAAAGAATTTTAGTATTTTACTCATCTGGAGTAAGTAAGAACTCAGGGCCTCGTTCCACACCACTTACGAATCCTACCATCGGAAGGGCACCCTTTTTTATTTTTTATTTATTTTATTTTTTAACAAAGTCCCTCCAGTGCTAGCGATGCTGTTTAAGGCAGACATCGCTAGCACCTGGGGGGAGGCTCCAGGCTCCATCTATTGGTGGGGAGCAACACCTGCTGGAAAACGGGTCCAGCGTCCCTTACATAAACCGGCGGAGGGTGATTAATTTACCCTGACTTTGTTTTTCGTTCCACAACCCGTGAGGAAGACCCTACACTTTTTTTTTTTTTTTTTTTTTTCAAAAAACCCACCTAGACGCTAGGGGTGGCCCTTACATCTCAGGGGAGAAGGTCCGGGTGTCAGAAGGTCGGCCTGTCGGGCACGGACGTCCACGAAGGTGCCACAACCTCCATGAATGACCCTCTCCGTAGGGTCCCACCCTCACATTTCAAGTCACCTCCGAGGGCTCCCCAGAGATTTCCGTCGTTTTGCCTGGGCCGCCCTTTTTTTTTTAGGGGGGGCGGACCTTTACAAGCCCAAAATGTGGAAACATTCTGGAGTTCGTTTTCATGGTGACTAGGGTGTGGTGGAACCATGATTTTCTAAGTATCCTTACATTTCAAGTGGTGTGGAAAGAGGCCCTCAGGTCCCTATTTCAACAGTTCCAGGGCATACCAACTGGCTTTAGGGTGTAGTACCAACTGAGCTAGGCCAGTTGGTACTGTTGTTCTTTTTTTGTCTCACGCAATCTCAGGGGTCTGGTCCCACCTGCGTTGTCGAGTTAACTCAGCGTCAGGTTTTCGACGAGGAGTGACAACGTTCGACAGGATGTGGCCGTGCACAGGGCTGAGATCCGATGGTCTGAATTTTTTGCGAAAGGGGATGTTCCTTGGGCTGATTTCATTTTTTTTTAAATTTGTATAACGACTTCGTACCGAGTCTGCATGGGCAACCGCCACGGAGTTGAGAAAGCTACCCTCCACCGTCGAGGGTAGATATCTATCTCAACGTGCTGAATGTATGATTTAGCATTTAATTTTTCGCCGCGCGCCGTTCCCCATTTGTCGGGGAGTGTGTCAGTCGCTTTGCGAGGGGAAAAAAAAACGTAACCGCCATGCGTGTCAGTCACTTTGTCGGTGTATGTTTCCGTTTTTTTTTTTTCGGAGCGAGACCCATATAATAACATCGCTTTGCACGTGGTGCTGAAGCGAGGGTGAACCCCGCATCACCACCACCATGTTTCCACTTCGTTTCTTACGGCCGGCACGATCTATGATTTTCACGAAAAATGCCTGAAATGCATTTTTCAGATTTATTTAATGCTTTCGGGGTGTCACACCGTTGAGGAATCTAAACTCAAAGGCCGCAGGTGGGACCAGACCCCAGGGGTCTGGTCCCACCTACGGTTGTTGAGTTCAGAAAACTCAACAGTGTGACGCCATTTCGACATTAAAATATTCGAAACAAGAAATAAAAAAACTGAAAAAAATGCTAGAAACAGCTTTTCTCCTTATTTTTTATAATGTAACTCCGAGAAATGAAACATGTCTGGAACAGTCGGAGTGAACCTCTCCGTGAAAAAAGGATACTCCCCGTGGTGAGGGGACAGGAGGTCACCATTTGTAAAATGGACAGGGAGGACGTGGATGGCCAAATGCATTCATTGCCCAAAAAAGGAAACGAGTTGGATGCCAGACAGCCAAACACAGCTGTCAGAGTTCCTCCGTTTCAGGATGCAATGAGGACTTGAAAAACAAAAAAAAGGAAAGGCACTGAAGTTGAGAAATGTACCCTACCCTCGGTAGGGTAGTTTTCTCAACGGAAAATGGCTTCCCGCCCAAACCAAAAGGGCCAACGCATACTACAAAACGGATTTCACGTCAAAAAAAAATTCTACAAAATGACTAAATCTAATAGGTTATTCTCCTGTATTTTGGTACCGTTAGATTCGCAATACATCAACGGCAGAGCTCCG
>BFEA01000328.1:1328676-1340545 GCA_003427395.1 Chara braunii | reverse complement strand
GTAGCATAGAGAAACCAGGTCGGCGAAATTCCCGACATGTTTCGGCCTGTTCGCCGTACAGGCCATCATCAGGGGAAGAGCGCTTGCAAAGAAGAGCGTTCTGGGTTCCCTAAATACAAAAACCAGAAGCCATACCATCCACCACACCCGCCCTTCGACACCTGTTTCTGGGATGGCCAAAACGTGTTCAGTCCCGTTCATGAGATCCATCGCTTGACGACGACGCGGGCTGGTCTGAAGCACGAGACAAAACATCACGATCATCGTATCAGGTCACGATCATCGTATCAGGTCCCCGGGAATCAGTCGGGTGAGAGGGATGTCGACGTAAGATTAGAGGAAGAGGTACCTGTTGGAGCAGCAGTAGTGCGATCAGGCATACCCAGAGTAGGAAGGCGGGAAACATTCGTCAGAGATATGATGCTCCTAGAGGAGGGTGGTTTTGACGATGTAGAGGGCAAGAACAAAGGCGGGGGAGACGTACTAAGTTGAAAACAGAAAGGTTGATATCGGGAGGGGTACGGGATACGGTGCGCAGAGGATCGATTCCGAGGCGCAAGACGTCATAGAGGAGATGGAGTTCTTGTCTCTTCTGAGGTCAGACGCGTGGGCACTGGTGATGAACCGACGGAGTACTAAAAAACAGAATTGGCGCAAGTGTCCTCATAGCGTGGAGATACCGGGGAAAGATCCCGCAACCAGCGGCAGGGCCCTGAAGAAATTCTCAAAGAGGCTGACATAACCCACCCTGAAAATGAATGCACACAAGCTGTCTCAATTTCACCTCACACTACCTACCTACCACTACTCCTAATTGTAGGCATACGGGGAACCCGTAGCAGCCAGAACCGTGTTGAGGAGAGAACATGAGGGGGCTGCTCCCCCCAACCTGCAGGTGGGTGAAACTTGCCTAGGGACAGCGGGTAGCATCAGGGACCATGACAACAGGACCAATCCCTGTGCCTCCCCTCAGGTGGTGGTCCCCTCCCCTACGAACAGTTCGGTACGGCCGCCCATAATTCGAGATTATTATGGAGGTTATTATGTCATGATTAAAAAATTCAGCTTCTATCTGATCCAAATGAGATTTGGGTTCACATTAATCAATTTAACAGAAGTTGGCTGGGAGGTGATCAGGGTGGGAGGCTGGGGAAAGTAATTTGGGAAGGGGGACACGTAAAAACCCAGGAATCCTATAAAAAAAAATTTCGGCTTGTCTTTAATGATTGGACTACCGTTTTTTTTTTTTTTTTTTTTTTTTTTAACCCTCCACCGGTACTAGTGCTGCTGATAGGAGCAGACACCACTAATACCAGGGGGACTCCATCTATTGGTGGGGAGTATCACCTGCTGGAAAACGGGTCCAGCGTCCCATATACAGAAAGTAAAAATGTCTGAGAATCCTGAGAACTGGGTTGACAGAGTTGTCCTATATAGTGTCCTTTTCTCCCTCATAGAATAGCGCCAGGTAGACCAGTTAGGGCGTCCCTGAACAATTTGAAAGTCTTTATGGATTGGGCCTCTTCACCATGCTGATTGGCGCCAGATCTTGCACTCTAAGCTAGCCCTTCTTTTGTTGGGGGAACATGCCAACTTTATGAGTTTATACAGAGCCATACCATGAAATAGGGACCATTGACTGCTGATTAGTAGGAAAGGGATCCGGGAATTCCGCTGCAGGTCGTAGAGGAATCTTGGGGTCCACTGCGCTCCAATTATTGAAGTCTTGTAATTCCTGTTGAGGGCCACATCCTCATTTGTTTGGGCACCTTCCCAACTCACCTTCCCCGTCTTTCCTCCCTGTTCCCCCCCAAGCCAGCCTTTGTTGAAATTTTTGATATGTTCCATAATCTCCTCCTTTTTTGAGAGGTACTGGATTTTTTCTTTGGTCATTTCCCATTGAATTCTAATATCTATTTGTATTTCTTCCTTGATTTTATCAGTAAATTCCTGACCATCAAGTCTGACTCTTTCCCATTTATGTGTACATCTTCTTCTCCAAATAGCCCAGAGTATTGCTCTTCTACTTATGGTAAACAAATTTTGTGTGAATTCATCATAGGGTATAACCGTCCATTCCTCCATCAGTAAAGATTTCCAACCCCATGACCATGTATCAGTCACCTCCAGTTGAGACCATATTTTGTCCCACCATCTCCATAGCCACACTGAGCCAGGGCATTGCAAGAAGATATGTTCTATAGTCTCAGGTATATTTCTGCTCGGAAAAGCTGATGTGCAAAATTTACACCAAGGTTTAGCTAAACCTTTGCTGTCCAACAAAGTTCTGTCTATTAGCCAATCATTAGTTGGGAGACATCTATGTTCAATCTGCCATTGTAATGAGGCCATTTTTGCAGGTTTGATCTTTTTACTTTGGAACCATTTGATCTTTCGAAATTCGTCTTTTCCTAGGTTCAATTGTTCCATCCATCTTTGTATGACTCTGTCTTTGAGATTAATTCTTGGTCTTAACATTCTACATGTTGATTTTACTGTGAGATTGTGTATGGTTCTTGTGTAGTTCCTCTTACCTTTACCCTGCGATCCCCATTTCCATTCCTGTGGGTTTAATGGGAGGAATTGAATGGGTGTGTCTGGGCGGAAAGCGAACCAAGAGTTATTGTCTTGTAGGACCCTAATTCTAAAAAGCTGCTCAGTTGTCACCCTTCTTATTCCAATTGGTTCTGTCAGGGTTAACTCATTATTGATTTTAAGATCATAAAGAGTGACTAGTATGTCTCCACCTCTTTCCATATGGAAAACATTGCCAATTACTTTGTGATCCTCCTTGAGAACTACCCAGTCATTCATTTTGATTTTAGGGCCCTTCTTGAGAATTATAGTCCAACTTATTGAGATTAACTCTAATATCATATCAAGAGCGTCCTCTGGATGATGGCAATATTTCAATTTGTCCTTGAGTTTTTTCTGAGAGATCCATTCATTTGTAACTGTGTCCCAGATATCATTTATTCTAATAATTCCTTTCCTTATCCAACCCTTCCAGGGTGAGTTCATACAATGAAGAGTGCATCCTTGTGAGTCCCTGATCCAAGTGTTGTTAAAGAGCGGTTGCCTACAAACCTCCTCCCATCTTGTAGGCGGCACTTTGTCAGTAATCGGGAGTTTTTTCCATGTTTTCATGAGAGTTAGCCAAAAGGGGTTTTCAGTAAGATCCACTCTAGCAACTTCCTTGTTAGATTGTTGAGATTGTTCTGTCATCATTCTCCCTGGTCTGGGAAGGGTCCAGGCTCTATTATTCAACCATGTCATTGGGTCAATTTCATCAATTGTTTGGGGGGCTAATTTTCTTATTTGTTCCCAGGCTAACACATTCCATGGAGTCTGAGGTTTAAAAAGCAGTTTTTTAATCCATTGCAGAGACAATGCCATTGCTTGGAGAGTGGGATCAATGATGCCAAGTCCTCCACTCGATTTGGGTTGTATAATTGATGACCATGCTACTCTACTAATCACATTCTTTAGATCATGATGTCCCCTCCATAGGAAGACTCTTAGTTGTTGTTGAAAAATTTTGATCGCTGCCTTGTCTAGTGCCCAGATAGCAGAGTTATACCATATTGATGCCAGTACTACGTTATTGATTGCGAGAGATCTTCCAAATATTGATGTATGTTTGTTTTTCCATAGATTTAATTTAGAACAAACATTTTGTGAGATCCATTCATTATTTTATGCTGGTTTCCCTTCTGCTGAGAGATTAATTCCCAATACCCTTACTGGTGTCTCATTAGATAACCATGTGATCTTTGGTAGCTCTGGGGGTCTTAACTCCTTGGTGAAGAATTCACCACCCCAAAGTTTTTTTACCCCAATTAATCTTCATATCAGATAGCCTACAAAAACAATTCATCATGATCCTTAGGGCTTCCAAGTTCTCACGAGTTGCTTCAATCATGATAGATAAGTCATCTGCAAAGAGGGAACAAATGGGTATTGTCTCTTCTGGTATGCTGGTTACTTGGATTTTCTTAATATCTTTGTTCTTACGTAAATTAGCTGCGAGAGCTTGCATAATAATTACAAATAGGAAAGGGGCGATAGGATCCCCTTGTCTCACTGATCTCTTAAGACAGAATGGGGGAGCCACATTGCCATTTATCATTATTCTAGTAGTGACTTTTTGATGCATTATCTTTACCCATCTCTTGAAACTAGGACCAAAATTCATTTTTTCAAGGCATTTATCCATAAATGTCCAGTCCACATGATCATAGGCTTTCTCAAAATCAATAAAGATAAAAACCGCATTATATTTCGATTGCCTGGAGATTTTAATCAACTCATTTACTAAGAGAACGTTGTCTTGAATAATTCTTCCTGTTATAAAACTCGTTTGTGCTGGATGGATAATATCCGAGATAACATTAGTTAGCCGATCAGCTAATACTTTTGCCACTAACTTGTAGACCACAGTTAAGAGAGTTATGGGACGATAATTTTTTATATTTGCTTTGTCTTTTTTTTTGTAAATGAGGGTGAGGACATCTTCGTTAACTATCTCCCCCATTTCTCCTGTGGTCCATACTGCATTGTAAAATTTCATTAGGTCCTGCGAAAAAGTATCCCACATGCTTTCCCAAAATTCTTTAGGTAGTCCATCGATCCCCGGTGTTTTTTCTTCTTCCATTAGGATCAGTGCTTTCCATACTTCATCTTTGGTTATTGGTTTCTCCATTTCTTCTCTCTGTTTCTCTGAGATTTTCTTAGTCATTGGTATTAGGAAATCATCAATTTCTTCCTTGTGTTGACTTTTGGGGATGTCACTATTCACAGATGTGAATAGATTCTTGAAGAAGTCTCTAGCTATCTTCGTACAAGCTGCTGTTGATGTATCTAAGGGTTCTTCTGAATTCATGGGGTTAGCCAATGCTTCTATTGTGGTTCTTCCTGATTTGACTTTGGTCATTGCAAAAAATCTGGTAACCATACTTCCTTCCATTTGATGTTTCTTTATTTTTCCCCTTATTCTTATCCCTTGCCATCTATATTCCATGTATTTTAATAATTGGCTTTCTATTTCTTGAACTTCATTAGCCAATACAGCAAGTTGCTCTTGTTCTAACGTCTCAGTTTTAATTTGTTGAAGATCATAAATTTTTTGGTGAAAATTAGCTTCCTCGATGTGTCTTTGTTTGGCTATGACCTTCGAATATTCATTGCATTTACGGCCTAGGAAAGCTAGGCCGTTGTTGAACCACTGTATATCATTTTTGATGAGGGGTCTCTGTTTTCTCCAGAATTCCCACACATCTTTTAGGAATTGTTTAAAATCATCTTTCTTTAAATGATCTGTATTGAGTCTGTAGTATCCTCTTCCTTGATCTGTTTTTTTCGTAAAGGAAAAGACCGCCACACACATTGAGTGGTCAAGGCCAGGAAGAGGGCCATGTGGTAAGATTGCTGCTAACTGTAATGCTCCTTGGATTTCATCTGAAACAAAGATTAAGTCAATTCTTGATCTTGTATTTTGTCTGACTTGATTTTTTCTAAAACAGGTATAGGTTTTCGCTTGGGGATTGAGTCTCCTGAATGAGTCGAAGAGATTAGCTGAGAAACAGAGATTAGAGATAATGTTCTCATCAACTTCAATGTACGGAGGACATGGTGAAGGGATATGCCATCTATCCAGGGTGCGGTCCGGGGCCGCATTGAAGTCTCCTGCAATAATGATGGGCATACCTGTTGGCATATGACGAAGTATTCCTTCGAAAAAGCTCTGTCTTTCACGTACTTCATTTGGGCCATATACACATAAGATGCTAACCACTTCTACCCCTATCATGGCTAGAATGTAGAGCCATCTGCCTTCTTGTTGGTCAACTTTGCATTTTATAACTTCTACTTTAGTTTCTGGGGGAAGCCATATGGCCACCCCTGCACTGCCAACCTTAGGTGCATGTGCCCTATAAGCCGTGTGAGGCCAGATTTATTTTTGTATATGATTATGTTGATCTGTATTCATCAAGTGAGTTTCTTGAACACATATTACATCTGACCATGACCTACCATTTAATCCCTTCATCATTTCATAAATAGCTTGTCTCTTATTATGTTTGGCCGATGCAAGCCCATTAACATTGATAGATTTCAGATCTAGATCCGCATCTCTCTTTATCACCTTCCAATTTTTGTCCTTATTAAAAAGAGTATCTATTAAATTTACCTCACACATGGATAATAAGATATTTCCACTATAGGCTCCCATATACCTTTGTCAAGAGCTCCCCCGCTTTCCAGGAAGTGCTTCTTGAGGAGGTTTAAGAGGAGGTCTACTACATCATCTTCAGACCATAATTGATTTGCTTTAATCTTTTGGATCCTAAGGTCTCTTAGTGAGTCATCCCCTAGCCACTTCAGATTGACTGGGTCTCCTGCCCTGTACCTAAGGAAGATATCCCTATATGCGATTGTCTGAGATTCCGTGACTGTTATGAAAGTAGCCCAGCCTCCTGGGGGAAATTTTTTTTTTATAAACTTGATGGATTCTGCTCTGAAAAGTGTTTCTCTAGCCAATCTCCCTGTTTGGTAAGAGAGGGAGAGGGTGAAGGACGTCATGCCGTATAAAGTCAATCCTCCGTATTGAGAATCCCCATCTCTGTGAGTCTCACTTCCCACTTTCCTTCCTTGCATCGAACCGGGAAAATTGCAATTCCGGTTTTGGAGAGAGGTTGAGCCTCTGAGTTCAGTCTGGTTTTGAGCTTTTGTCTTCGATTCTTAAGGTTCAAGGGGGAAGGTGCCAGAGTTGCTGAGCTATCCTTTTGCTCATAGGTTTCATCTGTATCGCCTGAGGTAAGATCAATTTCCTTGTCTGTATGAAAAATGTCCAACTTTTGATCATTTGGTCCATTTTCCTTTTCTACACACTCTTTCCCCTCATCACCTATGTCTTCTTCTCGAATCACTTCTGATTCTCTGTTGTCCCAGTCTAGCAATGATGATTTCCTCTTTTCTGGTGCTTTTTCTGAGATTACAAGGAATTTTGTTTCTCCTGTCAGGCTTGAGGTAATCGCAGTTGTTATTCCTTTCTCTGAAACAATGAGTGTTCTTGGCATATCAGGCTTTGGGGACTCTGAAGACTGATCCTCTAGGATCATGAGTACTGCTGACTGTTTGATAGTTGCATTGATTGGTGAGGTCAAATCCAAATTATCTCTGTCTGTTAGAATCGAATTAGCTCTGTCTGTACTATCACACGAACTCTGGAGTGAGGACTGCAGCTGGTCCTTTGTTTCTGAGTGTGTGGCTTCCATATTGACTTTCTGTTGATAAGGAACTAATTCGGTGTGACCTATTTTCTCTTTGTCACCATCTTCTGAGTTTTGGACTGTGTGATGCCTAGTCTTCTTTTTCATTGCATGCCGGGGTGTGATCGCAAAATTTTTCATTCCCTTTCTTGAGAATTTTCTTATTTTTGATACACTGGCTTGAGGATAATACTGTTTTTTCCTGGCCAATTCCTTGAGTCTCTTTTTCCCACATATGTATCCTTGTTTCTGTACCTCTGATAAGGGAAGAGGTTGAGGGATCTGCATTTGACCAGACAGGATGTGTAGCAGTCTGTTGCTCACCATCTGCCAATCTTTTGCCCCTGGTAGACCATACTGCAATGTGACCATTAACTTGTCACTCTGCACTAGAATGCTCATAACGTAATCCTTAGTTAATACCCAAAAGTCTTCCTCTACCCACGGATTTCTGAATTTGAGGTTACTTATAATCCATTCAGCCACATATAAAATTCGCTGCTGCAGATTTGCAGCAGGGACTTGCATTTGTCCCCCGTCACCCATATCTTCCAGTGGGATCGCTGAGACAGGGGCTTGCTCCACTTCCATGTGCTCTTCAGTGAAGGCACTATGTAATGGATCCATGTCCATGGGAGTGCCTGTTCTTCCTTTTGCAAGTGTGTGGTCACTTCGCCTCCCAGCAGATCCGTCTTTTGAGTGTGTTGGTTCCTTAGCCCACTATCCTTTGACTGTATCTGAGATGAGTCCGGTGGTGGGGGGGGCAACAGTGGGGGGGTTACTAATACTTGTGATGTATCAGTAGGGAGGATTATGACAGATGATGTATCAGAAATGTGTGATAATAGTGAAACGAATGAAACTAATGCAAGTTCCGAATTATGTGGGAGTGAGAGAGACTGCTGTGAAGTCTTATGTTGTCGTATCTGGTTATGCCGGTCTTGCTGCGTGTGTTGTTGCGTATGTTGTTGATGATGTGAATGCTGTTGCTGCTGGTTCTGAAGCTGCAGCTGCGGTTGGAAACGGGCGTTACTTGCCAGCTGTTGATTCTGATTCTGTTGTATATCACGATTGTTCTTTGACTTGACAATTTTCCATTTCATACCTTCTCTGTATTGATTCTTATGCAAGTAATCCTCTAGTGCCGGCCCCACCATTTTATCTCCTCCCTTTTGGTTGCCCATCTGCCCCTGCTATTTCCCTTGCTGTCCATCTTTCTCGCTCTGTTTTTGTGTGTCTTCAACGGGGGTCTTTATACTCTTCTTTGACTGAGCTATGTGAGTTTGGTTTTTACTCTGGAGTGGAGGGGGTGATGGAACCCATTCTGCTGGGGGTCTCGAGGTTTTACGGGGGTCACCCCTACCTTCCCAATACCATCCACTAAAAATTCTCATATGATTAGGTTTCTCGTTATAGACCCAACCGTCGTACCCTGGGATCATCGGGATCCAACGGTGAGGTCTCTGAGGGTCTCGCTTCAGTTTTGGTTCTTGTGAAACCGGATGCTGTGGATGCATATGGGATGATATCATCTAAAGAGAATGGCTGATCTTTCTGAAGATCGATTGCCAACATTAACTAATCATCCCTTTTCGCCACATAGGATGGGAGGGGATCTATGAAATCCACAATTTTGAAATGTTGACCGCAATCATGTACAAACGCAGCCTGTACTTCGATAGGAATGTGACGCAGTTCTACCCAATAGTGATCCCTCATTAGCTGATCCCTCCTTTCTTCTGGACTGATTTTCTTAGGTTGCCAATGATAGATTCTTACTTGAGAGTTTTCCTGGGAGTTTTCCCAATAGAGTTTCTTCCAACTATCTATCTTGGTTTTGTCTTCTCAAACAAACAGAGAGTGGTGAAGACTGTAGGAGTAATGGGCTGTATGAGAAAGAACTCTGAGACTGCTTCCTCGCTGCCTTTCAATTCCTGGAGTCTTCTGCAGATCCACTTAATTTTATCATTTGTGGATCGAAATGATGCTTTATCATAGAAAATCCAGTTATTTGCATGCCTGACATAAATCTCGTCCCTCTTGGCCAATTTTTCTATCGGATAGGATTTCATGAACATTTTCCTTCCTCCCTGATCTACAACTTTCTGTTCAGAGGGGAGAAGAAAGAGGGAGAGAAAAAAAACTCTGGCCGGTGATAAATTGAGGAGGGGGATTTTTAGCTCTTCTATGGGCGTGCCAGGTGGTCCAATCGGTGGTCTGGAGATATTCAGAGTTTTGTCTTGCATTGTTTGCCTTACCCTCTGCGCCCATGACGGGGTCGAATGAGCAGAATGCGACGAATGAGAGTCTTGATTGCATCGTTCTGTGGCTTGAGGCTGGTTACATTGGTTAGGAAATAATGTTTGTTCCAGTTTTTCCTCTCCTGTTAGCATCTCCTCATCCTTTTGTTTTTCCTTTGTCTCATCTGGTTCATTGTGTGAGGTGTTCAGTTTCTGTGCCTTTTCTGTTTCCTCTATTTTCTCAGATGATAATTTTTGTGTGTCCCTCTGTTCATTCTCCTGGTACCCCACCTGGATTATTTTGTCAGTGCCTGGGACCTCTGCTGGGACCGCTACTGACAGTCCTTTCTCCCCATCCTGTGTAAGCGTCATGATCGATTGTGGTTCTTGTAACCGAGTGTGAGTCCTTGGCCAAACTTTGGGATCAATTGTCATGGATGATGTTCCTTCAGTTCTGCTATCCATTCTGCTCTTGACTCGGTTATGACCATTCATTTGTGCTTGTTCAACTCTTGGTCTGGTATATGGTGATGGGTTGAGTTGTCTCATCACGTTGTGCCTCATTGCCCCTTGGTAGAAGAGTAGGGATTCTCCTCCTCTGACTCTCTTCGAAGGAATTGAGTTAATTCTCATCATCTTGTTGTCCTGAAATCAACAATAGAATTCAGAGAAATAAAACTTTTTCCCCAGATCCTTTTTCTGGTGGTGCTAATGTGATGGGCTCAGAAAGAGAGCAACAAAAATCAAAAGGGATCAGAAGGAATAAAAAAGGATCTGAGACACTTGAAAAGTGAAGAGGAATAAATAGGGCAAAACGTCAGAATACTCAGATCTACATATGGAGAAGAATGGAGAGAAATGGAGTATAATCAACAAAAGCGTCGTGAGCAGGAAAGAGAAGAGTTGACCGGAAATAAAAGAAGTGCGGGAGAGATTGGAGAATGGAGAATAATCGGGATAGAATTATGAGGGGAATGGGTGGGTGGTTCAGTATGCAAAAAACATCAAGAATTAGGTCATATATCAGTGCACTAAGGATCTGGTAGGGATTCTAATTAGGATGACTCCTTCGAAAGGGGAGGAGGTCTTTCCCTAATCTGTGATTAATTATTTGTTGATGTCCTGTTCAATTGATAGTTGTTCTTTGGATGCCTTTATCAATTTATTCCCGGCATGTAGGCTTGGCTTTCCCTTAATAGGGGAGGGGGGGGACAGTATGATTGGAGGAAGTTCTGAAGGAATGAAACCATATAAATACCTTCCTCTGTCTCCCACATAGACTGTCTGCTGGCAATATCTCGCCCTTGCTGAAAGCTTGTCGCCGAGAGGATGTCTGTTGCCAAAATCTCTCCCGCGCTGCGAATTCTGTCGCCAAAAGGTCAGTCTACTTTACTCTGTCACCCCTCCTTCTATCTGCATTCTCTTAATAACCTCTATCCTAGTATGATTACTCCCTTCATTGACAATTCCACCATATCACTCTCCTCTCCGCTGTGCCAATGAAGTCGTGAGTGATCGATTTGGTGACTATGACTACTCCTCATGCTTTTGTATTGACGTCCGGTATGCACTTCCTTGTGAATGGACTTGAAGTCGATGCCGCTATATGGACTGGTATTTCGCTCTCGTGATCAGAGGCTCTTCGCCTTCACTCAGAAGATCATTCAAGAGTTAGATGAGCACTCAATTGCCCGCACTTTGAGATGTCAGGGTCTCTCTCCGCCCAGCATCACCAGATTTGACGTAAGTCAAATCCTTTGAGGTCAATGTCGCTCAATTTGCACGACGACGAATGTGATACTCGATGCGGAACACATGTCCTCAACAAAACGCGGGTAAAACGCCTTTATCATGAGTATACATGTGTCAGATTTCATGTCCACGTCAGCCTGTGACGTGGTTGAATCAAGCAACTCCGCTTCACGCGCTTGCGTAAAGCGCCCCCCTGGTGTCACCTGGGTTGTGAGAATTCCTTGATTGATTGGACTACCGTTGACTCCTCTATCCCTCTAAAGTCCATGGCTGAATTTCCTGATTTCTTCCCTCCTCCAAGTAATTGTATTGTGCCCATTGCTTGGTTTGGATAGTTAGCTAGTAAAGTGCTTGGATTTCATGTTTATTTGGCGCCCATTAAGGGTGAAGAGGTGCTATGCTAGTTGACTTCCGTCTGTTGATCATGGATATCAGATGAATAGGCATTGACGAGTGGATAACTTGTTTAATAATGTAGAATTGGCTCATTTCTGTTCTAAGCAGGTTTTCACTGGTTACCCCCGGGTAGACTGTGAGGACCCCGGCCTCAATCATCATATTGATAATATCAGCCTTGGGCATTGGGCCCCTTTAAAAAAAAAAAAA
>BFEA01000328.1:1308783-1321420 GCA_003427395.1 Chara braunii | reverse complement strand
GGGTGGGGGGGAGAGTGAGATGGGGAGGGAGGGGGTGGGGTTGAGGGGGCCGAAGGGGTAGGGACCTGGACCAGCAATAGACCCCTTGAGTCGTTCGACTGATTCTGAGAGAGGCTGAGTCGACTGTGCACTTGGCTGAAGCAGCCTGCGTTGTTTTATTGAGAGACCATAGTATTGGTTATTGGTGGTGGATCTCTACTGTCTGAGGGATGCATCCAGGGGGGTCACAAATGGGACATCATCCCATTGATTATGAGCCCCCAGCACGTCCTCCTCCAATAGGATCTGGATGAATTTGAGAACTTGAGAGGCTGTCCATGTGGCATTCATTTTGATCCGCGCAGTGACGATTTCAATCAATTGCTCCGAAGCCAATCGAATATCCAATGGTTGGCTTCAGAGCAATTGATTGAAATCGCCACATGGACAAGTTGAGAGATACAAGTTAAGATTCATTTTGATCAAAGAGAAGCAAGATCAGGGAACCTTGGGCCTAGTCTTTCCTAGAGATATTCCTCTTCTGGCCAGAAGCCAAGGAACTTGAGAGGCTGTCCATGTGGCATTCATTTTGATCTGGCTAGAAGAGGAATATCTCTAGGAAAGACTAGGCCCAAGGTTCCCTGATCTTGCTTCTCTTTGATCAGAGATCTTACCTTGCTTAGCGTGACAAGTTGCGATTGTTTGCCTCGCCAGCCCTCCAGTGTAAGCCCTTGCAGCATTGAGTATTCCTTAGAGGATTCTGTCTGGAAGTCCTCAAATTTACCCATTTGGGTCCTGAGGCCCAACCGCCATTTACCGTTTGGGGATGAACGTCTGATTGGAATTATGACCACCCCTGCCGGTGGGGATTTCGAGAGCTCTATGCTGCCTGTCGGTAGCAGCAGACTACCCAGTTTACCTCTCGTAGTACGTTTTGGGGGTGTGCTCTGTTGCATCAGCTGAACTACGAGGTCCTCATCATCACTGTTAGGAGCGTCGCTGAGATCGATAATTTGCACTTCAGGGACCTCGGGCAGGGAGGGCGGGACTACCAGCTGCTGGTGATGGTCGCTGTCCTGGTTCCGACTGTCCCAGGTCCCCTGCCGTTGCAGGGTTAGTTCCAGTGAAACCTCCCTTTGGTCCCCCTCCCATTGTTTTTGGTGTGGTTCCAGGGCCAGCGGTTGTGGGGCAAGCTGATTTTGCTGGTTTTCATTTGCTGTGCCACATTCCAGTCGGGGCACCTGTTGTGGGAGGTTGAGTGGATCTGGCCAGTGATCAAAAGGTCGTCCCTGTTCTGCTTCGGCCTCCGACTCAGAGTTGGAATCGTTTGTTATCTCAGGGAGGCCAGCAATGAGCTCCCCCAGGTTGACTTCCATTGGCAACACCAATTCGTGGTTACTTTCGTAGGATGTAATAGATTGGGCAGTTGGCTGAGATGCACCCTTTTGCTCGCCGTTGCCAGAGTCTGTGAACAACGGTAGTTGATGAATTTCGTGGATGAGTACCGCCGACCATGCCACTCCTTCAAAACAGAAGTCTTGGTTCATCCCTTGTGGTTCATTGTGATCTTGTGAGGTCTCAGACCTTTCTGTGTGCTGAGTGTGTACCTTGTAATTGTGGACTTCATTTCTGAAGACACTAATTGTATAGATAAGTTCCCTGCCCACTATCACCCAATCAACTGCCTACGGGATCATGTATCTTTCTAGCACTGTCAGCACCCGAGGGCTGAACATTAGTGCTCTCCTTATCCTCTCCCAATGAAGGGGAGAGATATTTAGTTGGCCGGGAGAGTAGTTTTGGAACAGCATTCTCATCAGCACCTCGTCGGTGAGGATTTTGAGCCTCTGGCGCACCAACTTGTTTGTTGTGACACGCTTCTGCATCTGACTTAATGTGGGTAGATTGCCATCATTTGCGGTGGTGATGTGATGGGAGGTCTGAGACGGCATTCCTTGTGGTGGATACTGTACCGCAGCCGGCGGTGACGGGTGATCTTCCAGACCTTGATCGATCCTCAGGGACCCCTCCACCAGGCGGCCCTGTGTCGCCCCTTGGTCATTTAAGATCCCCATCTGGAAGTCTCCATTGAGGTCCTCCTCCGGTCCCGGGTCCTCCTCCATGTCCCGTTTAAAGTCGCTGGGAAGAATCCGCAGGCCAGACTCCCCACATCGCTGTTCCGTTGTGTTTTGTGTGGACCTGTGATAGTCTGTATGCTGGTGGTTCGGGCTTCCCTTTAAAGTTGTCTGTTTTCCCTCAGTTGGAGTAGTCACTTGTGGCTGTGTTCGTACTGGTGGGACACCCTGTACCACCATCTGTATCCACACACTCCCCGTTGATCTGTTGTCCATAGGCGTCAAGGGCAGATATTCTGACAGCCTTGTTTCTTGCTCGGGTACAGGGCACAATTCTGCGACTAGTCCGGCTGCCTGTGCGCCCTCTTGTGGCAGAGCTCCCGTCAAAGCTACAATGCGATCGACCTAGCCGCCTTTTCTGATATAGTCCTGCATGTGATCCTTCATTTGATCCATCACTGTTTTCACAGTGCGGGTGACATGGTCAGAGACGAGTGGCGAGCGCATTTGCTGCTGTTGGGTGACCTGCTCCCCCCCGTCCAGTTGCAGCCCCACTTGCTGCTGTTGGGTGACTTGGTCCCCCCCGTCCCGTTGCAGCCATATATGGCCGTCTTAATGTATGTAACCCGAAAGCTATGTGTGCTCTGTGAATCATGTGTGTGTATCGAGGAGAGAACGGGGCAAGCTGGACAAGGACCACCCCCCAAGGTCCGAACCAAGCTCCAACCCGTGACCTTGTAACACGTAATCCAAGACTCCACCGTACGAGCAACTACCAGAAATGGAACGCACGTGTGATATGCCAGACTGGGCAGAACATCAGAACACCCAAGACCAACACCCCCAAGCAAACCTTGTGGCAAACCCTGTGGAACCCACAACCGACATACAACACAGTGGACTACCCTTGGGTGGTGCGCAGGCAGTGTCTGTAATAGTACCATGCATCAGCCCAACAGGGTGTGTGTCCAGCCGTGCGTCAATCTAACGCCCTGCCGGTCTCCATGCGCAAGGCTGCGGGGTTTTGAACCCGCAACCTTATCTGACATTGCACATTTCCAACCCGTGCTCTAACCACTGAGCTACATCAACCGGACTCGTTTTTGTGACTCTACATGAAATTACCATTTTTTTTTAATTTGTACGGGTGTGTGCTCTCTTGATGTGATTGACCTTGAGGCCCAGGTACTAGTGGTTTAAAGAAACAACCCGAACAGATGCTAGGGATGCTGGTATTAGCAGGCACCACTAGCACTATCGGGGGGGCTTCATCTATTGGTGGGGAGCAGCACCTGCTGGAAAGGGGGTCCAGCGTCCCTGAACATTGTGGTTGTTTGTATGAATGGACATGTGAACATGTGATTGTAGTAGTATCGGATAAGATAAACCCTTAAACCCTAGTGGCCATCCTTCTTCATATTGCCCGGGGTGCAGTCTTGTGCAGTGCTGTGACAGTGTGAAGTGTATTAAGTGTGGAGCTGATGTGGGGAGGCTTCTGCCATCCCCTGTTCCCTCCCTCCCGAAATCCATGAACAATGATAATATACAGAATGGAGATTGAAGTCGAGAAATGTGGATGCTATTTATCTCCCCTATGTCTACTAGGACCAAGATCCTGACTTTGTGAATTTGTACACAGACTGTGCCTGTTTCCCCTTCCGCCCTGCTGGACTGGCCTGCTCTCGGATATCCCTGGCCGGCAATCGAGATGAAATGTCAAGGTTGCAGAGACAGAAAGGGCAATGCCAGGAGGGTGGAGGAGGCAGAGAGGGAGGAGGGAGGAGAGTTATTGGCGGGCGATCAGGGCAGGTCGTGGGAGTGAGCGAGGGGGGGAGGGAAGCGAGAAGGGAGAAGGCAGGCTGGCAGGGAGGGGGGGAGCTGCTGCTGAGCGGGTTGCGGATGGGAGTGAGGTGGACGGGGTGTTGGGCACAGTCCTCTGATGAGATGAGAATGAAGGTTTTTTTTTTTTTTTTTGTCCATACTCACGAGACTCCCATCCTACCACCTCTCTCGATATATCTCCTGGCGCACCCCCACTCCTTTTTCTATCTTACCTCATGCGAGGGACATCACTCTCTACCGGAGCAACCTGACCTGACAGCGGATGCAAGCACTGATGCTGAAATGGGCTCCTTGGTATACCACCTGAAAGTGGTGCCTTGGCAGCCGTTCCCATTGCCTCTCCGTAGACAGCCAAGGCGTTGTCAAGGGTGCACAGTTTCCCATTGCTGTCCGTCCAGGTGGTTTTGAAGGCGTCCACTATGTGTCGTTTTCTAGTCTCTCAATGTGATTGACGTTGAGGCCCAGGAGCGAGGTCACTGGCAAAAAGGACTGGATTGAATGCCTGAATCTGGACGTGTTTGTGGAAAATTACAGAAAATTGAGATTGAACAACTTTTCTGAATCTCTGCTCTAAACCCATCCACATTCAGCCGCCAAATCTCCTCCTCGGTGCTGGTGGGAGACCAGCTCTGCCTGCCACACCTTGAAAATCCGCTTTCGGGCGCCCATGGCTGGCTGCAGTGTGGATCAGGGTACCAGCCGCAGGTGGTCGGCAGCTTTTTGCAAAATGTTGAGTGCGCCGACTCCAGTGTTTTTTGCTCAGAATTTGACCAAAAAATCTTTACGAACTCGGGGACATAGATTGAGTCTATCCAGGAAAAATTATGCGTGGAAATAAACGGCCTAGCTCAGTGGTAAGGCTCGCAAGTGGCATTCAGGAGGTTGTGGGTTCAATCCCCATCGGCCACATGTACCGTCCTGGGCATGCTTGGCGCCTGCCACCTAGAGATAGACCTCGGGATCTCCCGATCAGCGTTGAGCAGAGTCTGCTGAGGTTCGTAGGGGAGGGGATTGGTCCCGACGGTACGGGCTGTCCCCGGGCTGTCCCCTGGCCGGTATCGCCCACCTGCAGCTCGGCTCTGCTGAGTTCGTAGGGGAGGGGACTGAGGGGAGGCACAGGGCTTGGTCCTGAGGCTACGGGCTGTCCCCTGGCCGGTATCGCCCCGACCTGCAGGTCGGGAGCAGCCCCGCATGTTCTCTCGTGAACACGGTTGGGATTGATCCTGAGGCTACTGGTTGTCCCCTGGCCGGTATCGCCCTGACCTACAGGTCGGGAGCAGCCCCGCATGTTCTCTCGTGAACACGGTTTTTTTTTTTGGTTTGTGTTTCAGAGGGATCATGCCTCTCAGTGCTTAGGGTCACACACCACACTTTTTTTTTTTTTTTTTTTTTTCCAGGTTAAGATTTTTTTTTTTTGAGGTGACTATGACAAAATTCAGAAATCGACTCAGAGAAACCCCCCATCAAACCTCTACACCCCCCTCCGGCAAGACTAACTGCAACAGAGCCACCATCTCTGCTGCTGCTGTGCCATACTCCCATCCTACCAGCTAGCCCCCTCACTGATAGGACGCGTGATATCCCCCCCTTTTCTTCTCCCACCCACCCTATTCTCTTCTCAAGGTACGTCAGAACACATTACAGTAAAAGGGAGCATGAGAATAGGCCGCAGGGGTCCTGCAAATGATCCAAAAAATGTTGAGGTCCCTCACACACTTTTCCGAGGTCTTCCAAAACTGTCTTACTCCCTGCCGAGCTCTTCCAGGTCTCCCACCCCCACATCTAGCTGGGTTACAGGGCAACACGACTCACCCCAGCTCCGACCAGCGTCATGCCGTCAGTAACCCTTGGATGTCCCGTGAAATGCCCACCCCAAAGCATCCCCAGATCTTTCTACCAGGCCTCATGCTCCCGCGTTGCAGGTTATAGGGCAACTCCCCAGCGCCGGCCAGCGTCGTTCTGGCATCGGACAACCGCAAATCACAGAGTACAACAACCTCGAAACCACCTCAGGATGAGTTAGCAGGAATCTCAAAATCCTGAAGACCATCCAGGACTACCAAACGACCTAATCTTATTAAGATTTTAGCTATAAACTTTATGAGAACGGGGGGGGCGAAACTAAAACTCCTACTATCCAAAAATCCCCCCTCAACAGACGAAGTGTCAGTCCAGGCTTTCAGTCTTCGTACCATAACTCACTTGATCTCATACCCCCTCTCTGCTAGGGTAACAGGGCACCACAACCCTCCCCAGTACCGACCAAACTCGTTCTGACGGTCAGGAAGTGCCTTCCTCCCTCGGCAGTTCCTGTGGCGGCAAGCCCCTAACCGGTTACAACCCGGCGCCAGCCTCGTTGGACCCCCGGGTTACAGAGCACAAGCTCCAGCACCGGCCTGCGTCGTCCCAGAACCGTCCTTCTAACCTACCTACCCTGACCAACGACCCTCCTCTGTTAAGAACCCCTTCTACCTTCCATCCCCAATCCCAGCTTCACACCCCTAAGAAATCAAAGGCTTTTTGAAAATCGAAATTGGAAAATGAGATCAAATAGAAGGGGATATTCGAGAGTTTGTGCCACAGTGCGTACCAGCAGTGCAGAATCCGTCGAAAAGAAGGCGGGGGCGCAGCGCTACCGGGAGCGCTGCGCCCCGGCACCGACTGCGGCGACGGAGTGAGGCGGCGAAGCGGGAGGGTGCCTGACTCGCATCGGTTTTCGCTCCGACGCATTCATACGAACGAACTAAGGCACGGCGATGGCGTGACGGAGCCACTGGTGGGGTAAGGAGGAGTTGTTGGACTGGGTGTCGAGCTTACAACAGCTACTTATTAGGCGTTTTGCGCACGCGCGGGAAGCAAAGGTGCTGGTCTACACTGTATCACAAGTTGATAGGGAGATTAGACTGACTCCCGGGGCCTTCCTGGGAGTTCCGCGTCCATACTCCATTGCTGCTGCGTTTCTGCCCATGGCATAGAGCCTGTGAGGTGTCGCCTCTGGTGATGCCTATGGAGTTCAGCGGAGAGAGCCTTGGGTGACCCGAAGTGCGAGTGAAGTAACTGCCCGTCATCACCAGTGTCCTCGTTCATCGGCATCAGGGATCGGTCGAGACTCAATGGCATATGGTGAGGGTTTCCTCATCATCATCAGGGCTGCCCGTCATCGCCATCATCATTTTTTCGTGATCATTACGTCGCCGTTATCATCATCATCATCATCATCATCATTATCATCATCATCATCATCATCATCATCATCATCATCATCATCATCATCATCATCATCATCATCATCAGTAGCAGCATCATCATCAGGGTGCGGTTCATCATCACCATCATCATCATCATCATCCCGATAATGGTTCGTCATCATCATCAGGGCGCAGGGCGTCATCATCATCAGAGCGCTGGGCGCTGTTCGTCATCGAGCTGATGTTCGTCATCATCATCATCAGGGTTTGTAGGCATCATCACCAGCAACAGCACCAACGTCATCGTGTGCGTCGCCGTCATCGTCGTCATCATCATCATCATCATCATCATTATCATCATCATCATCATCATCATCTTCAAAATCAGTATCATCATCATCATCATCATCATCATCATCATCATCATTACCGTCGTGATCATCATCATCAGCGTGTTGGGCGTCATCATCATCAAGGCGCTGGGCGCTGTTCGTCATCAAGCTGAGTTTCGTCATCATCGGCATCAAGGGGGTGATTCGTCATCACTATCATCCTTTGGTGATTACAGGGCGCTGTGCGTCGCCGTTATCATGATTATCATCATCATCATCATCATCATCATCGTCATCATCAGGGTGCGGTTCATCACCACCATCATCATCATCATCCCGAAAATGGTTCGCCATCATCATCAGGGCGCTAGGCGTCATCACCATCAGAGCGCTTGGCGCTGTTCATCATCAAGCTGATGTTCGTTATCATCATCATCAAGGTTTGTCGGCATCATCATCAGTAGGGTGCTGCTCGTCATCATCATCACCAGCAGCAGCATCAACATCATTAACAGGAGGTGATTCATCATCACCATCATCCTTTTGTGATCGCAGGGCGCTGTGCGTCGTCGTCGTCATCATCATCATCATCATCATCATCATCATCATCATCATCATCTTCATCACCATCATCATCATCATCATCATCATCATCATCATCATCATCATCATCATCATCTTCAAAATCAGTATCATCATCATCATCATCATCATCATCATCATCATCATCATCATTATCATCATTATCATCATCATTACCGTCGTTATAGTCATTATCATCGACATCATTATCATCATCAGCATCATCAGCATCATCATCAGCATCATCAATTTGCAAGCGTAGCGTGCTGTGGGTTTTGTTCTTCAGCACGACCAGTATCATCATTCTACCTCTACTACCATCATCATCATTTTGTCATCCTTAGATATTGCGGTTCAAGGCCTTGTTTGCCATCATCAGTAGGTGAGTTTGGTCATCATCATCAGTATCAGCATCTTCAGGATACTGTTTATCGCCATCTGAAAATCCAAAAAAAAAAACAAAAAAAACTCTCATCTACCTTTTCTCTCCACCATAATTTTCTGGAATTTCTTGTTCTGATGGATGTGCTTCAATCGGGATAGGGCTTCTGTGGTCACGGTTGGGACTTTTTGGGAAAGGGGGGGGGGGGTAATTAGGGAGCCTTACTCTACAGCGGCGCTGCAAGGTGGGAGGTGGTTGCCCTGTCGGGGGTGAGGCGGATTTGTGGTTTGTCCTTGTCTGGGGCCGGGGGGGGAGAGTTGGTCGCCTTCAACCCCGGCGGGGGCAGATAGGAGCAAGGGGAGGGCGAAGGTATCCTCTAGGAGGGAATTGGCTGCCTTTGCGGAGAGGGGGGGGAGGGGGGTTGTTCCAGGCTGGGGCCGAGGAGGTTATGCTCGGCGGGGGCAGCATGGGACAGGGGTAGGGGGAAGTTTCTTTGCGCGGTGACTTTCAGAAGCTTCTTGGAACGGATTTCTTCTGTTACGCCTGGTAGTTTGAAATTTCTCAGACCTTTGAGGGTCTGCCAGTGGGTTGTACGGAGCTGCACTAGATTTCGGCTGTAATATTCAGGATCCGTGGTTGTCCAATGCCAGAACGACGCTGGCCGGAGCCGGGGTGATGCCCTGTAACTTGCCAAGGGTGAGGGCATGAGGCCGGGTAGAGAGATTTGGGGGTGCTATGAGGGGGGCATCCTAAAGGACAACTGGGGGTTACTGACACAGGACGACACTGGCCGGAGCTGGAGTGAGTCGCGCTACTCTGTAACCTAGCAGTAAGGGGGCGTGAGGCTTGGTTGAGTTTGTCAAAGAATAAGTCAGTTTCGGTGAGCTTTGTTAGGATCTGTTGGTAATACTTTAGATACTTGAGTTTTTTGAAAAATTGTTGTGGATTTCAGGAGAGTTTGTCAGGGATACTAATCATCATCATCATCATCATCATCATAACCACCATCATCATCATTACCATCATTTCATAGAACTACTAGAAGTCCATCATCATTAGCATCACCATCATCATGAGGGACGCTGAGCCCGGTTCTCAACATGTTCGGTTCGGTTACTCCGGGTAGACTGTGAGGACCCCGGCCTCAATCTTCATTTTGAATAAAAATTTGTTTCAAAAAAAAAAAAAAAAAAAAAAAAAAAAAAAAAAAAAGCAATCACATAAATTTTTGACATCTAATTCAGAAGATCAATCGCAGGCACAATTGGAGAGATTTCGAAATTTCAAGATGAAAAACGGAATAGGAAGTTAATTTTGATGTCCTCACGGACTTTCGAATCAGATTTCCAGAACTCTAGTTCAAGAAATCGCTCAAATCGTAGATCAGGAATTTGTAAACAGAGAAAGCCAACTGTAATCAGAAGGTTCTAGGCTGAAACGAATAGACACTCTAGACAGGACATGAGAAAGAAGATGCAAACTATTGATCAGGATCTATAAAAACACCTGGTACAAGAATACGGCATGTAGAATAAGAGATTAAACTTTTCAGAGTTCAGAACTTAGAAACTTACCACACGAGTCAAGATATTCCAATTGGGTGGCGAGAGAAACAACAGAAACTAAAACCAAAAGGCTCTGTAGCACCAATATTAGCTCGTCATCATTTGGATCATCACCAGGGATAACGACATAGAAAGGACGAATAGGTAATACACATTCTGGCGGACTATCGTGGGAACAGCCTAATCCCCGAAGCCCTAAGATACTACGGGAAAATAGAACAAAACTTAGGTTGACTTCTTTGAAAAACCGTCGCGCGCCGAGCTCCCATCCCCTCGTAAAATTGTCTCGTTCTTCGTAAAATCGCCAGTTCTTCAGGTCATCTCAAGACACTCCACTCCCGCCGTCTCTAGATCCCACTGCCAGACCGCCATCCCGACCAAACTCATCCCCCTCCTCTTCCTGCGAGAGGAACACCCTCTCCTCCCCATAGCCAGTGCTAGGACAGCCCTTTAGCAAAGTGCACTAGCCAGCAGAGATACTCAGGACACCGCCGCCTCCATAAAACTTCCCGAAGGCGATTGTGTTGTGAGTGACCGCGTCAAGCCCGTCAACGCAGAGCCTCACAGAGAGTCCGATCCCTGCACAGCGACCTTCAACAGCTGGATCGGCAGAAACAGGAGACGGAGAACGAGGTAGGAAGAGGGAAAAAACCAAGACACTCTCCCCCTTAATATCAGCTAGGAATTGGTGGGCGAGCAGAGGGCGTGAGTCGCTGGTTGGTCTGGATCAACCACTGATGATGATTGGCGTCTCGATGATAAGTACCCCCCTTAATATCAGCTAGACTGTGTATGGCAGACTAGGGCTGTGGGGGCGAGTAGAGGGCGTGAGTCACCGGTTGGTCTGGATTAACTGACGATGATGATAGGCGTTTCGAGGATAAGTACCCCGCCTTAAAATCTACTAGGACTGTGGTGGGTGAGTAGAGGGCGTGATTTACCAGTTGGTCAACTTAGGGGCTGATAGGAGATTGCTTGTGCCTGGCGTCCGAAGTTCCGTGCGACGTGGTTCGTTCGATTCCGCTTCCACCAGGGCTGGGTCATGGCTAGCCCTGGTGCCTGTCACTGCTGTTCGGTCCAAGTTCCCCTCGATGGGGGTAACGGTCCTGAGTGCTGGTCACACTGAGGTAGAATAGTAGAGATAGGGGGTGCGCTAGGAGTATTGACGTGAGGATGGGATGGGAAGGTAGCCTCGTCCCCTCAGGACGGCCATGGCTGACCGCTCCTGGCGATCAATGTGTGCCCAGTAACCGGCCTCTACAACACCCTGGGCTTAAAAAAAAAAAAAAAAAAAAAAAAAAAAGACACTCTCCTTCGATCTACCCCCTCCCTCTTCTTTCCACACGTGGCATCCCAGATCTTCCCCACCATAATCCGCCTCACACTACCCTCCACTGTCCACCCCAAAGCGCCTTCACTCTTCGTTGCTGTTGCAGCGCCGAAAGTTAGGAGGTCATTTAAGATGCTGGCGCCTACCACCACACCCCTCCCAACCCCTACCACCATCACCAACGTACCGCAGCGCCCTCACAACCTCGTCCTCGTCGCGAGTCACTCCAGCCATCACCTTCGCTCGCTCGCCTCGTGCTGCTCGTCACGCCCGCAGCGCCCTCACAACCTCGTCGCGAGTCACTCCCGCCATCGCCTTCGCTCGCCCGCCTCGTGCTGCTCGTCGCGCCGGCCAGTTCGCGCTGTAGCGGAGGGGCGCAGCGCTCCCGGTAGCGCCGCGCCCCTCGACATGCAACGGGAGATCCGACTCGTTTTCTGAACTTCGCCTCCAAGTACTGGTGGTGTAATGTAAGGTTTTGGTGGTTTTCGGTCACACACCACACTAATCTCTTTTTTTTTTCTATTTTTGGGATCATGCCTCTCAGTGCTTAGGGTCCCCCCCCTGTGATATGTATGTTTTTTTTTCTTCTTTTCCCGGGAATATGTCTGATTGTCTTAGGGGAATCTGACAGTCGGCACCCCGATGGAAATCCAACTAGCCATGTGTTTGGGTTAGTGTGACATGTGTGGGACGGGTAGGTCGCAGTGTGAAATAGGGAAAACAAAAGCGAAACACCATTTTTTGACCCCAAAAAAAGAACAAAAAACTGCTCTTCCCACCGATCACCTCTGCTCCAGGCTGTCAGATGTCAGGGACTGATTGACTACGGCTGTGTCAGTCCCAACGACTGCAGGTGAGTGCGTAAGCGGACCCTATCCATGGACAGTTGTACGAGGCGTCCTTCAAATTAGCCCCAGCGCACGCCGCTCCCTCCCTTGATCTCACATAAATCCTCTCTTCTTGCATTCTCTTGCCTTTTACTAGAGAGATTTTTTTTTGGCAAAGGGAGGCCAAGAGCAACGCCTTGCAGCATTTGCTGTAGGTGAGCGGATCGAACCCCCAGTGTCTCAGTCAAGGAACACGTAAAAGCCGTCAACATCGCTCTCCACTGACTGTCTAGATGAATCCAAGATTGGGTACGAGACTGACTGGGCAGTTTGTAAATAAGAAAGAGGCGCAGAGCTGATGGATCTCATTCTTTTTTTTTTTGTTCTATATTCTTCTCTCAACTTCTGTTTTTGCCTTTCACTACCTACTCCTAAGGCTATCTAGAGGGGACCATTCTGAGAAACAAACAAACAAATGCCATTCCAGCACAAATCTTACGTCAGCAGATGATTTTTTTTTTTTTTTTTTTTTTTT
>BFEA01000328.1:1192670-1203032 GCA_003427395.1 Chara braunii | reverse complement strand
CACACACACACACACACACACACACACACACACACACACACACACATACACACGCACATACATTCTCCTGTCTATAGATGGGGAGCGCCACCTGCTGGAAGCTGGGTCCAGCGTGAATAAAGCACCAATGGGACCCCCCACACACACACTCTTTGAGTTGTGTATAGCGAACATGACAAAACATACATACATCATAATCACTACCTTACCCTTCCGGAACCACATAAACAAACGAACTACGGGCTGCGCACCCGTGCCTTCACGGTAAGTCAATAGCGGACCGTCTATAAAGAGACTCCGGCGGGGATACACAACTCGTGTTGTACGTGAGTATAAAATTAGTATGGTCGGGGCTGGCCAGTTCTGCATTGACTTGGGGCACAGGGATGGGCCGAATGCACACCTTTCGAGACGCCGCTGAACCAGAGCTTCAGGACGTTGACGCAAAGTGACTACGCAAGAGGGATACAGGGGGAGGGAAGATTCCAGTAAACAGTTCGATTGTTAGTTATCAAAACAGTTCCATTCTGCATCCACACCTGCAAATGATGTTATTTTTATTTTTGATTAGTTAGTTGCGACGGACTTAGATAACAATTAACAGACTGATGCAGATAGAGTAGTAAATATTCTTGGCTGCATTGCAATCTGTTTCAGACTAGTCAAAAGTAGGATTTTTTTTTTGTTGGAATCTGAGATTATCTGCTGTTCCCGCTTGGCTACTTTCTGACAAAGTTGGACTGAAGATTTATTTTATTTTATTTTAATCGGTTGGGTGCCATGTTGTGGTACGTTCCCAGTGAGGACAATAGTGCAGACCGCATGCCACACGCAGCTCATGAGCGGAGAGGACTGGGGTTGAAGGTCTATACCAGCGAGATAGGAGACGTATCCTTAGACTTGCACTCA
Source organism: Chara braunii (assembly GCA_003427395.1). Classification (NCBI taxonomy): domain Eukaryota; kingdom Viridiplantae; phylum Streptophyta; class Charophyceae; order Charales; family Characeae; genus Chara; species Chara braunii. The sequence goes on along the minus strand of BFEA01000328.1, from coordinate 1,202,123 downwards.
GTCGGCTGACCACTTTCTTGGTGTTACAGTTGTGAGAGGAAAGGAGACTACAGAGGGAAGCTAGGGAGAGGGGCATACTGCAGAGGCATAGCGCAGCAGCAGCCGACGTTGAGAGGGCACTAGCAGCAGCTACAACAGGAGAAGCTAGAGCCACAACAGAGGCAGTAATGCTACCGTCTTTGCTATGTCACAATCCTTGACTCAGGCCACTGTGCCAGGTGCAAGTTCGGGCATGTCAATGTCTACCATGAGTCAGAGTGCTGGCTTGCAGGTCAGCCATCAGCAACCCATGCCTGATGAGGATTATGAGATTGCAGAAGCAAACACACTCCATGCACAGCTTCAACGCCAGTTGCAGGAAGTAGAAGATATGAGAGGGAGGACTAGAATTAGAAAAGCTAGGCTAGGTGCAAGGATGCAGGAGCTGAGAGGTTTGGAGGTTATAGAAAAGTTACCTTTTGACCCTGTTGTCAAATCTCTTTGGAACTCTCTTTGGAGTGTTGCCGAAGCACATGCCGTGCAGCAGGAATTGTTGGCCGAGCTATTAGCTGGCCAAAACCAGATTCTGGCTGCGGTGCAGGCGCCTCGACCACTGGCGAGGCCACTGCAACTTTCTGTAGCTCCCCCAACGATTGCAGGTCCTTCATTGACGCTGCCGTTAGTGGGACGGTCTTTTGTCCCACAGTTTGGCATTCCCCCACCAACCTCACCAGGCAGTTTAGCAACAGGTAGTTGTGGGTAGATTCTGGTATCTTCTTCACTCCCCCATCCAGTGGCTGTCACTACATGCCAGCCGCACGTACAACAGCCTTTGCAAAAATTACCGCCGCAACAGCAAGTGCTGCTGTAGCGGCCTGTTCCACTGGTCTCCCAACCGATGTAACAGGCATAGGGTCCTGTTCAACCCATGCAATTGACATCGAATATACCCCTGCTGACTCCTAAACCCTTCTCTCGCGACAAGAAGAATGAAGAGGACTTGGATACCTAGGTGAGGATTGTGCCTACGTATGTGAGGCACAAGCTCACAAGGATTGAGGAAAAGGTTATTGTCGCTGCATCCTTCCTATAAGGATCTGCTGGGAGATGGTTAAAGGGAGTAGTACAACAACAAGGATACGGTCAGAACTTCGATGGCTGGGCACATGCCCGGACATTGGAGGAGTTTGTATGGATGGTCTATAGTCGGTGCTATGACCCTCAAGCAGTGCCGTACCCCCATTCATTGTTCATGGGGCCCGTGAACGAGGGCCGGTCACCGGTCACGAAAATCGTGACTGGTCGTAGTTCAAGGAGTTCACGCAGAGCGGGAACGCTGTTTTTTTTTGGGGGGGGGTTGGGGGGGTTAGGGGGGTCTTTTTTTTTTGCGTTGGTCTGTGCATGGTGCGAGGATTTTGCTCCTCGGCAGGCCTAAGGGGCCCCTGATACAGATGTGCCCGCTCTAAGTGAAGGCGGGCCTAACAAATCGCGAGAGGCCCAATGTTGTCAATTTCGTATTTGGGGACCAGGCAGATGTGTCGCGTCAGTTGGTTGAGGGAACCCAGGCCCGAACAGCAAGGACTCCCCACTGCTCTCTAGGCCTTTTCTCAAATGCAGGCCTTGGGCTGGAATAGAAGCAACACACACAGAAAGTTGGGGAGCCTAACTGAACGAGGCCCAGCAGCTGCAACAAAGGCACAGCCTCCTGGGGCCTACCGGAAGCTTCTGGACACAGGCCCAGCCCAGCTAGGCCGCCGGGGCAGGCAGACTCTTTCCATATAGGAAAGAGCTCGCCGCCTGGAGGCTCATTCAGGCACTTGCCAGTTAGCGGCAGCGCTGCTGGAGCGGACACTCACGTGGTGCTGCTGTGGGCTAAGGGCAAGGTGCTGTGCACGTGCGGTCGTGCGAGAAGAAGGGCGTTGTTGAGGGCAGCGCCATAGCCCAACCTCCATAGCTGGATGGGGGTTGGACTACAGCGAGGCGCAGGGGTGGTCTTCGGGTGTATAGAGGGAAGACGTGGGTGTAATCCGAGGAAGAAGGCAAGAGGATGATGATGTGAGGGCACATACCTGCTATTGGCAATGGTCTGCATTGGACGACATCTTCAAGTACTACGTTGGCTGCTGACGTCAGCAGTTGCATTGTCAATTAGTAGGCAGATAGTAGCTGTGTAAGGAGTAGACTGGATGGCTATGTGGTGACATAAGGGGTGTACACTGGATGATGAAAGCTCGCTGATGTGGCATTTAAGCCGAGGTGGAACTGCATTTCGTTGTGGGTTGTGTCGAGGCAAAGGCCGATCATTGTCAATTAGTAGGCAGGTAGTAGTTGTGTAGGGAGTAGACTGGATGGCTATGTGGTGACATAAGGGGTGTACGCTGGATGATGAAAGCTCACTGATGTGGCATTTAAGCCAAGGTGAAACTACATTTCATTGTGGGTTGTGTCGAGGCAAAGACCGATCATCATAAATGCACATCAGGTTGCCGGTGAGAAATATGTGGTTGGGGGCAGCATTATGAGGTACGTTGCTCTCTTCCTTATCTACCCTCTTCATTACTTCTTACCGTGAGGAAGTGAGTTTTGTCTGGAGAGTCCTCTCAATGTGAGGTGTCGCGAGCACTTAACCTTGAGAGTCGACATTCTTCCTGGGCAGCAAGCTGGCGGCAGACGGGCGAAGCCTTTGAAGGGCCCTGAACGAAGCACTCGGGCCAGAGTCACCATGCCAACCCGCTGGGACTAGTACACGCATGCTTTGCCGCAAGTCCTTGGTTCTGCTGCTGTGCAATAGAGGTCATGTAGGGCATGCCAGCCGTTTGACAGACGGTCACCAGATCGTCTATAAATATTTCTAGCGGGTTCCGGATTGAACCCTGGCTGTGATCGTCATCCTGTCTGCGACGTTAAATAATTCCTAAGGACCTTGGGGGTTGTCCTTAAAATGCCTCTTGATCAGCCAGATCAAACCGAAAGTAAGGCTCGTTGCATGCTAGGGTAAACAAGGTGCAAGGGTTGGCAGGGGGCTGTCCTTAAAATGCCTCTTGATCAGTCAGATCAAACCGAAAGTAAGGCTCGTTGCATGCTAGGGTAAACAAGGTGCAGGGGTTGGCAGGCTTAGCATAGACTTGGGGCACAGGGGTGGGTCGGATTGCACACCTTTAGACACGTTGTTCAACCAAATGCTCAGGACGTCGACACAAAGAGACTACACAAGAGGGATACGGGGGGAGGGGGACAATTGTTCGTTGTAAAACTAATTAGATAAACTGCCATTCAACATACATCTCCACAGGTGAATTGTTTTATTTTTTATTATTTAGTTGTACGGACTTTGTTGACAACTGACAGTCAGCGGCAGATAGGATAAATCATTCCTTGTTGCATTGCATTCTGTGTTAGAGTAATCTAAAAATAGAAGTAGTGTTACGTGTAGGATCTTACATTAGTTGTTGTTGGCCACTTGACTATTTCTCTCCAGGCTGACCGAAAGTAGTTGAATATCATACTCGGTTCGGTGTCATGTTGAGGTAGGGTTCAGTGTGGATTCTAGTTTAGATCACACACGACTTCAGCTCATGAGTGATGCAAGCAATAGTGAGGAGGAGGAACGACTAGCGGAACCTCTTAGAGTTACACGTATAACTGCTCTCAGTCGTCCGATCACTTTCCAAGAGTTAGCTCCAGGAGAGGAAAAGAGGTTGCGGAGGGAAGTCAGGGAGAGGGAGGCATATTGGAGGTCCAGGGCAGCAACAACCAACTTAGAGGCCGCAATGGCTACCGCCTCCATGTCCCAGGCCTCGTCCCAGGCCTCTTCGTCAAGGGTTCGTCAAAGTGTTTCTCAGGTTTCCGCTGGTCAGACTACTGCCTTGCAAGTCAGCCAGTAGACTCAACTCACACCTGAGGACTATGAGATCCTCCAGGCAGAAACTCTTCATAATGAGCTGCAACAACAGTTGAGAGATGCAGCAGAGAGAAGACAAAGAGTGATAACAAGAAGAGCTAGACTAGGAGCTAGGAGGCAGGAGCTAGGAAAATTAGAAGCACTAGACGAGTTAACGCCAGACCCTGTGATGCAGGCGCTGCATCACTCACTGCTTTGCGTGGCAGAAACGCAGGTCGTTCAGCAGGAAGTGTTGTGGCTGGCCAAAACCGGTTTCTGGCTGCACTGCAAGCTCCTCGCCCAGTAATGAGGCTGCCTCAATATTTTGTAGCTCCCCCTTCAGTTGCGGGTCCCTCAGTGATGCCGTCGCCAGTAGGGCCCTCCTTCTCTTCTATTTTTGGCATGCCTCCTTCAAGTGGTTTAGTAGCAGTTAGTGGTCCGGTCCTTAGTACTTCTTTTGTACCATCGAGGATGGTGGGAGCTACAGTTCCGTCGTCAGGGCAGGTTTAGGTTAGCGTGCAGCAACCTGTCTATGTGGCTATGCAGCCACTGCAGCAATGTCCTGGGCCAATCCAACCCATGCAGTGGATGCCCAAGATTCCCTTGCTGAGTCCTAAACTTTTTCTGGTGACAGGAAAAAGGATGACGACCTGGACACCTTGGTGAGAACTGTACCTACTTATGTGAGGCACAAGCTCACAAGGCCAAAACAAGAAGTTATAGTCGCTGCCTCCCTGTTAGAGGGATCGACAACATGATGGTTAAACGGTCTAGTGCAGCAGCAGGGCTATGGTCAAAACTTTGATGCCTGGGCCCAGGCCCAGACATTAGAGGACTTCGTACGGCTGTGTACAACAGGTGGCATAACCCTCAAGGGGCTTAAAAGGCCACAAACAGAATTAACAGTCTCGGTTCCAAACGGTGCCGGGATGTGGGGGAAGTCACAAACGCCGTAGACTATCTGATCGTCCTACCAAGTGTGCGCTACGACCCACATGTACTCCTCACAGTTTATCTGAGATGTCTGCCTACAGACGTCAATAATAAGTCGGTGAATGAGGCCAACGTCGATTCCACAACTTCGCTTCTTTCAATAAGAAAGCCTTAGACATAGAGGCTAAGCTTGGGTCCGCTCATCAGGGTCAGGTAGATGGTAGGAGGAAGGAACTTCCCCAAGACTGGAAGAAGAAGGGCAATCTCATGTTCGTCGACCATGATGGTCAGGCGACGGAGATTGACGACTTCCCCGACTATGGGGAAAACACAGAGCACGATGGGGTTAGTGAGACTTCGCATGGGGGAGTTGTAGCTTCAATGAAGGAAAAGGTTAGGGGGATCGGGAAGCAAAAGGTAGGCCGGTCCAAGGGTCAGGGCGACCAAGGAACACCTGCATGGGTAAAACTTGGTTTAGACTACAAGGTGTGGAGGGACCGAGTTGCTAGGGGTACTTGTTTGAACTGTGGCAACTATGGCCACACACCTCGGACATGCCGAGGCAAAAAGGTCGCCACGAAGGTAGCCTCTCCAATAGTGGTGGGCTTGTCTTCGAGCCCTGGTGGTGCTTCTGCGAGCACTTCGCAGGGAAACACCTCGGGTCAGTAGGAGTGTTAGCCGCTCTTACTCGTGCTGAAGTGGTAACGTTGCCTTCACCACTTCGAGCGTTGGCCAAGGCTAGTGACCCATTCATCGCCCTCAAACACATTCAGATCCACCGATGCTTTGTTTGAGAGATGTGTTAGAGTCCCTAGAAGAGTTACAGTCTGAGTGGTCAGGGAAGGGCCTCAAAGACTCTTGGGTGATGATTAGCAAAGGTCCCAGGGGTGAACATTTCGTGGTAGAGGTTGATGTAGGTGGTCGCAAAGTGGGCGCCTTCGCAGACATAGGCTCTACACAGAATTTCATCAGTCGTGCTTGTGTGGACATACTGCGCTTAGGGGACCGAGTTCAGCGGCTTAGCAAATCTGTAGCCTTTACACTAGCCAACAAGCACAGCATGGTGGTCCAAGACTATGTCAAGGACGTAGTCTGCACCTTCTCCTATGGAGGAGGGGAACTGAGACACAAGATCTTGTTCCTAGTTAGCGATGAACTGACATTCGATATGCAGCTAGGCATGTACGACCTTGAGGTTGCTCAACCTCAATTTGATTGGGATAGAAAGGTGATGATTCACAAGCTGCCTAATGGTAGGGCCGTTAGACTGCAGAAATTCAAAGCTAGCAGTCTAGTGGAAAACTACGGCTGCATGTGTGCATCCTCTTTCTATAACTACTATAAGCAGAATCGCGAGGAGGACATGTAAGTCTTTGTCTCTGAGAAAGGGGAGACCGTAAAATCACCCCCAGAGATAGAAGCAGACGTTGCTCAGTGTTCAGACCTTTTTTAGAAGCCCAATTGTGTGGTGGAAAGAGAGGTTGTCCATGCGATAAAAGTCATCCCTGGTAGCGAAGTACCAGGATGGATCTATAAGATGTCTCCTACGGAGTTGGATGAGCTCCGCCGCCAGTTCAAAGAACTCTAAGAAAAAGGATGGATTCGGCCTAGTACTTCCCCGTATGGTGCTCCAGTCTTATTCGTTCCTAAGAAGGGAGGTACACTAAGGATGTGCATTGACTATAGGGGGCTCAATGCCATCACCGTTAAGAACGCGCAGCTCCTACCCCGCATCGACGACCTATTGGATAAAGTGCAGGGATGTCGGTACTTCACCAAGATAGATCTGAAGTCCGGATACCATCAAATTGCTATTAGACCCGAGGACCAGCACAAAACCGTTTTCCGGACAGCTATGGTCTGTACAAGTTTTTGGTGATGTCGTTTGGCCTATGCAATGTACCTGGGACATTCCAGCACGATGAATAAAATCTTTCATGATTACTTAGACAAGTTTATCGCCGTGTACCTTGACGATATCCTTATCTTTAGTAAGACTGTAGAGGAGCACGTTGAGTATTTGAAAACAGTGCTAGATCTCCTAAGACAACACCAGTATAAGGTCAACTTGGAGAAATGTGAGTTCGGTCGCACCAAGATCTTGTACTTGGGTCATGAAATTTCTGCGGATGGGTTGAGGTCGGACAATGCTAAAGTGGCCAGCATATGTGACTGGACTAGACCTCAAACTGTTACTGGGGTCCGATCGTTTTGGGGATGACAGGCTACTATCGTCCATTGTCAAAAACTATATTATTATAGCTTCCCCATTAACAGATCTAACTCGCCTTGACACCCCTTGGGAGTGGACCGAAGAGTGTGAAGCAAGCTTCAAGAAATTGAAGTATGCTCTGACACACTACGAACTTCTCAAACTTCCAGTTCCTGAGCAGCTCTTTGTAGTCACCACAAATGCCAACCAATATGGCATAGGCGCAGTCCTTGCGCAAAAAGAGGGGGAAAAGTTTAGGCCCGTCGAGTATATGAGCAAGAAGATGCCATCTCAAAAGTTAGCAAAGTCCAGGTATGAGCGTAAACTCTATGCCCTCTATAGAGTGCTGGTCCATTGGAGACACTATTTGCTAGGCAGATTTTTCTACTTGAGATCTGACCATGAGACCTTGCGCTAGATTGACTCAGCCTGTACTCTCTGATGCACTCAAAGGTGGATCCACGTGATAGACATGTATGACTATCAACTTGACCCAATAAAGGTAGAGTATAACAAGGTAGCTGATGCACTATCTCGAAGGGCAGATTATTAGGGCGCACTAATAACCGAGTTTGATATATCTGATGATATAAATCGATCCTTGGTGGAAGCCTATCAAGAGGACGCAGTTATGTCAGAGATTATCCGTAAGTTAGAAGCGAAAGATAAAGTAGCTTCCGACGAGTTTACGGTAGTCAATGACTTACTGTTTCTTGACCAGGCCGTGAATAAAAGATTGTGTACCCGATAGGGAGTCTTTGCATGGTTTGTTTTTAGGTGAGTGTCATGATGCAACTGGGCACTTCGGTTATAGAAAAACATCAGCTAACCTAGTGCAAAGAGTTTGGTGGTTGTCTATGATGCAAGATGCAAAGAAGTACGGTACAAACCCAGGACTCAGGCTCCACTTGGGCTCATCAAGCCCTTGCCGATTCTTGAAGGTCCTGGTCAAAGTGTGTCCATGGACTTCATGGATACCCTGGTGACCAACAAGAGCGGGAAACGACACATCTTCGTTGTAGTCAACCGATTTTCTAAGTATGCAAGACTAATTGCTATGCCAGAAATAACAAGAACTGATTATGTCATCAAGCTGTTTATGGATAACTGGGTGCGGGACTTTGGATTGCCCAAGTCCATCGTCAGTGATAGGGATGTCCGCTTTATTAGCGAACTGTGGCAAAACACTGCCCAACAAATGGGTACGAGACTGCATATGACATCAGGGAATCACCCTGAGTCAAATGGACAGGCGGAACAATGTGCAACACCTACTTCGACATTACATCAAGCCAAGCCAGGATGACTGGAACGAGAAACTACCTCTCGTCGCCAGCCTCTACAACAGCGATGTGCACAACACTATTGGCTTGACTCCCAACCAACCGCATCTTGGTTGGAAGCCCAAATCCGCTTCCAGGTAGGGGACAAAGTCTGGGTTAAGTCATATGAGTTGGGTCAAGAGATAGGAATCTAGAAAGCTAATGCCACAATATTTTGGTCCCTGGGAAGTCCTAGACATAGTCAGGGATCAGATGGACAAACCTTCCTATGTGATTCGCATCCCACCTCACCTCCGCACACACCCAGTCTTTCATGCCTCAAAGATGGCACCTTTCACAGAGACCGCACAGTTTCCCTCCAGACGGTCAGTGCTGCCCCCAACCATGGTTGGTGAAGTCGACATCGACAAGATTGTGGAGCATCGGGTAACGCCAGTACCTAAACCTCCTAGCAGAGGCCGTCCTCCAAAGCCAAGAATGCAATATCGTGTCAGATTCAGACACCATATTGATCCCAGTGAAGATTGGTGGTTCACTAGAGAAGAACTCTAACGAACAGCGCCTCACGTGATTGCAGGCTATGAAAGAGAACTGAAGGGAAAGTTGCCTGCAGATTAGAAGACTTCTTAGGAGACTATCGAAGGAAAGGAGGAGGGAATGCGAGAATTTGGCTCCTCGGCAGGCCTGAGGGGCCCCTGATACAGATGTGCCCACCCTAAGTGAAGGTGGGCCTAACAAATCGCGAGCGGCCCAATGTTGTCAATTTCGTATTTGGGGACCAGGCAGTTGTGTCACATCTGTTGGTTGAGGGAACCCAGGCCCGAACAGCAAAGACTCCCCACGGCCTTCTAGGCCTTTTCTCAAATGCAGGCCCTGGGCTGGAATAGCAGCAACATACACAGACAGTTGGGGAGCCTAACTGAACGAGCCCCAACAGCTGCAACAGAGGCACAACCTCAGGGGACTATCGGAAGCTTCTGGACACATGCCCAACCCAGCCAGGCCGCCGGGGCCGACAGACTCTTTCCATATAGGAAAGAGCTCGCCGCCTAGAGGCTCATTCAGGCACTTGCCAGTTTGTGGTAGCGCTGCTGGAGCGGACGCTCGCGTGCTGCTGCTGTGCGGTAAGGGCAAGGTGTTAGTTTGTGGTAGCGCTGCTGGAGCGG
>BFEA01000328.1:1111250-1123443 GCA_003427395.1 Chara braunii | reverse complement strand
AGGTAAGTGCCCTCACATCATCATCATCATCATCCTTCACCTATCCCCTGACTTTCCTCCCACGTCTGTCCTCTCTTACACCCGAAGACCACCCCTGCGCCTCACTGTAGTCCAAGCCCACCAGCTATGGTGGCTGGGCTATGGCGCTGCCCTCAGCAGCGCCCTTCTTCCCTGCATGACCGCACGTGCTGCACCTCACCTCTCAGCGCCAGCCAGCAGCCGCGAGCTCTTGCTCCAGCAGCGCTGCCGCTAGCATGCGAGTGCCTGAATGAGTCTGCCTGGAGTGAGCTCTTTCCTTTATGGAAAGAGCTGGCCTACTCGTGCAGCCTGGCTGCACTGGCCTGGGCCCAGAAGCTTCCGGAAGGCCCCAGGAGGCTGCCTGTGTACAGCAGCTACTGGGCTGCTGGGCCTCGTTCGGTTGGGCGCCCAACTGTCTCTGTATGAGGCTGCGAATCACTTCCAGGTCCTGCATTCTTTGGAAAGGCCCGGAGGGCCGTGGAAATGTCTTTGTTGCTCGGCCTGTGTTTCTCTCAACCAACTGGCGCGTCGCAACTGCCTGGACCCCAAATATGAAATTGACAGTCGAGGGCCTATTGCAAAAAGCCAGGCCCGCCTTTACTTAGGGCGGGCACCTCCGCCTTCACTTAGGGCGGGTAATGCTGCAAACAGGGCCCCATAGGCCTACCGAGGACCCTGATCCTCGCAAATGTTTCCCTTCCAGACAAAAAAAGGGGGCAACGTGTCGTTTTTTTTTTTTTTTATAATTATTTTTGTTATCAAATGATTGGTTCGTTCTTCGCAGACCCGTTTTACCCTTCTTCCTCCTACCTCCTGGTCTGCCGCGGGCGAAGCCGCGGCGGGTCCCCTTGTTATATTATTATTGTACTAGTAATAATACTAATAATATTATAATAGTGTAATAATATTTTTTCAATTTTTTTGTTATTCTTTTCGGCACTGTTTTATTGCTACTGCTGTTGGCTGCTCCTGTTTGGTGGTGTTGATGAATGTCCTTCTTGTTGGCTCGTCTCTTTCTGATGACTGCAGAGAGCGAGAGAAAAGGGGAGGAAGCCAAGCTTTTTGAAGGCGCTTATCCTTTCAACCTGGGACTGGATAACCGTTCTTATCCTGTTTATGATGGTTTGCAGTGGCTTGCGAATATCAGTCGCAGTCCTGGTGAGACAAATTGTAAGTGGCTTTCAGTACTCTGGTCAGGGGTCCATAGGGGAGGAGAATGATCAGGTGGGAACCTGGGGCACGGTCACACTTAGCTGGATTCGGTGTTCCTTGACGATGATATTCTGAATCTACAGTCCAGAGCGAAGAATCCACCCAAGTGGGACCTGGGACCTGGCTGCAGTTCCAGCATCAAACCTTACCATGCATTTTGGTATATTTGATGTTCCAGGTTTTGCCTGACTTTCCCTTTCTTTCCTTCTCTTTTCCACTGCTTCCTATCCAGTATTGCTGGGGGCATGGCAATATATCTCTTTCTTTCTCTCCTTCTTTCTTTCTTTCTTTCTTTTTTTTTCCTTTTTTTTTTTTTTGGCAATATAATAAATATATCTCTTTCTTTCTTCCTTTTTTTTTTTTTTTTGCAATATATCGCTTTCACAAGCCTAGTCTAGAAGTTTTTTGGAGGTTTGGCTGCCAGGAATTGAACCAACAACAGCAATGGGTCCTTTTGGTCCCGGCTCCATTGCCATTCGGCGGAGCATAGGTCTGTTTCCTGTTCCACCGGCAAGTCAAAAGGATTACATAAAACACACACTCTTGAGTCTTGACACTTCCCCGTGGGACGGCCCAGGGAGCCCTAACAACATTTATTACCTCCTCCAGAAGGATTGACTGTGAGTGCATCCCATCCCATTAGGACAGCCCCCCCCTCCCCCTAGCTGTTCTATTCCCCCCTGGAAGAAACATTCCTGAATAAACAGCAATTTCGTCAAAATGGACATATTTTATTTTTTGAACGAAATTGAAACCTCATAAATTTGCTCTATTTTAGATGGACAAATCCCACACTTGCTTCAGTCCTGGGGGAGGAATCCCTGCCCAGCATTGATTGTTCCATACATGGGGGATGGACTGACAGGCTTGCATAATGCTCCTCGAATTCCTCTTAATCCGTCTTCAAGCACCAGTACATGCCAGCTATCGGCCACGGGCCCCTTTTGGAGGCCGCCTGCTGCCGATTCATTTTATCTCCGATGCTCGGCCTCCTAAATTTTCGGAGAGGCTCAAAACAGGTTCTCCGGTTGCCTGGGGCCATGTACTGGTGGTTTAAGGAGGACTATCCGATCAACCGTTAGCTTGAGAACGATCGAGGCGCTTCAAGCCCCTATATTGGGTCCTACTCCGTCGTAGTCTGCTGTCTACTTTGACCGGTGTTGAGGTTGGCTGGTCTTAGTGCGAGTATGGCCTATACCTGCCTTAAGTTTTTGCTATGATCCTGGTCAGCTCCCAATGCAAAGCTTGCACAGAGACTTGCCATTCAATTGCGACTCAAATGGAGAAGATTGGAAGAAGAACGAGGCCAGAAAGGAGGAAGGAGAAGAATGAAGAAAAGAAGAAGAAGATAAACACACGCTGGAACGGATGTCATCTTTTCCTTATCTCGCCTCCATATCAACTTCCTCCATAGCATCTCCTCCATCGTCTAATTAATAATGAACAACAACAGTGAATGAAAGAGCCCGAATCAATGTCCGATTCCTCTCCCTTACTGCCAGCAACATAAAGAGCCCTCCTCTGGCCTCCCACAACTTCCTTCTACCTCGGATTGGCATCTGGCTATGGTGGGATATCCATCGAAGTCCAGCTCGGATGTTCAAAGGACAACACAGATGCTTCCGTGCCCTCTCCTACCCCGGCCACCATGCATAGACTACCGGACGAACTCTATAACCTGCTGGCATACCATTCAGGGGCCTTCTAGATGCAGCACCAACCTTGGAGATGAAGATGCAAGTGCGCCATAGCGAATGGTGAGTCTCGTTCCCGGTTCCTATCTCCGTCCTCCTCCTACCACATATTTAGAATCTCAAAATCTAGCCTTCTCCCTCACCTCCATAGTTGAGGTCTTCTTCATCAACCTCGAGCTTCATTTTCTCCTTTGTGGAGCTCCGCCACGTCTTCCTCTTGGCAGAGCAGCAGCATGACTACCGGGTGAATGAGCAGAATGCTCATTGCAGAGAGTGATCTGCTTGCACAGAGTGTACTACCTACCTCTACCCGCCTTACTTGGGTGCACTAGGCCTACCGGCTATTCGCTCCTTTCGGTTTGAACATCATTGCAGACTGAAACCAACCTACAGGCCCTGAACCTATTCTACGACCCGCCTTCATCCAGGCCCTGGACCATCGTTATGTGCAGGTAAGCTAGCGGACCTTTCCAGGCCCTGCCAAATTGCTTCCTTAGTTAGGCTACCAGCTGGGCCGCCCGGTTCACCTTGTTTGCCCGGCGGCCCGGCCGTGCAAGGACCAAGAATGTCCCAGCAAAAAAAACAAAAACAAAATGCAAAAAATCTGAAAAACCAAATATGTTATGCAGAAAAATATACTGAACAACTTTTGCCTCATGGTCACGTCAAAATTCGTTACCAAATTTAAAATAGAAAATAAAATTCAAAAATAATAAAATATATATATTATTATATTTCCAACTGTTTTTGGCCCGGACGGGCAAGTGGTCCCGGGCCACTCTTTTAGCCTAGTTCCCTAGCAAATTCTGCTTCTGTCCCTGGCTGCTAAACTACCCCCAACATGTCCTACCACTAGCTTTCAGTCCTGCCCCTGGCCGTCTCTCTATTCCTGCATTGTCCATCTCCGAGGCACAGCCACACACACGCACCCACCAGAGTTAGCGCAAGGACCCAGAGCTGGACTCAGCAGACCAGATGGCACATGTACGCAGTGGTAAATCGCATACACACTTACACAACACAGCAAATCACAGCAGAACAGACTCAGACTGGGAATCCTCAGGAAACAGATCAAAAGAAGAGTATTTTCTAAGAAATTGCAGGAATCCCACATAGCCATTTGTTATGAACCTGGTTGCGTGTTGTGAATTGACCAACACTCGCTCACATAGATTTCCAGGTATGCCCATACATACACAGAAGGAAGGGGAGAGGATGGAAGAATCACACTGCACAGGGAGAGATAAACACAGTGGAAGACTTGACCATGCGATCTGACAGAAAGCACTGACAGTGCAATTCGCTCCACAGAACCCTCACAACCAGTCACAAAGGAAAGCCGAGTAGATCACATCCAAGAAACAATGAAGCAAAGATAGTCTACACACAGTTTACACACTGTTTATTAAACCCAGAGTCTCAAATTGTCAGGAAAACCCCAGAACTATGGTGCGCTGCTCAAAATTGAGCAGCGCTTGACTCCCCAACCCTGAGTAACCGCTAGCAACACCCCTGAGTCCCTGAAACATCAAGCGCCACCCAGATACTGCCTCCAGACGGTAAGCGCCACCGTGAAACAGGCCTCTGAGGCCAAGCGCCTCTCAGAGGATGAAGAAGAAGACCAGCACCACAGTGCCTGATGATGATGAAGTGCCGATTGACTTCTCGGGTTCGAGTCTGCAGCAGCGCCACCTCTCCTGACAAGGTGAATCTTACAAATCTTACAAAAACAGGAATTCGCGGACGTTACATATCACAGCAAAGAATCCCTGATACTCGTTGGTGAAAAAATCACCGACGCTCAACCCTTATGTCCTGCTGCTCAGGCTAAGAGGAAACTAGCTCCCAACTCGTGCATTTTATTCCTACGCATTCACCGTTTACCCACAGAAGAGCAATGGCTACTACGCGTACCTACCCAAAAAACCAAACTATGTTCATTCAAAATAATACCTCAGTAGTAGCCGACCTCAGGGTAGAAAAAACTACTACCGGGCGACGGCTACTCTCAACGTCGAACAACTTTCTGCCCTCTCACAGCTGTTACTTTCTGATCCTGTATCCTCCAGGTTTCCGATCCGCAAAAACACAGGCCAAATGTCATCTTTTTGTCTATGCCACTTCAGGGGGCTTTTTTTCGCTTCCGGCCCGATCTTGTGCCCCCTCTATTTCATCCCCAAAAGGGCAGTCCCCCGCCAGTGCTACTTCTTAGGCCAGACCCCCCCCACAAGGTGAACTCTGAGGAAGAAGCTGCAGCTATGGCTGCAGCGTACCACACCCTGTAACCCTACTCCGGAAGAGGGTCCAGCAGGGCACCACTTCTCTCGCCTCCAGCAGACTTCAGATAGCCCGAACCTCTGAACAGCCCCGTGTGCTGTCAGAGTACAGCGCAGGTCCCAGCAAGATAGTCTACACACAGTTTACACACTGTTTATTAAACCCAGAGTCTCAAATTGTCAGGAAAACCCCAGAACTATTGTGCACTGCTCAAAATTGAGCAGCGCTTCACTCCCCAACCCTGAGTAACCGCGAGCAACACCCCTGAGTCCCTGAAACATCAAGCGCCACCCAGATACTGCCTCCAGAGGGTAAGCGCCACCCTGAAACAGGCCTCTGAGGCCAAGTGCCTCTCAGAGGATGAAGAAGAAGACCAGCACCACAGTGCCTGATAATGATGAAGTGCCGATTGACTTCTCGGGTCTGAGTCTGCAGCAGCGCCACCTCTCCTGACAAGGTGAACTCTGAGGAAGAAGCTGCAGCTACGGCTGCAGCGTACCACACCCTGTAACCCTACTCCGGAAGAGGGTCCAGCAGGGCACCACTTCTCTCACCTCCAGCAGACTTCAGATAGCCCGAACCTCTGAACAGCCCTGCATGCTGTCAGAGTACAGCACAGGGCCCAGCTCTGGCCGGCTCTCTACAGGTCCAGCTATGTCTGTCTCCTCCAACGCTGAAGCTGTCACCACTCCAGTTCATGCGTTGCACAGCCGCGATGTACACGGTACCAACTGCCAAAAAGCACCGAACCGATGTCCTCATCCTATCTATAACCTACACTAGCCTAGACACGACCTAGACCGGACGGACTGGACCGACCGGTACTGTTGCAGTTTCGGCCTCTAGGGCCTCTCCCTACCTGGCTATAGGCTATAGAACCGTCTATCAGCTTAGGCCCATAGGGCCTGTCTGTCCTAGGGGTAGCCCAGGCCTGCTATTTGCAGTTAGGGTTGCTGTAGGAAATTCCAGTTAGTACAGGCCTATATTTTCCCGAATTTGCAGATATATCCCTCTCGAATTTTCCTTACAGGCAGGTCTCTCAGTTAGCCCTCAGCCAAACAAATATATGAATCTGTCCTACTTATGGTACAGCCTCGACGAGAGAGGCTACAGACCACCAGACCCAGCAAGTCATTGCACATTTGTGCAGGTCAGTGGGGCGTCACTGCATTTTCCTTAATTTCTTTGCCCCCCCCCCCCCCCCCCCCCTCCTGTTGCTTTCTCAGATAGCCCTTCACAGTCCTGGTGCCTAACGGATTCCAACTCTTACTCTGTACTCTGTTGATCGCCAGTGAATGTACATGCATCTCTTTCGAGAAAAGAAAAAGAAAAAGAAAAAAGGGCCGGCTGGCCCCAGCTCCTGCTGTTCTGGGGAGGTATCATGTGTATCATTTGTTCACTACACACATTTCCCCCCTGTTTTGAATACTGTTTTGTGGAGTTTCGTATTGGGACATGGAAGCATCTATTCTAGCAAGTTTGATCAGCACTTGCAGGGGTTGGTTGTGGTGGGGATTGGGCTTCGGAGCGTCATTTGGTGTTGACTTAGGCTGGAATGAATAGCCTTCTTCTGATGTCACCGAGGGTCGTTTGTGCAAAACAACTGCAGTGTTTTACTCTTTG
The DNA here is from genome assembly GCA_003427395.1 of Chara braunii. Lineage (NCBI taxonomy): Eukaryota > Viridiplantae > Streptophyta > Charophyceae > Charales > Characeae > Chara > Chara braunii. The sequence goes on along the minus strand of BFEA01000328.1, from coordinate 1,116,619 downwards.
TGTAGCACTTTTTTCGTTTTGTATTTGGGAAAATTGTCGAAATGCCCTTGAGAGTTGGGGTATTTCGTCAAATACCCCTAATAGGCATGGGTATGACGAAATGCCCCTATGACAGTAGTGGAACTTTGCGAAATACACCACTAGCCAATTGGACCTGTCACCTTTTGCATATACCCCTACCGGGCCCTTGGTAACTTGTCTATATGCCCCAGTATTTATGATTGTTGCACCCTGCAGATGGCACAAAAAATGCACGTCCCCCTGCAGCCCAGGGTCGGGGCATATGGCGAAGTTGCCCATGAGCGGGATGAGGGCAGATGCAGAAGCTTGGTGCATTTCAGCGTACCCCCGTGTTTTATGGGTATCTGACCAACTATCCAAACTTCTAGGGGTATTTCCACAATTTTCCCTTTGTACTTTTGTTTGAAACTTGATCATATGTTCACAGCCTTCTTCCATTCTGGGGGCCTTATAACAGTTTCTCCATTTGCGCCTGTGTTCTCTGTGTGTACCGATCAGGTGGATTATCTGCAGCCCAATTACGGTGGTGCCAGGTGGCATGGTTATGCATTCGCGCTCGCAAGCGGGGTTGTAGCTTGCCTCCTCCCTTTGGCAAACCACCTGCATTTTTTCTTTGCTAAATACATTGGCGTCCGGTATCGGGTAGGATCGATGGTGCTTGGTGAGTGCGACTTTCCAAGCGAACTTTTGGGCCAATGGCATCTAAAGAACCTGTAGCCTTAGCTGCTGAATGGTACACACATGTAGGTGTCACCCAAAATATCATTAGTTCAATGACCTTCAATCCTTTTGCAAGCAGATGGAAACAAGAACCTTAGGGCTACCCTAAGAGGGAGGGAGGGAGGGTGTTGGGCAGCTCTCCAAAATGTTCCAAAACAGTCGAAAAGACTCGAGAGTCGAAACAATCCAAAAGCTGTTCGGAGTCCTGAACCCCTGAGGAGGAGGGGGAGAGAAGGTCAAGTTTCTTGGGAGCGTGAANGGGGGGGGGGGGGGGGGGGGGGGGGGGGGGGGGGCGGCGGTTGCAGCAAAGATACAGAAGTGATGTTCTGAGCTGTGGATAGATAAAAGTTCATAAAACGGGCAAATAAAGGGCTTGGGCACCCTTGCAGCAGCAAAGAGACAGATGTGGTGTCTGGAGCTGTGCATAGACATGAGACAGACAAGAACAGGCTCTGGCGCCATTGGTCGGAGTGGAAGGGTACTTAGGGTAGTGTACAACAGTGAGTTAATTCACTGTCATTTTGATGCTACATAACCGTATCGAAAGTCTCTTGGGTCGTCCTGTGGGAGCTCTCCATCCCCTTGAACCTGCATATCTCTTCTACCCAGACTCCATGTTTGTCAAGCAAGTTGGATTTGTTGATTTTTTTTCCCATCGAAGAAGCGCCATCAAGCCCCCTCCCTGAGCCAGAAAATGTCAGCAACGGCTAGGCTACCAGTCGGGCCGCCCGGGTCACCCTATTTTGCCGGGCGGCCCGGCCGTGCAAGGACCAGCGAAAGTCCTAGCAAAAACAAAAGAAATAAAAAAAAATGATTTAAAAAATTATAAAAATCCGAAACAAAATGCTATGCAGAAAAATAAACTGAACAACTTTTGCCTCAGGGTCACATCGAAATTCTTTACCAAATTTAAAATAAAAATTAAAATAAAAAAACGTTTTTTTTTTCTTTTATTTCTTTTGGCCCGGCCGTGCAAGTCGTCCCGGGCCACTCTGGTAGCCTAGAGCAACGGGGTATTCACCCGGGTTGCTTTCTGTCTCGCAGATCCTAGCAGCACAAGCCGTTTCTTCCTTGGTTGAGGAATTGTGTTACAAAGCAAAGTACGAGAGGGAGAAAGAAGTTGATAAAGAAGTGCCTTGTATGAAGCGGTTCGAACAAGGGTGTGAACCAGGCACTTCCATAGCCACACACACAAGAGATGGTTTAAGAGCGATTTTGAAAAAAAATGGAAATCATCCAAAGGCAAGGATGAAAGAGCCAGCAATTCAGTCAATGATCCGACATAGTAAGGAGATGAACAACACTATCTCGCCAAAGTGATTGCCACCGTTGCAGCTCAAACCAATCGAAACCAATCGACTCATCGATCGAGTGCAAATCGGACGACAATACCGTCCAACAAATTGCGGAAACGATGCACCATACAGAGCAAATTACAGGCATAGTCATTTTGCCGAGCTCCATAACGGTTACACTTAACCGATTCGTGTTCCGTAACATAATCCTTACAATGTATGTCCTCTCTGTTGTCAAGAACAGACCGATTCTTGAGCCTTTTCTTATCCTCTCCTTTGCCTTCATCTTCATTCCACACTCCTTGCTTTCCCTTACATTCCCGTTGTCTTTCCTTGTTTTGTCCTCTTCATCTGTTTTCTGTGTTTATACCCTCCCCCTTTACTCCGCCTATTTCTAGCAGCGCACAAGTGGGCTGTTATGGCACATGGAGATGCGGGCAGCTCGCGCTCAACTTCATCAACGCGACGAGTCTTGTTTGTGAGAGGCATGGTGACGGGGGAGTTGGAATGAGAATGAGAAAAATGACTGGTTTCAGAGTGCTCATGTTTTGTCGTGTGTAGTTTTATTTTTATGGTCTCATTCACAGAGTGCGCTCTTTTAGTTCATAGATATGTGACAATATATACCCCTTTTATGTACTGATAAGCTATTTTGACGAGATTTGTATCACGTATACCTGAAGGTACCATGTTGTGCAACAGAGGGCCCGGCCATCTACAATTTTTTGGGGATGAATCTGGCCACATTATTGTGCTAGATTCAGTCAAATCAGTGGAGCACCAGAAAGTGACTGAATCTAGGGTAATAACGTGGCCATACTCATCCCCAATCAGTACAAACTGTTGGAGGGTGTTTGGCCTCTCACATGAATACCTCAGGCCAAACAAGGATCCTCTGTTCCAAAACATCGTAACGGCGGGTATATTTGTTCGAAAGGACTTCACCACTGCGGCCCGGTCCCAGTCGAGTCCCAGTTGTGTTTGTCCACCAAGTTTGTTCAATGGTCGTAATTAGCTCAGAGTCAATCAATGCAAAACACAAAAACAAATAAACAGTAGTAAAAAAAATAGGCTCGAAGAGTGTGATTACTGTTGGAACATATTTACAGGTGTCTGATAATTCAGGTGCAAAAATCGTACAGTGTATCAAAATCCTGCATCCTTTCAAAAAACAAAGAGCTATTATAGGTGATACTGTTACATTATTGGTCCCTGGTGCTATGTAAGCCAGAGTAAGGTAGGCCGTGGTAGGAAGCTCCTGGGAGGTATCCTTTATGGGTCCAAACGAGTCAGTGGAATTCAGTAGAGGTTGTTCGGCCAGTTGAGTCGTTCAAGACAGCAGCAAAGTCACAGGAAAGTTTGCAAACTTCCGGCAGCAGCAAACATCGGCAGGGTACTGGACCCATAACTGGTAGCAGCAGTCGGGAAGGGGAGTTGTCGAAGTACAAAAACGCGATTGGGGAAGCCATCAACAGATATTCACCTTCTGGTCCATGTGGAAGCACTGCTGTGCTATTTTGGGATCCTTGGAAGTCCATTGATTGCAGATACTGTGACTTGTGATGTTTGTTGGCTCTAGCTGGTGGTAGTAATTCACGTTGCCGGGCGTCATTAGAGAGTAGCCATAGCCAGGTTGAGGTGAGGCTGCAAGGGGGAGCGATTAGAGAGATATTCAGAGAGGGAGAGACTCGGACAGAGAGCTTGTTGGCGGAAGGAGCTACCATACCTGAGAGAGCTTGTTGGTAGCCATGGCCGCATCTTTACAATTGAGTTGATTCGCAGACAGTATCTTCGAGTTGCATCTCACCTGTGCTTTGATGTGTGTGTGTCATTTGGTCTGTGCCTGGAGTGAAAGCATGGTGTATGGTTGGTCGCAAAGCAATTTGGTATTGGAGCAAACTTCCATCAGCTCTCTTCAGCTGACCCAAGTGAAAAGTAGGGTGTAAGTGCAATAAGGCCAGTGGGCAAAGGAGAAGGGAAACGGACGAAGTAAGGGTAGGGTAAGGTCAAGGAAGCAGAGGCCGGAGTTGAGGAAGATGACTTACCTGACGGCCTTATCCCGGAGCATGTGAGCGTGGAGCTTCTTCATCCAGTTGTTTCAAAGATGTACCTCTTGCCCTAGCCTGTCAATTCCGCATGTTGTTTGCTGCTACAGTGCAATGATGCTGCAGTGAGCACTGCCACAGTGTGCAGTGCTACACTGCAACAGTGCTACAGTGAGGGCTGCTAGAGTGCACAGTCCTACTTGAAGTGCTGCTGCACTGTGCCCGCTTTGGGTAGTCGTTTGGAGCAGTAAGGAGGTGTGGCGCTTACCCCTGTGAAGGGGAAGAGAGGGAAAGACATTTGTTATGCTTTGGGTAGTCATTTCCAGCGGTACGGAGGCATGACACTTACCCCTGTGAAGGGGAACAGGCAAAGGCATCTGTTACACAGCAGCAGCCAACTATGAGAAGGTTATGGTGGTCAAACCCCAGAGAGCAACATGGAAAGGAACTTGGCACTATTCTATAGCAGTTTTACTGGCGGTGGCTCTTCGGTGGTGATGGAACTTTGCACTCAACTGGACGGGGATATTGATTGTTGATGACGTTCAAGAGGTTGTAGAGGAGGAAAGACATTTGCGTATTCTTCTCTTCCATCTTAATCTCTGTGCGCATCTGCGATTGTTCAAGGTGGTTGGCTGATGTGATATATATATCTCGTCACAAACAGAACTGCCTGGTAAACCGTAGGCAGATATATATATAGCCACAGCACCATGTTTTATGCCCTTCCATGTTCGTTTGYCCCCCAGCTGTGCAACAGGATATGGTCCCTGCCCAGAGTACACTCCCAACGACAGTCCCTACTCACGATGTGGCCCCGAACGCTGAGGGCCTGGGACATGATCAGCTCGGACTGCATTTAACCCCGCAAGGCATAGACCACACGGGAGATTTGCAAATGGCTGACCAGGATCATATGGATGAACCGCGTACTTGTGCCCCACCCTGTGTGGCCCCGAATGCTGAGGGACTGGAACATGATCTGCTTGGACTGCATTTAATCCCGCATGGCGTAGACCCCACGAGGGATTTGCAAATGGCTGACCAGGATCATATGGATGAACCGCATACTTGTGCACCACCCTGCGCAGACCCCACGGGTGATCTACAAATGACTGACCAACAAAATCAGCCTGAGATGCCCRCCAATCTCTRTGGTYTGACTGCAACTAATAGCTGCCTTCGCGTTCTCAATCGGCCGTTGTATACACCATCAGATTTCCTTGCAATTGCCCTGCAGCTTGATGTTGATCTGGCTAATCTCGCTGATCCCCCCGACCTACAGCCA